>JAINUG010000023.1:5262033-5274533 GCA_029706075.1 Aldrovandia affinis
TCGGGGCTGACGACCAGGACTGGTCTGGCAGAGACAAGTTTCGAAACCGCGTCCCTGACAGGCAGCGCACACCGTATTGGACCAGCCAAAAAAACTGAAACCAAACCAAAAACGGTGCGTTACACCGCTACGCTATCCGCCAGCCCTAATTTTGGTGATTTCTGAACTTGTCAAACTGTGTTTGCACAGAAAACGAAGGGTTGCATTTATTGTCAAATCTCAGGAGAAATGATGATTGAATCAGGCACTTGTTCTCCTCCAGAAGAGCACCTTAATAAGAGTGAGTTTCACACACAGCCCTGGGTTGATGAAGGACCAACGAGTCTCTTGAGTTGTGGGGTTGGCCTGGAAGCCTGTTCAGTAAACACTGCACCTTCTCAACCACTGTGGCCTTATTTCACCACCACGTCTCCATTTCACTGAATATATGTGACTTTAGAACAGGGGTGGGCAATTCTGGTCCTGGAGGGCTGGTGTGTTTAGGTTTTTGTCTCTACCAATTACCCCTGGCTCAATCAGCTAATTAGTTGGATACATCAGTGCTGGTTCACTTGCAGATTCGACCACAGTAACATGTTTCAAATGGGAACACAAGAACAGTCTTCAGCTGTCATTCATGGGCTTATCAAGAAATTTAGCTAAAATGGCAGATCACGTAAATCATTTGGGGCTAATGAAATAATTAAGAGCAGAAGTTGGCATGAAATCCAGAAAGCCCTCCTTGCCCACTCCTGCCTTAGAATGTCAATTTTGTGCAACTTTGCTCATGGAAACTCATGCTCTGTGTGCATGAAAATTAAAGATAGAGGCATAAGCTTGATCGTCTTTTTATTGATAGTTTTTTTTTTATTGATTGATTGATCATCGTATACATAGAAGGTATAGTGTTGTAGGAGGGTCAGAGGAGAAGATGGAGGCATTGGCAATCAAATGCAATGTGAAACGCTCGGTAAGGAAACAGGCAAACAGAAACATTGAATGAATACATGAATACATCCAGCCAGAACACCCCTGCTGTATATACCCAGAAATGCATGCATGTATTTTGTTAGGGTTGTCATCGCATAACTTTATAACTTAAGTGAGCATCGCAAGACACCCTATCTCACTGGAGGAGACGCAGTGGCCATAGATGTACAATTGAAGAGTGTTTTTCCAAAACCCACTTTGATAAACCATATTTTTCAAGGTGGGTATTATTTTTCTGATAAATTATGTATTTTCAGTTTTACTTTTACATATCTTTCATGCAAAAAAACTCCACCAATTTAAAATAAACTAAAATGTTGATTTTCTCAAAATTGGTCAAAGTGGTCTGAGTGGGTTTTGGAAAACCTCTCTTCAATTAGACATCCAGAATACCCCCTCTTTGGAACACACAATATATACACTTAGTGGCCACTTTATTAGGTACACCTGTACGCCTGCTCGTTAATGCAATTATCTAATTAGCCAATCATGTGGCAGCAACTCAGTGCATTAAAGCATGCAGACATGGTTGGTGCCAGACAGGGTGGTGTGAGTATCTCAGAAACTGCTGATCTCATGGGATTTTCACATACAACAGTATCAAGAGTTTACAGAGAATGGTGCGAAAAACAACAAATATCCAGTGAGCGGTAGTTCTGTGGGCGAAACCGCCTTGTTAATGAGAGAGGTCAGAGTAGAATGGCCACACTGGTTCAAGCTGACAGGAAGGCGACAGTAACTCAAATAACCATGCGTTACAACAGTGGTATGCAGAAGAGCATCTCTGAATGCATAACACATCAAACCTTGAAGTGGATGGGCTACAGTAGCAGTAGACCACACCAGATTCCACTCCTATCAGCTAAGAACAGGAAAGTGAGGCTACAGTGGGCACACAATGGTCTCCACAGTCACCAGATCTCAGTCCAATAGAGCACCTTTGGGATGTGGTGGAACGGGAGATTCACAACATGAATGTGCAGCCGACAAATCTGCAGCAACTGCGTGATGCTATCATGTCAACATGGTCCAGAATCTCTGAGGAATATCACCTTGTTGAATCTATGCCACAAATAATTCAGGTTGTTCTGGGGGCAAAGGTGGGTCCTACCCAGTACTAGAAAGGTGTACTAAATAAAGTGGCTACTGAGTGTATATTGTAGCTTTTGTGATTTTTTTTATATGCATTATGTATCATTGATGCTCAGGATAAGAGCATCTGCAAAATAAATACTTAATAAAAATAAGAACACAGCTGCTAAACATTCCACTGACCAGACCATTATATATCTAAATCAATGCTCCATAAAATATAACTAATGATTATATAAATATGGTTATATAAGTAATGTATTACAGAAATAAAACATAGTTCAACTCTCAATAGAAAATTATGTTTTGACAAAATGTACGTGGGCGTTTGTGAACTGTTGTGCAGAATACATTAATTTACTTATTAAATATGTATTAAGTGAATGTGCAAATGTTTGAATTTCTTATGAATCTCAACGTTTTACATAAGAACTGTGGGAATTTACAAACATCCAAATTCCCTTTTTGGCAGAGCTCACATGTGCCACACAGCGAAGCCTGTTGTTGTGAAACTGCATTTTTACACAGAGAGCCCTCCGTAGTAATTATCCATCCAGGAAGCGGGGCTCTGTCTCTGTGAATGTCTGGGGATGCTGGGATTGCGATCCCGGCTGGGGTCCCCAGAGACACGAACCTTCGCTCTGCTCAGCCCCCGCTTCATTATCTGGAGCCAGCCGTCCGTATCCGTCCGTCCGTCCACTGACGAGGAGCCCCGCGGTGCACAGCGGCGTCGGAGACCGAAAGGGTCTGTTTTATATCGCCACGCTTCATTCTCCACTCCTCTCACCCTGCTGGACTTCATTCCAGTTTAGAGATTAGCCTGGATTCAATCAACATTCGTTTTTGGGGGCGGCGGATAGTGTAGCGGTCTAACGCACCATATTTTGGCTGGTCCGATATGAGTGTGCGCTGCCTGTCAGGGACGTGGTTGGAAACCCGTCTCTACCAGACTGGCCTTGGTTGTCAGCCCCGATTAGGGGCGGGGTTTGGCTGTCCGTCCCAGGGGGAGGGGGGGAGGGTGAGCCGGCTCGGGTCCGCCGTGAAGCACGTAAGGGAGTCTCCAGAACGTGGGTGGGTGAATTCCGTCTTGAAGGAAGCGGAGTTTGCTGACTTCTGAGAATTAGCTTGCCTTGTAGAGGCATAAATAAATAGAGGGTGTAATTGGCTACTAAATTGGGAGAAAACATTCGCCTTCAGCTTTGACTATTACATTTGAAGTATCTTTTTTTGTTTACAAGCACAGCTTGGGAATGGATACGATCAGCTCTCCAAACTGCAAAGGAAAAAAACACATTTAATTATGAGTCAAAGGGGAACGCTCCCATATTTCTAGAATTGGATATGTTCTTGAATATGTGGTTTGATTTTTTCGATGGTCTCATGTCTGCTCCTGTTATCCAGAACTGTGATTACTCTCAAACCACTGCTTGCGTAATTCAGAGCAGGGATGTCCTGCCCAAGGCCGTAACCATGGAGTCAACATTGGGGGGGACCAAACTTTATTTATATTTTTATATCAGCTAGGCTATATATATTGGGGGGACATTTTGAGCATATCTGAATATTGGGGGATGTGCAGGGATTCGGCCTTGGTCCTGCCTACTCCTATTGGGTTATCCTAGTTGTACAAAAGTAATACAATTTCTGACACATCTATAGTATTTTCATTGACAACCTATACCTTTCCCGATTCGCAACCGAAAAGAGTGTCAGAAAATATAGGCCTTCAAGTCGTTTTTTTTACTTTTACTTTACATTTTTGACTGTATTGCAACAATTCTCCAAGAATTGAGAACAGCCCATAGCTTCATATGGGAGCAGGCAGGACTTCCTGCTCTGAACTACGCAAGCGCACATAAGTTCAAAGTTCAAAGTTCCTAAAAAGTTAAAAGACGGGCAACTAAATTGGTATCTGGTATGAAAGGTAAAAGTTATGAGGATAGATTTAAGGCACTGAGTCTCTATAAGCTTAGGAAACTGAGACTTTGGGGAGATTTGATTGAGGCTTTTAAATTCCTAAAAGGGATTAACAAAGTGAACTACCAAAGATATTTTAAGATAAGTAGGGTTGCAGAACAAGAGGCCACAGGTGGAAATTAGTTAAAGACAAATTCCACACAGATATTAGGACGTTTTTCTTTACACAGAGAGTTGTCAATGCCTGGAACAGCTTGCCAAGTCAGGTAGTAGAGTCAGAAACACTTGGGCTATTCAAGTCCAGGCTAGATGCAGTACTAGATACTCTTTAGATTAGGACATGATGAGCCTAGATGGGCTGAACAGCCCATTCTCATTATTATGTGTTTTTATGTTCTTATATTCTGGCTAACTGAAGCAGCTATAACATATCTAATTCTAGGAATCTGGGAGCGTTCCCCTTTAAGGACAAATGTTGGCTGAATCTAGACTAACGTAAGAAGATATTTTTCTGCTGGTGTTTGTGATTTTGTTGTCAGTCGACAGTGGTGGTCGTTTTACTCATGAAAGAAATGTTTGGATCGAGTTTTTCATTTCCCCTCTCAATTAATCTGTATTCAGTATTACTCTGAGACACGTTGTATTTTCCAATTAAATATGTGAGCAACTTATTCTCCAAGATTCTCCTTTCAAACGGAGCATTCACAGTGCAATTGCTTGCTTTACGTGTTGCAAAGTGGGTGATTTTTGCAAGTATTCCAATTAATGTGTGTGCTGACTTACATTTAGGTCACATATTATATAATAACAGTGTGATTTATAATATGAAGCATTAATGAAGCATACATTCTTACTGGATACTTATGTTACAATATTTGCTTATTTTGGGGATAGGTAAGTCCTATATACTGATACTGGTGAAAATAATTACAATCATTTTTTTAGATCAGGAGAAGGATCAATATCAGACAATTGTATATATAATTGTGTATTTTTTATAGTTTGTTTTAATAGTTAATTTAGTTTTTCATCATAGCACATGGCATGTTTTATAAAAGAAAGTCAGTCAAAATCATAGCTAGCTAAAACTACTTCAATAATTCTAAATAACGTAGATATGAGACTTGGATCACAAACCGGTCTGGCACTAATGATTATTGAATAAAGTGGATTGTCTATGTACTTATTCTTATTATGGATGTTAAGACCTAAGACAACAGAACAATTGACAGGTAATACAGTGAAGCCTTCCAGCATGGGTGTTTATTTTGTATTTATTTTTATTTGACCAGGCAAGTTAATTGAGAACAAATTCTCATTTGCAATAACGGCCTGGCCAAGAGCAGCAAAACATCAAAACAGCAAAACATAATAAAATTGGACTAACAGGAATTTAAAAATACACACGGGCATTAAAGATTAACAAGACACAGTACTCATGCATCAACTGTAGCAGGAGCATGAGTCAGAGATTTAAAAACAGCCAGCCAAAACACAGACAGCCAAATGCCACCCCCAATCAGGGATGCATATATATTTTTAGGAAAGTGTATGGATTTGGTGATTTCAAATGTTTAATTTGTTGGCCATACATGATCCGCCATGTAATGCTCGAGTGGTCTTTTGTTGACATGACTCACCACTGAATAAGCACTATACCACATCATTAATCAGAGAGATGGCTGGGCACAGGTGATGAGGTGATGTAATCCTGCTGGGCCACATTTAATGAGGTGACAGCCACAATGCAAAAAAAAAAAACTGCAGGTTAATTGCGGTCACAGACAGCATGAATTTAACAACAATCTACCAATAATCGTTATGTAAAGCAGGTAATTACAGTCACTTTCAAAGCAAACACCTATCATCTTTGTTTGTGGCACACATCCGAGAACACAATGGACTGCACATTACCTGGTCCAAGTTACTAGAACATATGCGAAGGAAGTTTTCAAAGGGTAATTGGAAAAAACTTATTACGATGCAGAAAAATAGAATGTGGCAATTTACTTAGAGAGCTCGTGTTTTCAATTTAATGGGCTAATCGTTTTTTAAAGCAATTATGCATCTGAAGACAGCCACACACTATCAATTTAAATATTTTGGAGGCTACTAACAGCTCATTTGATGAAACTGAGCAGATGTCAGTGTATAGGGGTTTAAGTTTGGGTTGAAGTCATCTTTGACATAAGCGTGGGCAATGTTATCCATAATAATGTTGACAATGTAAGGTTCACTCTGAAGGCAAACAAGACCGAACGTTTTTAAAACCCAAATCTCCCATCAGTATGACTAAATTTAGGCATTTACCTGACAGCCAACCTTCTCTGCACTCCTTGTCTCTAATCTGTGCGTGTAAATGTCTGTCCCTGAGTGTGAATCGTGAGTCATTCTGGATATTCCCATGGCTGCATGTTAGTACTCATTATAATGGGACAGCACACAGTGACGGACAGACAGACACTCCGAGCAGCCACAACTATGTTCCCATGCCTGGACCTGGACCACATGAATTCCCCAGGTTCCCTTCACAGTGTATCTGTCCATCAAAGAGGCAGTATTTCGGGCGGCGGATAGCGTAGCGGTCTAACGCACCCGTATTTGGCTGGTCCTGTATGAGTGCGAGCTGCATATCAGGGACGCAGTCCGAAACCCGTCTCTGCCAGACCGGCCCTGGCCGTTAACCCCGATCGGGGGTGTTGTCCATTTGGCCGTTCCGCTTCTGAGGGAGGGGGAAGGGTGGTCGGCACAAACTCGCCGTGAAGCACGTAAGGGTGTCTCCAGAAAGGGGGTCGGTGAGTTCCATCTCGATGGAGGCGGGCCTCGGAGAGTAGCTAGAGACGGGCTCTATTATAATAGAGGGTATTATTGGCTTCCAAATTGGGGAGAAAAATCTGAAACAAATTCTTTAAAAAAAGAGGCAGTACTTCAGTACTATGTTTAATTAAGACACTCTCCTCAAAGCTTCCCCCTGCTGTCGTCTCTCACTGCGGCACTGTCTCTCCCCAACACTGCTGTAAAATGGTCGTCTTTGTTCTGCTGTCGGAAAGGGCAGCTGAGTCTCCTGATGCAAGAGCCAAAATGGCGTCCAGGAATGTAATGGAATTGTAAGCAGGATGCTGTGATGTAAAGCTAGTTTAATGGAGTCATAGTGCTGTCAGGGATGCTGGGAAAGGTAGAGAGAGAGAGAGAGAGAGAGAGAGAGAGAGCCCCTTAGAGGGAGTTTTCTCAATGCCTTACAGTGTGCGCAAAACTGCTGTGAGGGCAGCAATAGGAACAAATGCATCCCCTCCACAATGTCTTGATAGTGAATATTTCATTATTTTTTCTTTCTTCAAAAAAAAAAAAAAAGATTATAGGAGAAATAGATTACTCCTATTATTCTGTCTGGGGGACAATGCATTAGCCTGTATTACTGCCATTGTGTGGCTTCTGTTAGTGATTAATGTGAGCCACATGTTCATCTATTGTTCATTGTGAACAATACGACGACGACTCTGTATTGCACAGACGGCTATAGTAAAAAAACGTGTGAATTGTCTTATTCCTTCAGCGGAATGCAAGCAGTTGGAAGGGCTAGCGGAGGATGCTGGTGTCTTTCCGCCAGGAGCGCAGGATCTGGAGCGAACCTCAGCGCTCAGCTTGCGATGAAATAAAAGATTGAAAAAAGGATCGCCGTGGGTCACCGGGCACGTCGGTCCCTGGGATATTTCAGCCCTGCCGCTTCAAACGGGATTCTCCGATCGATGATTCCCCGAGCCGCCAAGATGAGGTAAATCAGTGGCCCTCAAGTGGAAAGATTTTCGGTTTTAACTCAATGAGGGAGACGGCGATAACCGAATGAAGGGGGAGGTGGGGCGGGGACATGCGGTTATCTCCTAACGCAGTCCCCACATCATGTGTCACCGCCAACTATCGACCCCAATCTCAGCGCAATCTCGTCGGGAGAGCGACGCGCGCCCACCCCCTCCCTCCCTCCCTCCCCCGCCTTCCTTCTCCTGTTGTCCCCCCTCGTTCTACAGAACACCTGAGATAGAGAGATTTCAAAGTGAGCTGACCTTGGGGCCAAAGCGAGCTGGTTTGGCTGGTGCGGGAGAATGAGGGGTGGGCGGACTGGGGGCGGTGTTACAGAGCCATCAAATGAGCAGAGTATAAATGAGTATAAAAATAGCATCCGAAGCAATTAAGCAGCAATCTAATCAGCCGCCCGCCCCCACAGACGATCTGGTAATTCTGATTTGATATTCTCCGGGCTCGCCGGACCACTTGCTCATCATCCGCGCTGGAGTTTAATTGCATTTCTTCCCGCTTCTCTCTCTCTCTCTCTCTCTCACCTCCCCTGTTGGCTGCCTCCCATCCGGCTCAGAGCCTGGCGACATCTGCACTTGTCATTTCACACCCGTCGAATTAAAGGAACGAACCTTCCGGAAGTCTCGCATCCAATTTCTTAGAGCAGGGTTTCATTCAAACTGAGCTTAATAGCTTACTCCCTAAAACCCCCCATATATGGAGACGTGACATGCCCTTTACCCACAATCCTCTTCACCAGCAGCAGCAGCAGTCTGGAGCGTTGTTTGTCACGCCTTTGGGAATGAGAGATCGTTGACATTCTGTGAGAGTCCGTGGAAGGCTCACTGTGGGTGTGAGGCAGTCAGGCCAAATGGGGGAAAGAGGGATTGGCACCGCCCGTGGTGGTTGTGTTGGGAAAAATTGTTTCTGGTGGTTGCTGTTGATGTTTTTCTTTCTTCTTTTTTTTTTTTTTTTGGTTTCCGATTTTTTCCCGTTTTCTCCCAATTTGGTAGCCAATTACAATCTCTATTTATTTAGATTTACCCTGAGGGCCAGGGCCAGTCTGGTAGAGATGGGTTTTACAACCGCGTCCCTGACAGGCAGTGCGCACTATATCGGACCAGTCAAAATATGGTGCGTAGACCACTACGCTATCTGCCGCCCCTGTTGATGTTTTTCTTATCAAATTGTCATATCAGGGAGGATGTGCTTCTTTTCAAAGAAATGTGACCCTCCTTTACCCCCCAGCCACGAGTGGATACCCCCTCCCCCCACACTTTCCTCTTTATCTCTTTATTGCCACTTTGACCCGCCACCCCAGCTGCCCCCTGCAGAACCACAGGAACACTGCATCATGGGAACTGAATACAGGGGAGTGGGTGTGTGTGGGTGTGGACAAGATTCTAACTGGCTGAATTTACGTTGGCAGTCCATGCATGTTACATTTACATTTAGCAGACACTTTTATCCAGAGCGACTTACAAGATGTGCATTAATACATGGTGAGATCAGTCAAGAGACCAGTGCAGTAATAGACATCATTGTTGGCAGCTGCATACCGTATCTGTAACACCAGGAAGGAAAGGGTTAATACATTTGTATTTATTTATTTATTATTTATTTATTTATTTTATAAAGACAGTCATCAACATAGATACATATTAGAAAATGCAGTATTAAACATGTAAGTAGTGGTGATGACAGTTGGTAAAAATGTACAGAGTAGGGGCTGGCGGATGGCATAGTGGTCTAAAACACCACGCTTCAGAGTGGTGTGCACTGCCCGTCAGGGACGCGGATCGAAACCCGCGTCTCTACCAGACCAGCCCTGGTCGTCAGCCCGGAGGCGGATTTGGCTGTCCGGGGAGGGGGGAGGGAGAGCCGGCACGAGTCCGTCGAGGAGAAGGTTAAGGTGTCCGTGGAAGAATTCCCGTCTCGGAAGAGGTGGGAACACTCGGCCAGGAATGTGTGTCTCGATCCCGGAGGACGGGCGACGGACTCTTGGGGGTGGGGAATTGAACTAAATAGAGGATTTAATTGGCAACCAAATTGGGAGAAAAATGGGAAAAAATCTGAAATAAATGTATAAAAATTTTTTTAAATTAAATTTAAAAATGTACAGAGTCAGTGGTAGTGGAGTCTGAAGAGGTGGGTTTTGAGTCTCTTGCGGAAGATGGCCAGTGAGTCTGCGGTCCTGACCGAGTGCGGAAGATCGGAAGAGAAGAGACGAGACCTCGAGGAGCGGCTGCCATGCCACGTCACACCGAGGCTGGATGCTGTCGGGCTGTAGGTCATGGCAGAGACAGGACATGAGGCAACCCATTAGGGGAGGACATGTTTGAATGCGCATTGCTCTCAGGACTGCTACAAACGGGGAAATGGCATCTTTCTTGGCTGAAGACCTATCTGCTTTTTAAGAGACTGGTGGCACAATGCCCAGTGTATCCACACTTGGTACACAGTAAAATATTCACTGTTAACTCAGTTGGAGTTTTATAGGAGTTCAAAAGGGCATTCTCTGAGTTTAATAAACACCGAACATTTTGCTGTGCAGTTATTCAGGCCGCCTGCCATGGTCCCTGAATGGCTTGTTGATAGCAGGCGGCAGGCAGGTAGGTCATTGATCTTACCATGTATTAATGCAGGGATAAGAGCGTCTGCTTAAATGCTTAAAATGTAAATGTATTCTGTCCTGCCCTCACCACCTACTCAGCCCTGTTGCTGGTCCAGGCCCCTGGACTGTGCTGTCTGGACCGTGGTTCTGTGCAGACTGGTTCTGCCAGACCCCTTAAGCTCGTTCAGAACCCAGCTGCTCAGCTGGGGTCCAGCATCCACAAACACACCCATGTCGCTCCACCTTGTACCCCTTTCCGCTGGCCATCGGTCAAAGCTCAGCGTTAAATCCCACATGTAGATGAAACGTTTCCCCATGATCTGAGGCTCACTTGGGCCAGGTACCAGTAGTGATACATATGCAGACTGACTGCTCCTGCCAAATGTGCCCCAACAATCGCCCCTCTTTCAGTCACCAAGATCTCTTTTTCTAGCCATTGTAGCCAAAATATTTCTGTACTTGGGCCTGCCCAGCATTTCTATACATGACCCTAAGCATGATGGGATGTTAATTGCTTAGGAACCATACCTGTGATGAAGCACCTGCTTTCAATGTGTCCCTCGTTTACTCTGGTGTTTCCCTTATTTTGGCAGTTGCATACATTTTTTTTTTTACTGTTTCTGGAATAAATGAATTAATCTCCACTAAAGTGTCGGAGTTCTACAGGCATGAGCTGGTGCATGATGGGTAATTTAGCTCTGTTAGAAGGAGGAATGCGACGTTGAGCGTTGATAAATTAGCAGCAGGGAAAACAGTTCGCTTACATCGAATGGGTTTATTGGCTTTATAATAATGAAAAATGTTTATTGGAGTTATTTAGAAGTTATAGAGCCAGGCATTACAATGGATTGTATGTAAAGAAATAAAGAGCCAGGCTAAAATTAAAAATGTAAATTAGAAAGAGTTTTACACTTTTATAGCTGAAGCTCCACATGCGGATGATATCCTTTAAACCTACTTTTACTACTTTACTGAGAAGCAGTGAGATGTGATTCGATTGTCATGTGTCTGTTAGATGTGTCTGTGTGCAGAAACTTGACATCGGTGGTATTTCTGCAACTTTGCATGGATGTTTTTTTCAATGCCAGGCACTATAAAATTGATTTACATTTCTATGCTGTTAGGTGAACTATGTAATACATCTCTTATTTCAGGTCACAGTTGATAAATGACCGCTAATACTGTGTTGTCATAATTTCAGAGTGAACCGTAAAACAATCGTTCATTTCTGTTCATTTTGATGCAGGTCAGCAGGTCAGGTGATACAAATCAATACTTTTGTAATCAATCTCATAATTTGAAGTTACTTGACAGCAGTTTTATATTCTGGAGGATTTATATTGCTGTCGTGTTATCCTGAGTACAGTATAAACTAGGAAAATAACATGTAAAAACATTACAGGTGCTCAATAGGCAAATAATAATCGAAAAAAATAGATTATTACCTTAGATCTGAAGCACGTGAAAGTGATATTGAAGAGGAGGATTTATGAGGAGCAAAAGCTGTTTGTAAAATAATCAGATCACTGACAACACTCGTGTGTGTGTGATGCATCTGTCTTTAGTCACGATGCTTTGCAAGAAACCATCAGCTTATGCACCTGTAAGTGATCCAGGCATTGTTTTAGGTGTAGGATAGCTAATCTAATCAGTAATATACATAATGTCTTTGGAACTCAATATAATATAAAACAGCAGAAATGAATGGTTCTTGTTCATAACTGTGGTTTTGTTGCAGTGCTCGACCTGTCCAGATGTGATCTTCCCGTGCTTTAGGTATATTCCTCTGTGTGTTGTGCACGAGGTGCTGGAAACTGGTCATTTTTTGCAAGAACACATTTGATTGTCACCTACGACTAAAGGTTTTATTAATTAATATGTTTCTTCACTGGAGGTAGCTACTAGTCTTTGGAATTTGTGACATTTTAATGCAGCAGACTGGGTTTCCCTATTGTGACTACAGTATGTGAGGTGGAAAATACAAATATGCATGGCTGTGCTGAATACAATTCACTCTAGGGTTTTCTTGGTGCTATTAAGGTAGGCAGTGAGAGTGACGGCAGATAGCGTATCGGTCTAACGTATTTTACCGTATTTTGGCTGGTCCGATACAGTGTGC
>JAINUG010000023.1:5277033-5422033 GCA_029706075.1 Aldrovandia affinis
GATTCAAAGCGGTTTGCTGATTCTGGAGCCTCATCTTCTGTCAGCTCCCCCAGATCTGACAACAGGGGCGCTGTTCTGGGCTGCTGACCCTACTTCGTAAATCCTCAGCTTGGGAGGAGCACGACGCACAGAATCCCGTAAGCCCCTCCGCCGTTTCCATTAGTATGAGCGACATCTCTCATCCCTCCCCTGTGCCAGAAACTCCTCCTCAATTACACCGATTCTCTGATCGCTTTGGGTTTTTTTTTGCATGTGAATGTAACTTGGAGAGTTCATTTCAATGTCATCCCTCCATCGCACAGACAGAGAGAGAGAGAGAGAGAGAGTGTGCTCTCAGCCGCCAGTAAGCTGGGAGGGGGTTTAGGGGAACATTTATTTATTTATTTATTTTCTACGTTCGGTTCCTAAGACATGTCAAATTTTAAATCCGCTGAAATTGCGTTATTAAATTTGCATAAGCTCATTTCCATATAAAGCAGAGCCCCTGCGTGTTTGAGTTTGATTCATGTGCATTCATCAGCTCCTCACACGCACAGGGGACGAGCAGGTGAACACACACACACACACACACGAGCACATGCCTAAAACCGGCTTCTTTTATTTGCCATAACTTAATTAACAAGCTATTTTTAAAAATAATAATCCCTGGTCTTGCCACAGATGGAAGGGGAGACTGACACAATCGCACCCTTATCGCAGTAACCGTTGTTGTTTTGTCTTTATCTTCTTTGTTCAGACCAACAACAAAAATACCTTTGTGATAGCCAACATAAAAGTGATAGTCAACACAATATACATGCCATTTAGCAGACGCTTTTATCCAAAGTGACTTACAGTAGTGAATACATACATTTTTCAGTACATGTGGTCCCAGTGGGAAACGAACCCACAACCTAAGTGTTGTCAGCGCCATGCTCTATCTACTGAACTACACAGAACCACGCTCTACCTACTGAACCACACAGAACCACACTCTACCTACTGAGCCACACAGAACCACACTCTACCTACTGAGCCACACAGAACCACACTCTACCTACTGAGCCACACAGAACCACACTCTGAAGCATCCTTGTAATGCAGTGTTTTTGAAAACTCCCAAATTCATGGTGCCCCCCCTCCTTCTTTGACCAGAAAGCATACATATACTTCATGTTATACTTGTATATACTTGCCATTTTGATTGAAGTCTGATTTATTATACCATAATGCATTTATTTTATTTTTTAAAGATTTGTTTCTGATTTTATCCCATTTTCTCGCAAATTAGTAGCCAATTACACCCTCTATTTTTTTTCTCTCAATCCCCCTCGTATTGTGAGTTTGCTGCTGTAGCCCTGAGACCGGCAGTGACAAAGGCGATGTACCACCTCCTCCGAGCCGGCACTCGCCAAGCCATCGACTTTAACTTCGGTACACAGAGCCACTCCAATATGCAGTGAACTCATATCTCTCCCCCCTCCCTGGGGCGGACAGCCAATTTCCGCCCCCTAGAAGCGATACTGGCGCGCCCACTGGAATCGAACCCCGGCCACAATGGCCGACCATAATGCATTTTTATCCTGCTTCAGTTTTCACGAGAACACTGTGGATGCCTCCTAGACACTGCAGCTCATCAAAGACTGTAGGACAATTGCTCTCCTACCTCTTACTTATCAAAACCAGTCTCTTTCCTTCTATCCCTTCTGTTTATTTTCTGTCCATCTCTGTCCTGTCATAGCCTCTTCTGCTGGAGACCAGAGATCATTCAGCTCATCCAGTGCCTCCTGCCAAAGGACTGTGAGAGGGTCCCCATGATGCCACATTACTGCCCCCTATGGAGGAGGAGGGGGAGGGTTCTGGAGGTCAGTCATGGTTCACAAGCATTGGCTCACATTCCCACACCTGCCGACACCACAGTGAGCCATTGGGCCTCCATCACCTCCCCATTCACAGAAAGGGTCCCCCCTCCATCTTCTACCCTTCCAAGTCCCTTCAATATATGCGTATATCCCATTCACCCACAAAGGATTACCCGAGCAGCCTCTAGCAACTGTGCTAACGTCTCCACCTCCACCTCTCCCTCCGCCTGCCCTCCCCCCATACCGTCCTCATCACACGGCTGAGCCTTCTCTCCCTTCCTTTTCATTTTCCATCTCCCTACCTGTGCATTTCCCACTCTCTCTCTCTCCTGTCCTCCTCCAAGTGATCGGTTGATGCCCTGCTGTATCCCCACACTCCTTTCTTCTTCTTTCCCCCCCCATTTTTCTCCCCACTGTTAGTATCCAATTATACCCCTCTCTCTTTTTTTGAACCAATCATCCCCTCCCTCGTATGAGAACTCGCTGCTGTAGTCCGGCTGGTAGTGAGCGCTGCACTGCCTCCTCTGAGCCGGTACCCGCCTAAGCCAAAGCCTGTCACCGACACACAGGACCACTCATATATACAGCGAGTTTTTCCTTCTGCTTTTTATCCCTCCCCCCTCCCGGGGGCGGACAGCCAATTGCTGCCCCCCTAGTGGCACTCCCGGCCAGAGCCGACACTGGCACGACCAATGGAATCGAACCCCGGTCTCAGTGGCCAGTGTCGAACGATCTTACCGATAGACCACGGGGGAGGCCCCCCACACTCCTTTCTGATCTTCCATCTTTTTTCTCCCTCCCGCTTCCTCCTCTCCTCTCTCTCTCTCTCTCTCTCTCTCTCTCTCTCTCTGTCTCCGAACCCCGCCTCCCCTCCTGCTTGCCACTCTCTCAGGTGAGTGACCAGTGGATGCCTGACGCAAACCCCCGCCCGCTCTCTCCTCCCCTTCCTCGCACGTGTCTCCCGATGTGTCCTATGGCTTTTTATTCCTATGTGATGGTAGACCATGGGCTCATGTAGGGGTAGAAGCCACTAAACACACGGTGAGAGGTCAACATGATCACAAGCCGGCCAGGGGCAGGAGAACCCTGCAACATCGCCGTCGTCCAGAGCTTCGCTCTGCAAGAAAGCACTTTCCAAACTGGGCTTGCTTTAGGCACTGTGAAGGGGTGTGAGTTTCTTTGTGCCTGAACTTGTTTTCCTACTGTGTGAAGAGTAATTTTCCCTCCCCGTTGCTTTTTAAAAATTAAATAAGCATCTTATTTTATTTTTTTAAGATTTTTGTTTCAGATTTTTTCAAATTTTTCCCAATTTAGTACGCAATTACATCCTCTCTTTTCATGTCAATCCCCCCCTCGTATTGTGAGTTCCCTGCCGTAGGCTTGAGACCGGCAGTGACAAAGGTCCTGCACTCGCCAAGCCGTTGACCGTAACTCTGGTACTCCAGACCCACTCTTATACGCAGCGAGCTCATATCGGCTTCCCTCCCCCCTCTCTGGGGCGGGCAGCCAGTTGCCACCCCCTAGTGGTACTCCCGGTCACTGGCGTGGCTGGTGGAATCTAACCCCGGTTGCAGTGGCTAGCGTCAAACGTTGTAACCGCTAGATCACCCGGGAGGCCCTAAGCATCTTATTTTGCTTAAGAATAAAACTTTGTTTTTTGGGGGGGGAAACTTGTACTGGATCATTTCATATTGGTGCATGCATTAGGTTGACAGGATATCAATTGTTGACATCTCGGACTCACTCTCTGGAATAGCTGCAGACAGATATAGTTCTTTAAAAAGGAGAATCCATCATTTTGATGTGCGAGTGTGGAAAAGCACATAATATCACTTCCTGTAATGCAGCGTAGTCCTTTGTGTAACATCCTGTTCACTCTCACAGTCCCGTAATGCTGCCTGATATCCCTACCTCCAGTATTACCCTTTATATACTATATATGTATATATATATATACAGTACACATATATATATATATATATATTATGGGGTGTAACGGTACACAAAAATAATGGTTCGGTACATACCTCGGTTTTGAAGTCACGGTTCGGTACGTTTTCGATACAGCGGGGAAAAATATAAATGCAAAACATAAAATTACTTTTCACTTATTATGAACTTTGTAAACACTGGCTAACTGGTGATAATTTACTGAACAGTGAGGCACATATCTTTTTTATCTTTCCATCCATCCATCCATCCATTATCTTTAAATGTAAAAAAATGTCCGTCAATACTGCTGCAACCGCACACTAACACCGCGTGTGCGTTAGTGGTTAAAGCAAGATTGTATTCGTTCAGTTCACAGCGTGTACCGAACCAAAAGTCCTGTGCCGAATGGTTCAGTACAAATACATGTACCATTACACCCCTAATATATATATATATATATATACTATTTCACATTCAGCTCACACATTACTTGTTTTAACACAATTAACATGTGAGGTATACGCAATCAAAAAATATAAAAAATAATACGGATCATTGTAAATCATTGTCAGTATAGCATCATTGTGAGTCTAGAATTCAAAAAGATGTGAAAATATCAGCAGGTTTGCATTTGCAAAAAATTATTTCTGCCCTGCTATGAATACATGGTCCTCTTGCACTGTAACAAACGTTATTTCCTGTTCTTAAATATTTTGATATTTTTTCTTGTGTTTTTAAATTATAATAAAATGCTATAACCTCTCTTTGTTGCTTGTTCTGATCTCTCTTACTTTTAACCAAATACTCGCATGCATGTACACATTTAAAAAATGCATGCCCTAGCTATCAAAACTCAAGCTTTAGCTGATTATGTAATAATACTCTGCATAAGTCTCCTGGCAATGAATAAATTGGTAGAAATGCTATAAAAAAAAGAGCAAATGAGTTTATTATTAATAATAGAAGAGACCGCTCCATATCTCTGGCCTACTCTGCTATAAATCTGTGCAGCCTACAAACTCTGCACATTATTCATCAATAATAAAGGAATATTCCTCTAGCTGGGTTACCAAGCAGCTAGAAGAACTGCTTCCTCGTACCTCCAGACACCCATCACACCCTACACCCCAGCCAGACCCCTCCGCTCTGCCTCCTCTGGCAAACTGACTGTCCCATCCCTCCAGGCCCCAGGCACCCGCTCCTTGCAGCCATCTTCCGCAAGAGACTCAAAACCCACCTCTTCAGGCTCCACTACCACTGACTCTGTACATTTAACTAATTGTTGAATACTGATTTTTGCAATGTGTATCCTTGTTTAAAACTGTCCTTGTATGTGTATGTGTATGTGTATGCAGAGATGGGCAAAGATACATCAAAATGTATCTTGTTACAAAATACAAAATACCCCTCAAATAAATGTATCAGATCAAAATACAAAATACTAGTGCCAGAAAATGTATCAGATAAAATACATGTATTTTGTATTTTCAAAATACAGGAAAAAAAAACTTGTCTCCAATTGGCTATTGTAGGCCAACATATGAATAGGTGGCTACCTTTCTCTATGAATATGAGCAAAAAGCCAAAATCACATAGGCTATCGCCGTGTGTTAAGTGTTAGAGGCACAATCACATCTTTAGCATCTCCTAATTAGTTTGCCCACATTACTCCCTCCATTTTGGTTGTTTGGGCTATTGACAACCAATTTCTTATCTTTGATGCTATTTGTATATAAAAGAAAAATACTGAAAATAGTACAGTACAAACCTACAAACAAATCAGCATGAATTGTACATGCTAGCTAGTGTTTCTGGAGCCACAAAGTGGCATTTTGAGAAATCGTCTTTTCTAACTTTTCACCTCACGTCACGATTTCTAAAAATGCCACTTAGAATACTGTGAGTAGGCTTGTGTGAAAACAAGCGCCGAATTCTCAATAGCTGCCTGCGACCAGATACGTGCATGCATTCACTGCCTTGTCCAACCGACAGAGAGCAGGTCTAAAAATCACTGTGTGAGTGTGTCTAAGTGTACTGTTGTTCTTTTTTTATGTTCTTTGAATCATGGATAAAGTATTTTGAGTATTTTGAAAATACAAAATTACTCCACCCTAAAGTATCTTGTTACAAATTACATTTTAATTTTTTCAGCCCTGTCAAATACAAATTACAAAATACTCAAAAGTAATTGAAATACGTATTTCAAATACAAGTAACAGAAATACTGCCCATCTCTGTGTGTATGTGTATGTGTATGTGTATGTGTATGTGTATGTGTATATGTATGTGTATGTGTATCCTTGTTTAAAAAAATTTTTTAAATAGATTTAAAAAAAAAATCAACTAACCTTTTCTCTCCCGGTGTTACAGGTATGGTGTGCAGCTGCCAACAATTATGTCTATTACTGTATTACTGCACTGATCTATTGCACGAACAATGATTGATCTTACAATGTTTTAATGCACATCTTGTAAGTTGCTCTGGATAAGAGCGTCTGCTAAATGTGTAAATGTAAATGTATTCTGTCCTACCCTCACCACCTACTCAGCCCTGTTGCTGGTCCAGGCCCCTGGACTGTGCTGTCTGGACCGTGGCTCTGTGCAGACTGGTTCTGCCAGACCCCTTCAGCTCATTCAGAACCCAGCTGCTCAGCTGGGGTTCAGCATCCACAAACGCACCCATGTCCACCTCTTACCCCTTTCCACTGGCTGTCCGCCCCAGGAGAAGGAGGAGGGTGAGCTGGCTCGGGTCCGCCGTGAAGCGCGTATGGTTGTCTCCAGAACATGGGTGACAAGCGGCGGACTCGTGTGGGGAGGGTAAATCAAAATAAATAGAGGGTGTAATTTGCTATCAAATTGGGAGAAAACAATTGAGAAAAATAAAAAACAAATATAAAAAAAGAATAATAATCCAACACGATGGGGGCAGCCTCCCATTCAGCCCCGGTCACACAATCAGTGTGGGGTGTCATTGCGATAACTTTTAGAATGATTTATTTTTATTTTTATGAGATCCCAAAGATAAATATTGCTAACTAGCCACAGAAGTGATCTAGTTGGTGAGGCAGGTGGGAGATTGAAAGCAAATAGTGTAGATTTTAAAAGAAAAATAAACATGCTATGTAAAAAAACAAGGTGGCTTGACATGTGCAGATACAAGATTTAATCCAAGCTTCCATTAATTACAAATTTATGATCTATATTTTTTCTTATTATCACACGGTCACCTCTAATCAGTGGATAACGTCACCTTGGAAAGAAAGTCATAGGGCCATGAGGGAACTGACAGGTTTGAAATTCACAGCTGAGGGGACCAGACCAGTGCACAAAATGTCTGTTATCAGTTTAGTATGTAAACCGCACGATACCTTAGCACATCGTTTCTCAATCCATTCCTACAAGGCACTCTGCCCTGCATGTTTTCATTCCAACCTCCACTCCCAGCCTATCATCTGCATCGGTCGTCTGTTAATGATCACTTGAGCATGATTAAGTGGTGGTTGGAATGAAAACGTGTAGGGCAGTGTGCCTTGTAGGAATGGATTGAGAAACACTGCCTTAACAAGCTCCATACTTATTTTTTTCTTCTGGGAACAATCGAAATAAATAGAGATAGAGATCACTGCACGTCCCAGATCTCGCAGAGCAGCGGTGTGAACTTGTGGTCGCTCATGCGCCAGGAGAGCAGCATCTCTGCGTGGTGGTGGTTGAGTGTGCGAAGCTCGGTCAGCCTGCCCAGGAGCCGGGCGAAGTGCTGCGGCTCCCGGGGGTGGTGCAGCTTGCAGAACTTCCTCAGGACCTCGAGCATGGGCTCCTGCAGCCTCTCCACAGCCTCCTGGTCTTTCACGTACGGACGCTCTGTGGGGGAGAGAGCGTTTGAGTGGCACTGAGGTGATGGGGAATATAATATAACATAATAATATATGTGCCATTTAGCAGACGCTTTTATCCAAGGCGACTTAGCGACAGTAGTGAATGCATACATTTTTCAGTATATGTGGTCCGCAATGGGAATCAAACCCACAACTTAAGCATTGCCAACGCCGTGCTTTACCTACTGAGCCACACAGAACCACACTCTACCTACTGAGCCACACAGAACCACGCTCTACCTACTGAGCCACACAGAACCATGCTCTACCTACTGAGCCACACAGAACCACGCTCTACCTACTGAGCCACACAGAACCACGCTCTACCTACTGAGCCACACAGAACCACGCTCTACCTACTGAGACACACAGAACCACGCTCTACCTACTGAGCCACACAGAACCACGCTCTACCTACTGAGCCACACAGAACCACGCTCTACCTACTGAGCCACACAGAACCACGCTCTACCTACTGAGCCACACAGAACCATGCTCTACCTACTGAGCCACACAGAACCACGCTCTACCTACTGAGCCACACGGAACCACGCTCTACCTACTGAGCCACACAGAACCACGCTCTACCTACTGAGCTACACAGAACCATGATCTACCTACTGAGCCACACAGAACCACGCTCTACCTACTGAGCCACACAGAACCACGCTCTACCTACTGAGCCACACAGAACCATGATCTACCTACTGAGCCACACAGAACACCACAGTACTGATCAGCTTGATGTAATAGACCAAGATCATCAGACAACACAACTTACATTTCATACCGAGGCCTAGATTGACTGAAAAAATTGTGTTCACACTGAATACCCTCTCTTTTTTTATTTCGATTTTTATTTTTGTTTCAGATTATTTTCTGTGTTTTCTCCCAATTTGCCAATTTACCCTCCCCACACGAGTTCGCCGCTCGTCTCTACGAGGCAAGCTAATTCTCTGCGCCCACCCACGTTCTGGAGACTTTCTTACGTGCTTCACGGTGGACCAGAGCTGACTCACCCTTCCCCCTCCCCCTGGGGCGGAAGGCCAAATGCCCCAATCGGGGCTAATGGCCAGGGCCGGTTTGGTAGAGACAGGCTTCGAACCGCGTATTGGACCAGCCCAAATACGGTGCATTAGACCGCTACGCTATCCACCACCTATATGCACAAATTTAATGCAATTATAGAATGAGGATTATTGTGCTGAAAACATACCTCTGTAGATTCAGACATGTAATCATACATATTCCTTTAAATTGCATTACATTCATTTGGCAGACACGCTTATCCAGAGCAATTTACAAAGAGAAATACACAAGTAAATACAATAGGGCAGGATTACCACAACAGTCACAGAAAAACACGAGGTGCAACATTCTTAGAACCAATACCAGGACCAAGTGATTAAATAATCAACAGCACTGTAGATATGCCTCAATGCCAACCAATGGTGCACACTTCAGAATTACAGTGTCATGTCTCCATGGAAACTTTGATACAAGTTCCTCACAATACCAGCATAAGCAAAACATAATCCCATTCACAATTGCTCAAAAGTTAAATGTCCATTCTCACATTATTTTGGAATTTCCACACACTCTTGACTCTATTTACCGAAACGCATTCATCTGTGTCAGCCAATTATGTCAGCCAACAATGTAAATTGTTTAACTGATTGATTAATAGACTGGCAGCTAAATGCTAAAAGTGTGAACACCTGGTCACTGACACTAAACCATGTGGGAAATTAGTTAAAAGACAACGCAAAAGGCAAACAGCCAAACCTACATTCTGTTAAAATAAATACAATAATAACAATAATTGATCATGAGCCTCAAACTGTTACTCCATTCTCTGTTTCTCTCAGTACAAGAAAACAAAACAAATACTGCCTCCTCCAGATTATTCATCTGCCTTACACCCTCTGAAATTGTGCTTGAGTGTCACCCCACCCCAAGTAGCACTACACTGTGTACAATATTGTGTTTTACCAGTTGGATGGACCAGAGGGTCTGTTAATTATTGAACTGGGCATTTGCAACTGTTATATGGCATATTGTATAATTGTAATGAATAAACTGTGATCATTTCCAAAGACCTGTGTTCGCTGGATGGCATACTGATTTAAGAGTATAATTCTCTGATCTAAGAGTATTTGCTCACTATCCAATTCTCTCTGCCTTCATCCAGATGAAAAACAAATCTGCAAAGAAGTGATCATCATGCATACCAGCAGAAGCACTCTGGGTAATATGGAGGCCTATGACATGTGAGTTTCACGGAGGTAACTGTCACTGCTCTAATGTGCTGGGCCGAAATTCTCTAAAATGATTTCACGTACAGGCTTTCACTTAAGTCTGTTTTCAGGAGTTAGCCTGACACACAACACAGGTTTTAGCTGAATCACAATTTAACACATATTTTTCCCAATTCCCTTTCTTCAGATCGCCCTAGAATTTATCAGTGAGCACTGCCTGTAGAACATACCACACCGTTCAGTCATTTTACATTCAGTTCCAAGTCCATCGATGTGCTCTCCTGATGTTCACCATTTCCAAGATATTTAGTTTTCTAAGTCATTTAAGGGGTCATGACTGAGTTTAAGGTTTACGCTGTGAGACAATTTCATCTATACAAAGACTCATAGCACATTTCTGCAGATCAATTTAAAAGCCTAAACTGGGGGCGGCGGATATCGTAGTGGCCTAACGCACCATATTTTGCCTGGTCCAATACGGTGTGCGCAGCCTAACTGTCAGGGACGTGGTATTTTGACTGGTCCGATACGGTGGAAAACTTGTCTTGTTACCCAGAGGATGGACGGCAGACTCGTGGGGGAGGGTGAATTGATATAAATAGAGGATAAAATTTGAAACTATAAATGAAAAGCCTTAGTTGGGGCTAAAATTGTATATTGTGTATTACAGGCTTTAGGGGTGGAACCGGTCAGTTTACCTGGTGACAGAATCGTGACAGCGGTCAGTAGAGCGTGTTCCTCCTGCGTCATCTGCAGCTCTCCGATGCTTTTGTAGAAATTAAACATTGGGGCGATGTACTCCTCTGATATACCTGAAACAAACAGACCACACCAGCAACCTTCGAGTTACAATGTATCACACAGTCACAAAATCTATGATCAGTCATTCATTTGTTCATCCTAATGACACGTGATATTGTGTTAACGATTGCCTCTCAAGTGTTCAGTCAACCCGTGTGTTATACCATTAATGCATTCTTAACACCAGATCCCTACAAGTCCTTACAATTAATTTTAATCAGAAAAAGATCCACATAATCTCCAAGAGCTGTAGGACACATTCAAGTCTTTTTTTTTTTTTTTTTTTAAGTAACCAGTCCACAGAAGTCAAGAGTACAGTGAAAATGATTTTGACTGCTCTGTCAGAATGTTTGACCTTGTTCTGTTTATTTTAAAGGTGAATAAATTAATCAGGAGAATCACCTCTCATTCTAGAATCAGTGAAAGATTCCTATTTAATGTCATTGGGTCTCTGATATTCTAAGGTGTCGGTGGGTGCAGGCTTTTGTTATGAGCAGTAGCTCACCTGATTTGACTAATCAGCTAATCAAAGTCTTCAATCAGGGCTTTGAAGGTCACACCAGGATTAGCCAGGCAGGGTAAAGATTCTTTGCTTTGTGTGGCGAAAAACACCCACCCACTAAGGTCACACCAGGATGTGATGTTATTTTCTCGAAAAATATCTGCAGTTTTTTTCCCCATTTTTCTCCCAGTTTAGTAGCCAATTATACTATCTTTTTTCATGTCAATTATCCCCCTCCCTCATATTGAGAGCTCGCTGCTGTAGTCCTGGTACTGGCAGTGACATGCAGCGGAGCACCGCCTCCTCCGAGCCGGAACCTGCCAAGCCGACACCATAACTCCAGTACACACAGGACCACTCCTATACGCAGCGAGCTCATATTGGCTTCCCTCCCTTCCCTCCCTGGGGCGGACAGCCAATTGCCACCCCCTAGTTGCACTCTGGGCCAGAGCTTAAACTGGCATGACCTGGTGGAATTGAACCCCGGTCGCAGTGGCCAGCATCAGAGAAGCTTGGTTGTTTAAAATTTAGGTGCAAGTTATTTTGCTGTAGCAGTTCCTGCTCTAGATTAGGCGTGCAGAGCATCCATTATCGACTTTACCGCTCTTCCGTATCCTGTCCTCCAACACGTCTGTGTGACCATTGGGACGTTTCCTGGTGAACACTTGTGCCGACCTCAGAAACATGGCCTCCACCGCTGAGCCCTTCAGCAGCGCAATCTGGTCCTCGTGATCCAAGGCCTGGAATCCTGCAGAGATCATGGTTTGTATTAAATGTTAAACACAAGACATTGAGACTGGGATGTTTATCTCATAGTAAGGACACACCTGGGATGTTTTTGGTGAACTCCACCAGAACTTGTACATGGCTGGTGGCCATCTCTGTCAATAAAACAAAGTTTTCCTCTGCGCTGAACTTCTCTTGAAGCTGAGAAAACAACAAGAATGCAAAAAATTGGTGAACATGAGAAGTAGTTACATAATTTATGTTAACAAAGACAACAGTACCATTTGCATTGTCCATGTAATTATGCATGTTGTAGGTCATCTCAAGTGTGCTTGACTGTGAGAACCTCAGTGAAACTTGAATGACACTAACAAATGTGTGGTGAACAAAACAAAAGACACATACAATTCAAGGGATTTCTCCAAGTACTTCAATACTATTAAATGGAGGCTTTTTTTTAACCTTCAGAACAGTGAAGAGTTTCAACAAAACTGCAATATTGTCATTTTGTAATACATTTAATGCTAAGTAAAGGTTCCTTTATCAAGATTTGGTGAGAAACATGTAATAAACCAAAGATGGAGTATCGCCTAGAGATGTGAGTACCACAAACTTCCATTAGTTTTTGTTAAAGTGTAACAGTTGTCACGGGAAATAAATTATATACATTTCTTAAGGTATGAAAAAAATAAGAAAGTTCTATTTCTTTTGTGTTGAATTCCTCTTATAATTATCTTCCATAGGGCTCAGCATTTTAGCCACAAGAAGTCCAGCAGAAAGCGAGGAAGATAACTCACAAGTTGTTTGGCCATGTCTTGGGGAATGCGATGTTTGTTATAAGCATCTAGAATGTAGTTCAGGAGGGCAAGCTGTTCTTGACTGAACTCAACTTTCTCCTGTAACAAAATAAACAAATCAAAATCAAAAAGGCAAATATTTTACCCATGTCTGAACATCAGAAAAAACATCTCACAAAAAAATGTCAACCTTGGAAGACCTGAAAGACCTTAGGGAACATTGCTCGTGGATAGCTAGGGGTGTAATGGTACACATATTCGTACCAAACCGTTTGGTACAGGACTTTCGGTTCGGTACACGCTGTGAACTAAATGAATGAAATCTTGCTTTAACCACTAATGCACATGCAGAACTTTTTTTTGTGTGCAGTTGCAGCAGTATTTTTCCTTTATTTAAGAAAGAAAGATATGTGCTTTACTTTGTTCAGTAAATTATGGCCAGTTAGCCACTGTTTACAAAGTATATAATAAATGAAAAGCAATTTTATGTTTAGCTTTTTTTTCCCCCCGTTGCACCGAATATGTACCGAACTGTCACTTCAAAACTCAGGTACGTACCGAAGCGTGATTTTTGTGTACCGTTACACCCCTAGTTATAACCCACAATGCACTTCACCTTTTGGAGACCACCATTTTTTTCCTTCCTTTTCTCCCCCAATATGTATTCACCAGTTGTGCAGTGGGTTGCCTCTGTTCTCACACACCAGTGCAGTGAAACTGATGACTCAGGTCATACTCCATTAATGACATAGCCAGTGCTCAAAACTGTGACTATAAGGCCCACCCTCTGCTTGTAGCCAGAAAAGAGCCTTTAATGATTGAGCCACTTCAGAGATGTTCTTCTTGATGGCATATCATGCTGGTCAAATCAGTTAGTCGCCCAACCCTCTGAGATACAGGTGTCCCGAATTGTGCAAGAAAATCCTGCATTTTTTGTCACTGTCCTGCGTCCAGTGCCAATTTGCCCCGCAAAGATATGAAATTAAATAATAATGTTATGGATAACATCTCCCTCCCCTCCCTGCTTGACAAACACTCATCTCTTGCTTCTTCATTTTATGCCTGTATTTTATATAAAATAATAACAGCACAGATATGTCCCTTCTGTCGGTCTACACCAGGGGTGCCCAAGTTTGGTCCTGGAGATCTACTGGGCATGCAGTATTTTGTTCCAGCCCTTCACTAACATCCAACATTTGGATTGTTTAAATCTGGTCACCTAATCTGAAAAAGCCCCCTCGGACACCACTAAATCAGCTCAAATCCACTCAGATCTAACCCTAACCCTTTCTTTCTTTAAAAAATTGTTTCTGATTTTTCCCCTCTGTTTTTCTCCCAATTTTTAGTAGCCAATTACACCCTCTATTTGATTTACCCTCCCCACATGGGTCTGCCACTCATCTCTACGCGGCAAGCTAATTCTCCAATGGCAGTGAACTCCGCTTCCTTGGAGACGGAATTCGCCCACCCACATTCTGGAGACTCCCTTACGTGCTTCACGGCAGACCCGAGCTGGCTCACCCTCCCCCTGGGGCAGACAGCCAGATGCCGCCCCCAATCGGGGCTGACGACCAGGGCCGGTCTGGTAGAGACGGGTTTCGAACCGTGTCCCTGACAGGCAGAGCACACCGTATCAGACCAGCCAAAATATGGTGCGTTAGACTGCTACACTATCCACCGCCCCCTATGATTTGAATCTTAGGGTAGATGACATCAATCACTTCATCCCATGTTGCCATTTTTATTGAAAGTATTCACAGGCTGCAATAAATTTGTTAATTCCCAGCTGGCAGATACATTTACATTTTGTCCAATAAATTGCTAGTCAGAAGGGTCAAATGATATCCTTAATCATTGCATGTGTTTCTGAGGTGGAGAAGCTGCATTAGTGCAGTGGCGCACAATCTAGATGGCATGACCCTTGAAAGCACAGTAATTATGGCTGCAGATCTATTGATGGCGATTGATGTGGTTTGTTATCTTGTCTTACATGTGCCCACCCATGCTGCCTCACACACCCAAGACAGCGTGACACTGACCTCTTGTGTATATTGACAGAATATTCCTTGTGACACGCAAAGCCTGTTTTGTGTGTTTCACTGAAACATCTAATTGATAAATATTAAGAAAATGTTTAATTTAATTTAAAAAAACACAAACTACAATATGATAAATATCATTTACACATCGAGAGGCCTCCAAAATCTTGTGCATGTATTTGACAAACCATTTGGGATGACCAATTTGTAAACAATTAAACAACCAAAAATTACCTTACTTAACAATTAAGTATGGTGCTAGGCCCATACATTAGCTGCTTGGCCGCTTAATAATGTTACCAATAAAAACAGGATGCCTTCACATTGCAATGCTAGTAAGAATATAATAATATACAGCATAATATATAAGAAATAGAATACCTATATGGTGTTTTAATGCACCCATGGTGCTCAACCCATTAATAACAAACCAGCTGAAGGTGGTATACAGAAACTCCAGACATTGCACTGAAAATAGTTGTTATTTTCCTTGCACTCACACATGCATTCATATATATTTTTTTAGATTTTTCTGCATTTTTCTCCCCAATTTGGAAGCCAATTATACCCTCTATTTATTTCGATTAACCTCCACAAACGTCTCTACGGGGCAAGCTACTCTCTGTGGCCAGTGATAATCCACCTCCTTGGAGAAGGGACTCACCAACCCCAGAGGCTGGTTTCAAACCGCATCCCTGATAGGCAGCTCACACTCGTACAGAACCAGCCAGGTGCGTTAGACTGCTACGCTATCCAACAGGCCCTCATGTATTCATCTTAACATGCCTGCAAACTTAGAGATGGGGTTACCTTAGCAAGTTGAGTGGTGGAGGTGACCTGTTTGGCATCTCCGCCATCCGCTCCCTCTGTCTCCTCTCCTATGGATTCTTCCGGAGAAGCCTTGGTGTTCTTCCGAAGCCTCTTGGACTTGCACTGAATCTCCGTCAACAAACCTGCAAGCGAGATGTACATTTACCAGACAACATGTGTGTGTCAAATAGAACCACCACCGGAGACTAATTAAATATACAAAATAATTCCCTGAGCCTTTACGAGAAACATATCTGGTGTGCCTGTGACTTTAAAAGTTGTTATCATGACTTATTTAATCTCTTGTAGCAGGAGCACTCACATTCTATTGATTGGACGTGATATTGGCAACTTCAATGTGATAAGGAACATCTCTCATCAACAGCGCTGAGCAGCAGGGGAAACTACTGTGACAGGTCACAGGTATGTGCGATAACAATAATGATAACTATAAAATAATAAAAATTGGATCCAATTCAGTTGAAAGCAAGTGTCTACACCTCAACGATGACTGTAAAAATATGCTAGAACAATAGCAACGGATCATTTGAATCACACTCCGAGCAATTTTTAGAACACAGCTCTGACGACATAACATGTCCGACCGATCACCGCTGTGTACTTGTCTGTACCCGTGGGTGGCTTGCGTGTGTTGATTGACAGTTGTGTACAATCATAAAACGTTCTCTGGTGTGGAAGCTAGGGAATGATTGACACTTTATCATTATAGTTAAAGTTATTGTTCCCCGGTGGAAACTTTTACACCACGTTTGCGGGGGCTGTCTTGTTGGATTCCATCCCATATTCCTCTTGTAGAAGCTGGAGAGGCATGTGCCTGTCTCAGACTTGTCTCGGAGCCCTAGAGGCCACACGTCATCCCAAACTTCAGTTCAGTGCCGTTCGAGACCGGTGAGTCAGGGCATCGCTGGCGTAACTCTAATCACACACGGAAGCTCTTCTGTCCCCAGTGGCAGACGGTGAGGACGCTGGAACGGCGCCATATCATGAATGCGATCAGACAATGAGGCGGCATCTATGTCAGCCGCCAGGGGTGGCCTTCATCTTACACGCCTCGGTTGCCCCTCCGTTACTCATTAACGTGCGCTTATGCAACGGCAAGTGTGAATAAAGGTGATGGAGCTCCACCTCTTTAACAATTTTCCTGCTTTGCTTCCCTGTACCCGAAACGATCAAAATAATCAGCTCAGGTTACAAATTTTAACCCTCCGTGAGCAGGCGCCTGACTAGACATTGCAAATACCCGGGGCTGAGCCCACAAGCTAGTCTAGATAATCATTGATTATTTTACTTACTGTGTAGTAAATGTACGTTGAATGTAAAACAATGTAATTGATGTATCATTATAGTTCTTATATTTATAATGGCATTACCCACTAGAGGGCGGCAATTGGATGTCCACCCCAGGGAGGGGGGAGGGATAAAAGCCGAAGGAAAAACTCGCTGCATATATGAGTGGTCCTGTGCATCGTTGACAGGCTTAGGCGGATGCCAGCTCGGAGGCGGTGGTGCAGCGCTCACTACCGGTCTCAGGACTATGGCAGCGAGTTCTCATACGAGGAGATGATTGGCACGAAAAAGAGATGGGGGGGGTATAATTGGATACTAACATTGGGGGAAAATTGGGAAACCAGCAACAATAACAAATTTAGAAAATGGGGAGATAAACGGGGAGAAAATAGCAGAAGAAAATAAATAAATAGGAAAAAATAAATAATAATGAGTAGTTCCTGCCCTGTGATTGGGTGATCATTGGCACGGGGTGCTCACACTCTGCTAGCATGCCCATCTCTTTGCACTTCCTCAGCCGACACTCCTGGCACTTCCTGCGCATGTACATGTCCATCTCGCACGTCCCTCCACTCTTACACTTGTACATGGCGTTCTTCGTGATGCTTCTCCTGAAGAACCCTGCAGGGGAGGAGGAAGACAGCATCACGTATTGTGGCATCCCAAGGGGCTGCACAGAGAAATGGCTGCCTGGGCCTTTTTAACTCTTGGGAGCCACTGGAGCCAAAAAGGACTACAGTTCCCAGCAGCCTGCAGTCCCACACCTGACTACCAGCTGAAGCACATAAAGCCATGAGGACTCATGGCAGCTGATGACAATTTGGAGAGAGTTTTTGTGTCACATGGGTGAGGGAGTACGTTGGAGTATTAGAGAATTGGAGAGTGGTGAGTGGTGAGTGGTGAGTGGTGAGTGGTGAGTGGTGAGTGGTGAGTGGTGAGTGGTGAGTGGAGAGTGGAGAGTGGTGAGTGGTGAGTGGAGAGTGGAGAGTGGAGAGTGGAGAGTGGAGAGTGGAGAGTGGAGAGTGGAGAGTGAGAAAGTATTAGAGAATTGCGTTTGGATTGCTGTTTGGATTTGACTTGGATTGTTTTGAGGACCCTGTTTTGTGTACTGAATATTGTATTGTTTGAATTCAGTTTTGAACTGAATCAGATTATCCATCTATGGATTCATAGATTAGGACATGACATGACGAGACTAGATGATATTCTTATGTTCTTATGTTCTTATCTGTTTTGTAAAGAAGTCTGTTTAATAAAATCATCATTTTATTTATTTATTTTATTTTATCACATGGCGCGATAGAGGAATTAAACCGTGTGTGCCGACACTAAATTACAGTTTAAGGAAACAAAACAAAAGAAACATATGGGAGTAAACTGAATTAATTTTAAATGGTTTTTTTCTCATTTTGTTATTCACACCAGTTGCTCTGGTGCGCTCTGCTTCATTGCTTAATATATTTAATTGTGTAATTAATTAAACACTACTAATGTCTCCCAGCTAAGCATACATGTATGGACACACAAACAGTATGGTAGTGAACAGAAAAATGGAAACACAAAAGTGCTCCAACTGAGTTCTGGTGCACATACCCTTAGAAGGATGATGCCAATCATTCTTTAGTGGTACTGAATTACTATCCTCACCCCATGTGAAACCATTTCTTTTCTGCAGAGAGGGGTTTATTTCAAGAAGACAGTGCCCCCATCCACAGAGTACAAGTGGGTCACCCAATGCCTTCAGGAGCATGAAACTGACCATATCCATATATCCTGGCCTTCTAAGTCACCATATTTATTTATTTATTCGTTTATTTGTAAGGGACAAGCACAGAGAACATTGACAGCCGCACAGGCGGTGCCTGAAGCTCATTTCCATCACCAGTCCCTTGATGGGCATTGATGGTTCAATCAATCAATAAAATAATACAATTACAAATAATATAAGAATACAATATCCAAACCCAATCGAGCAATTATTAAATATGAAAATGGAATACACTAAGCATGAGTTGATTCATTACAATCAGCATCATTTTCCTCCTGTAGAGAGCCAGATGCTGGTAGAGTCTATGCCATGGTGCATACAGGCTGTTCTGGCCTTATGTGGTGGCCCAACACCATTTCTTTTTTTTGTGGTTATTTTTCATTTTGTGTTTCCATTTTTTGTTGACTATCTGTAGCTAAAATACAGTGCCCTCCAAAATTATTCACACCCTTGGCAAAGATGAGCAAAGAAGGCTTTTTAAAATAAACAATACACGTAATGAGCTATATTGTATGCAAAAAACATTGAAAATTATATTATTTTATACTAGTATAGTTGCACAGAAAATTTGGTTTAGCAAGTAATACTTTAGTGGCATACATGAAGAAAATTATTTCAATCTCTCAAAACATTTTATTATATAAGTATATTTGTGTTTGACCTAAAAACAAATAATCAAAACATATTCAGCTATAGGCAATCTGATCAACATGCTCAGCAATGATGACAGTTTTAGTGCTAGAGTAATATACCTATCTTTGCATTGGTGATGTGATTGGATTGCTATTGAAATATGTGGCAAAAACAGAATCCCAGTTCAGTCAAATCAGTATATTCTAATGAATTAATGGCCAACACACACTTTGAAGACATTCTGTCTTGAATGTAAATTGTTTAAGATAAGTGTGGTCAGCAGGACAAGAGGCCACAGGTGGAAATTATTTAAAGGCAAATTCCGCGCAGATATTAGGAAGTTTTTCTTTGCATAGAGAGTTGTTAGTGCCTGGAACAGCTTGCCAGGTCGGGTAGTAGAGGCAGAAACATTTGGGTTATTCAAGTCCAGGCTAGATGCAGTACCAAATATTCTTTAGATTAGGACATGACCAGCCTAGATGGGCTGAACAGCCCGTTCTCGTCATTATGTTCTTATGTTCTTAAGTTGAGAGCTTGTTTATGAATTGCTACAGCAGTATGTTCAGCTCACTGTGAACACCTCCTAGCCTTCTGCTGTTTTATGAGATCTTATCTTAAGGCTTCATGCATTGCTTTGTGACTGATTCTTACACCTTTAGCAAGGTTTACAATAATTCTGAGACTTTTCTGCAGTTAAGTGCTACTTTTAAAACTGATAAATGTTTTTATGAATGTGGCTTCTGCCCTAGAATTCTGGTTGAACTATGACCCGTTGCATTTTTCTCTGCCATATCTGGCAACTAGTTTATGGTCATTATGTACTGTATATTAGATAAACTTAGGAATTTATATTGCATATTTATATTACCATCAGACTCATTTATATTGAAATCATATTAAATATATCTGTTGACTTTTAGGTAGTTGTATGCTGAGGGTCAGACTGTACCTGCTGTACGGGAATGTTTATGGCTCTAAGGGACTAATATTCACTAGTCCAGCAAATGAATAAATAGATGAATTGCTTCAAAGATGAAAGATGAACTGATTCAAATAAATAGTAAGTAGACATTTAGATGGACATGTGCAGATGAAACATTTTGGATTGTATAATGAATACACGTTTAAGGATAAAGGCTTGACTCCACGTTTTTGACCACACGTTTTTGAAGATGTAATTGAGGGACACGACAGTTTTAATCTTACTTAATCTAAACCCACAATATTTGAGGATTACATATAGTTGACCATTACAACAGAAACATACAGATGTTGCATAGAGTTATTATTTCTTGCTATCATATTTGTTAATAATGGTACATATTTCAGATGTGATTGTCTGGAATTGGAAAAATATAACCTGCTCTGGTTTTAGGTATTTTTGGCAAAATTACATCACTAATCTTGAACCACAACTCTAGTCTTGTCTGGAAAAAAAGGAATATAATTATATGAAATATAATATTATATAGTTGATTTGTTTTTATTTGGTTTATGTTCTTTGCTTCTACATGTATGTGTTTTATTCAGCTGAATATATAATATTGTATCACATTTGAAACACATTTTAGATACAGTAACTGTAACCAATAGTGATGTTATCATCTGAAGTAACATGCTAAGAACAAAAAATAAATAACACAGGGCCTCCCGGGTGGTCTAGTGGTTACAATGTTCCAGGCTGCCCACTGCAACCGGGGTTCAATTACACCAGCCGCGCCAGTATTGGCTCTGGCCTTTTTCTCAGGGCTACGGCAGCAAACTCACAAAACGAGGGGGAATTGACATGAAAAAGAGAGGGTGTAATTGGCTACTAAATAGGGAGGAAATTGGGATAAAATCAGAAACAAATTATTTTAAAAAATATTTATAGATTTAACAAGATGAATATACAGTGGTATGACTGACTGTTGCTAAGCTAGCGCACTATCCAGAGTTTATTTTGCATTATGTAGCTAGTGAAGAGGGGATTTCATAGCCCTGCTATAATAATCTTGTACATTTCTCCACCATCTGTGGTATAGTACAGGAAAGGGCAATTCTAGGATTTGACCTTTAGATGGGCTCAGCCCCCAATGAGAATGTGAGATGGAAAGCACAAGCCTAAATCCTTAATTAATTTACTGTTACATTCCCCAACACAAAAACACCACAATGGTGGTCACTCTCAACATTGAAATATCACTTTATCTGTGGTATTTTTTTAAAAATAGATATTAAGTTAAAAAAAGTTTTTTTAGAAAAGAATGACTAAACATTTTCAGGGGGGCTGAGATGAAAGACTGGGGGCTATTTAGCCCCCTAAATAGGCTCTAAAATTGCCACTAATCATACAGGAAGATTTCCCCGGTGAATCGTGACAGCGCTTACCTTTGCATCCCTCGCAGGTCAGTGCGTTGTAGTGATACCCAGAGGCCTTGTCCCCGCACACCACGCATAGCTCCTCCCCTTTGAGCCTCCCAGGCTGTGATCCATGTCTCGGCCGCTTGCCCATGGGCACCGAGACCACCTCGATGTCTGTGTCGTAGCTGCTCTCTGTGGGCCCTTTCCTCAGTTCGTATATCCCAGGGGACGAGTACCACTCCTCACTGCACGGGGGATAGTAGCTCTGACCGGAGAGGAAGGGCGGAGAGGCCATGGGCGCCTCCATGGGGGAGTACTGCATTGTGGGATAGCTGGCGAAGGGCAGGACCTCCTGGTCCTGGAGCAGCGGACTGCCCTGATCCGCCAGCAAGTCTGCACAAGGGGAAACGACAGAATAAATCAGAGAGAGAGAGAGAAGGGATTGATTGACTGGAGGGCTTAGATCATGGTTCTGCACCAGGGGGTGGGCCATTCCGGTCCTGGAGGGCCGGTGTGTATGCAGGTGTTTGTTTCTACCAATTACCCTGGCTCAATTAACTCATTCATTGGATAAGCTAAATGGCTTGTCAAGACATTTCGCTAAAATGTCAGATCACGTAAAACGGCCCTCCTTGCCCACCCCTGATCTAGACAAACATTGGAAAATCCTACATCCTACACCCCTTCGAGATCTCTCCAATCGGCCTGCTCTGGCCGGCTGACTTTCCCATACTCCGTACTCCTGGTAGCTGCTTCTTACAGCCCTGTCTCTTCTCTGCCCTGGTCTCTAGATGGTGGAATGGCCTTCCCCACGCGGATAGCATAGCGGTGTACCGCACCGTATTTTGGCTGGTCCGATACGGTGTGCGCTGACTGTCAGGGATGCGATTTCAAACCCGTCTCTACCTGACTGGCCGTGTAAAAATGTAATGTATGTTCGCTGCCCTCAGAGAATTAGCTTGCCCCGCAGAGACGAGCAGCGGACTTGTGTGGGGAGGGTAAATCGAAATAAATAATGTAATTGGCTACTAAATTAGAAGAAAAATGGGAAAAAATCTGAAACAAATATATAACTCACCTTTTCAGACTAATATTATTATTATTATTATTATTTATTATTATTATTATTATCTGTGTTATTACTATTATGACTAGCACTACTGCTCTTATTGTACATTGTGTTTTAACAGATTCTTTTGTTTGTTTTCATACAGAGCAACTGACAGCATATTAATAATGAATAACACATGTTAATAACATATTACATTATTAACATGCAGGACCACAAATGTAGACATGATCGATAACCCTAACAATTAGAATCACGGTAAAACAGTTCTCACCCATTTGTATGATTCTTCACGCAATCACAAAGTAAAACGTAGCTTCTTCACCATTTGTGGTTCAAGTTTATTTCTCAATCAGCATCACTAAGGCATTGATGGCGATGGCATTATTCTAATGCATTTCCAAAGAGCAGAACAAATTAAACGAGTGTGGACACAATTTGGCCCACCGAAGCTGTCAATCCGCAGAGTAACGCAGCAGCCTTGAATGAAAGCGTCGACTCAACATTCCTGTAAAATAAAGCCTCTAATAATTAACCACAGGTTCTTACCAGCTTCACCATGACAGAAGAGTGCTTTTCAAATCAAAACCTTTGCTTTTCAAAACCGCAAATGTAATTACTGCAACCCAAGCGCTATTACCTCAAAATGAGACAAGAATAATATATTCAGATCAATATAAATCCACACAGGTTGGCCACCAGCTGAAAAGCAATATGTTTTTTAACAAGTTCACCAGAACCCAGAATTAACTAATGTTTTTTGACTAAAAGGGTATCTCAAATGAAATTGGTCTGCAATATAAAGTACTTTTACAGACAGTCTTGTATATTGCATAGAGGTGACAGCTGACGGATATCTTTGCTGCTGTAACCTAGAAGGTTACGGAAATCTGAGGACTTGTGTGAAGTACTGACCTCCCGTAGAATTTTCCTGCACCATGGTCATCTCACCCATCAACCTCATCCAATCCTCCACACTCCCTACTGAGCTCCCTGAGCCATTGGTCCCTGTAATGTGTTGTTCCCTTTGTGAATGTGTAAAAATCTCACCTGTATCCCACTCAGCTACCTGCTCTCACTGGAACACCCTGGCACCCAACCGAGGTGTGCCAAGGAGGCCAAAGGTTGCCTGTATTACTGATTAACTTTATAGCCATTTTCAGTATGCCACCGATTGTAGTTTGCGTATGACCAGTGACAGCTGGTTCTTTGAAAATTTGAATCTTACCTTACCTCCCACCACCACCGTCCCCCATCACACCCACACTCGGTTGATGTTTGTGTTTATTTGGTTTCATTTTCTTCTACATGCATGTGTTGTATTGAGCTGAATATAAAATATCCAGTGAACGAAACCAATTTCTTGTATCACATTTGAAACACATTTTAGATAACTGTAGCCAATAGTGATGTTATCATCTAAGAACAAAAAATAGATAACACGTCATGTATTTTTATAGATTTAACAAGATGAATATACAGTGGTATGAATGACTGTTGCTAAGCTAGCGCACTATCCAGACTTTATTTTGTTTATGTAGCTAGTGGAGAGGCCCTGCTATAATAGTATTGTGCATTGCTCCACCATCTGTTGTATATGAACAGGCAGTCTGATATTTCAAAGCTGATTGTGAGGTTGGGCCAGCTCACTGTTGTTACTAAATTCAGTGGACCACGTTGTGTACCTTAAAGCTGTTAATGTCTTGCTAGAATGGATCCAATATGGTCAAATTCAATAAATAATTATAGAAATGACCATAGCAAAATGAGAAGCTACAGAACAAAGAGTAATGGCTAAATTAGTCAATGTATGCACATTGATTTGTCATGGTTTAATCATGAATTAGCAATCCTATCAGGGTGCCATCTATTGACCGAAGTGTAGATTACAAAGTACAGTACAATTGAAGTGCTAGAGGCACACCATCTCGAGTAGCATGGAAATATTAATGCATTTATTTATTTTCCATATGTGTGACCTTCAAGGCCATTGTGGCAAATACATGAACTGCATATCACAAGAATACAAGTTCACGGGTACAGAACAGCCAGTACAATAATTATTAAGCATGGCATTGTCAGTGTCCCGACCTTCCTGGTTGATTTGTTTCAGCACACCACGGCTGGTGAATCCATTACGTTTCCTCCAATATCAAGATTGGTATTGAGTGGTTATAAATATATAATTTTAAACTTAAAGTATACATATATACTGTATGTACTGTATTATAGAATATATATATATATATAGTATACGTGTAATTGATTGATGAGTAAATAATTCACAAAGCACAAATGAACACAGAAAGACAGAGACTAAAAACTGTTAAAGGAGTTTGCATCTTTATACTTTATCAGACCAAACCGCCCATAATGCAGGCTCAAAGAGCTACTGGGCCTCCCGGGTGGTCTAGCGGTTACAACGTTCGACGCTGGCCAGGGTTTGATTCCACCGGCCGGTGCCCGTATCGCCTCTGGCCAGGAGTGCCACGAGGGGGCGGCAATTGTCTGTCCACCCCAGGGAGGGGAGAGGGAAGCCGATATGAGGTCACTGTGTATAGGAGTGGCTCTATGTGTCCCGGAGTTACAGTGGACGGCAAGCGAGTGCCGGTTCGGAGGAGGCGGTACATTGCCTTTGTCACTGCAGGTCTCAGAGAGGGTGTCATTGGCTACTAAATTGGGAGAAAATGGTTTTAAAAAAATGTGATTAGAAAAAAAAAAAAGAGCTCACGCTATCAGCCCGACGTTGGGAGACTGTATCTTTATGCATGGAGCTCCATCAAAGGGCCACCCGGGTTGTGAATTCTTGGCCGTTCAGACTTCATCGTCTGCAAATAAGATTGACTTCAAGAACGTAATGAGACCATAAAATCGTAAGTTCAATATTCTGTGCATAATTCCCCCTTAAACCTTGGCCGGTAGTGTCGACAGCACAGAAAGAGGTTTACGAGTACTGTTAAATGATCCTTCAAACTGTGCAACCTGCGTCACCTTCCTTTCAAACTAAACACTCGCCCATTCACCCTTCTTGATTGAGACTGCCTCTAACAAGTAATAAAGCCAAAGCAACAACAGTATTACTAATGCCACAGTGGTTCCCTTGATCAACCCATGTGGGCCTCCTGGTAGTTTGACTTAACCAGTAAAAGTCTGGGATGTATGAGGGAATACAGTTTCATTGTTTTTTGGGGATTTTACTTTAGAGACGGGTTTCGAACCATGTCCCTGATAGGCAGCCACACTCATATCGGACCAGCCAAGATACGTTGCGTTAGACCGCTATGCTATCCGCTGCCCCCACTGTTTCATTGTTTTAGTTCAAGTGGGATCGTGTGTAATATTACAAATTTCAATATCAACCACTTGCATCATTCCCAGTTATTAATCTGAATGATCAAAAAATGGCATGCCCTTTAGATAAACAGCGTGTAGTAGCAATAACTGAGAAAACAGAATGCCACACTTATTATCAATATTAATAATCATTCATCACAATCACTGCTGGGAAACAATGCATTCAGTGAATAGTTAAATTAGCCCAACTATCCAAACTTTCAGATCAGAAATATGCATGCATGAATAAAAGGAATAACATAAAACAAAAATATAGGAGCAGCATTATAATATCACACTATATAAAAAGCTGAAGAGAAGCAACTTTTTTAATGCTATCCACACATATAATTTGACCTGTTTTTTATTTAAAAGATACGCATTTTGTTGTAAATGACAATATACTGAATCTGAATATATGTGAGCCATCATCAGACAGTGGGTGTTACCTGGTTGTGAGCAATACTCAATTCAACAATTAAATTCAACAATTCCCCCTTGGGGCGGACAGCCAAAAAATGTTTTATCGGTCCCGAAGCTTACCAAAGTAAGAGCTTTCCGATAAAGGGAATCCATCGCTGGGCGGGATGTGCAGCGGCCCCACCACGTTGATGTCTGGGACCATCCACTCGTTCATTCAGGTGGATTTATCAGGGCCAGCATGCAGAGAACAGCACCTTAACAGGCCCAAGAAACAGCATCTTAATCACCTGTCCAGTCACATTTACAGCTCAGCGCCATACACCGTCATTCATTTAGCAGATGCTCCTTTTTCCAGATCAACTTATGCAGTGAAGTACATGTGCACGTTCAATGGGTTTACGAGAGCAGCAGTAAGGATGGTTCACACTCTTTGAGCCATTAATGCAACAGTGTATACTGTGCACTCCAGATGAAAAAATGTGTTTTATGTGACAGTAAAGGATGATTCCACGAAGCAGGGAAATGCCACGGCACTTTTATTTGTCATGACGTCGCTTTTGAGCGCACACTGCTTGGGTAAATCATTTTGAGTGTACTTTACTGTCGGCGATTTCATTTCACACACAATGTGCACACTACTCTGCAGGTCAATCAAATTAATTCTTCAGGGTATATTCGTCTAGTGGCTTTTTGTGATAAAAAAAGCTGCTAGACGAATATCTCTCTCTCTCTCTCTCTCTCTCTCTCTCTCTCTCTCTCTCTCTCTCTCTCTCTCTCTCTCTCTCTCTCTTTCTTTCTTTCTCTCTTTCCCTCTCTTCCCCTCTCTCTCTCTCTCTCCCTCTTTCTCTCTCCCTCTTTCTCCCCCTCTCCCTCTCTCTGTACAATGAAAAAGCTTTCCCATACTGTTCCAGAGCAGTTGAGTTACAAATTTGACCCGTCACACTGGCATGTTCCCTCACCACAGCCATCAAATTAATGCATGACACCTGTAGAGCTCGAATTGCACATTTTGACAGCTGCCAAGTTAGTTCTTGAGAATAACATATTTATTACTGACACCGGACCTGCATGAGCTGTCCAGTTATAATACATAAAAGCTTTCATTTTGAAAAGGTTATTTAGAAGAATCTATAAATTATTTGCTGAGAAATCCAAGGGATATTCTGTGGGTTCAGCCCCCACACTGAAACAACAAATGTTTTGTTCTGAATACGAGGCTATAACTACAGTGCCCTCCAGAATTGTTGGCACCCTTGGTGAAGATGAGCATAAAATGCTATGAAAAAATGTGTCTGTTGTTCATCAGCTTGATCTTACACTCAAAATATGAGAGAAATCTAACCTTTAATTGAAGTAAAATTATTAAAAGAAAAAATAATATATTGAGAAATTTTTTTATTTTTTGGTAAGGATTTTTTCTTCAATTTAAGGTTCAATTTAAGTGTAAGATCAATTTGATGAACAACAAAGACATTTTTTCATAGCCTTTTTTTGCTCATCTTTACCAAGGGTGCCAATAATTCTGGAGGGCACGTATATTGTTTTATTTTGAGTGATGAGCCCGCTCTCAATGCATATATCAGTATCTTTCTGTCTGTCACAAATAATTAATTTATACAGTTAATTAATTAGTCATTTTATACACTGGAAAATGCTAAATTGATCACAAAGCATTCCATTTGAGGGATATGAGTCATGTTGATTATGTTTACAATTCTAAAAAATATACATATTTAGAGACAAAGTTGAAGCAGTCAGACTATTTAAAAAACAAAACCTCAAGTGGACATATTTCCAGCAGATTTCATAGTGGCAAATTTATCATATTGAGATTTCAAACCCTCCAAACCCTGCAAACAATAACATGCAATAAATATGACATTTTCATTGTATAATGATAGACAGGTGTGCTCCTCCTGAGTTATTTAAATCTGTCAGTCAGTGTCACAACAATGAACAGGAGAGGGAAGGAGCCACAGAATACATCTCATAACTTTTGTTTTCAGCCCTTCAATTATTAAAATTATTAGATTATTAGATTATGTTGTTGTTTTGAGGTGCTCAAAACGTGGCAAGACAAATTAACGATAATAACAGAGATGTTTCTCCTTATTTGCATCTCATAATTATGAATTAAATTAAGTCATAACTACAAGAAACAATCCAAATATTATTACTTTATAAAGATTTTGTTTCTGATTTTCTCCCATTTTCTCCCAATTTAGTAGTCAATTACACCCGTTATTTTTATGTCAATCCCCCCTAGTAATGTGAGTTCGCTGCTGTAGTCCTGCGACTGGTAGTGACGAAGGTGAAGTAACGTCTCCTCCGAGACCGTAACCCGGTACTCTTATGCGCAGCAAACGTCATGTCGGCTTCCCTCCCCCCTCCCTGGGGCGGACAGCCAATCACCGCCCCTGGTGGCATTCCCGGCCAGAGCCGAGTCTGGCGAGACGGGGAATCGAACCCCAGTCTCCGTGGTCAGTGTCGAACGTTGTAACCACTGGACCACCCGGGAGGCCTCCAAATATTATTACTACTTAATACTAATACTTAATTTGTGCTATTAATTAAGTGTGGTGATAGAGGGCAATGTTTATAGTACCAGAGATGGTTAAACCCTGAAAGATTACTAAAACACAATAGTTATATACACATAGGGCTGGGTGGTTTATCCTGCTAAGACGATGGGTTCCAGTGTATGGATGCAGGCCGTAGTCTGGAACTGAATCCTGGCCAAGCCAGCTAGTGTTGCATCAGCCACGGTGGGAGGGTTTTTCATTTTAGCCAGTTTTCAGTTATTTTTTTTTTTTTTTTATTTTGTTTATGATTTCTTCCCATTTTTCCTCCCAATTTAGTAACCAATTACACCCTCTATTTATTTCAATTTACTAGGGCTGACCCCATTTAGTCGACTGGTCGATGGGCTGTTGGTCGACCGAGATTTGTTTTGGTCGAGCAGTCACGCGAAAAAAAATAATAATACAAAAAATTATCCAAGCAGCATGAGACACCTAGATTTGCGCCACAGTTCGGCGCGCTTGTCAATAGAATAATCCATTCTGGATGTTGCGGGTATGGCAGTGACATTCCTTCACTCTTAACATAGCTAGGCCTATATATGTTCTCTTTAAATTATATTAGGCAGTTAAGGTAATAGTAATGTTGCAAAACTGATAAAAGTTACATTTTATAATAAATGTGTTTTGCTAATTGTAGTTTTCACTGTTTATATATTTATAACTAACATGCGTAACACCCCCTTTCATGTAGCCTGTATTGTATCCTTCTTGTTTTAGGCACGAATGTGCATTTTAATTGTAGCCTAAGATTTTCCTACAGTTAAGATTGGCTATATAGGCATACTTTAATTACTCATTTCGATATAACCTAAGAACATATGTGTGGAGGGCGTCGGTCATGGGAGTGGCATGGTTGCCTTTGATTTTACATGTTGTGGAGGCCTTTGGAGCAGGGAGACTTTCTGGGGGCAGGTTTCGCACTCTCACAGGGTGCAAGAGTGAACTGTCGCCCGGAAGGTTGCTCCAAAGGCCATAATTGATTTAATTATTATTTCATTGGCAATTGATTAGAATTCAATTGACTGATTGCGTTTGTGTGTGAGAATGTGAATTGTTTGGTGTTGAGTGATTGTGATTGGGTGATTGCCTCACGAGTCCCACCTGAGCCAGGCAGAAAGTAAGCCTATTTAAGAGCAGGTGGGGCGAGTGGGGAATCAGTCAATCTTGTGTGTGTAGGAAAGAGGGAGAGGGGGCGCACTAAGAGTGTCCGCCTCAGTGTGATCATGAAGGAGAGCGAGAGAGCGAGAGCGAGAGAGCGAGATGGCGCCCTGAAAGAGGGTCCGCCTCTCGCCCTCGGTGTGATTGGAAGAGAACTCGCACTCGGGCAGTGGAGAGTGTCTCTGGACAGCGGCCTTCATTCATTCACATTAAACACACATCAACACTCACCGGGACAGGGTAGAACTCTACTCAAAAGAGAACTCCACACACATCTCCAGTGACTTTTCAAGTGCTTCCCAAACCCATGCATACAGAGACACTCAAACCAAAGCCGCTGATTGTCTGTGTTTGTTCTGTGTTTCCCCGGAAGGCGATTCCCCCACTCGGAGGAGGCGGGGCTTTCAATTATGGTTTGATTATTTTAGCTTGTTATTTTACTTCATTGTTTTTGCCTGAAAGCTTTGCGGCAAGTAGAGTGAAGATTTTGTGTTTGTGTTTGTCTTATGTTAACCTGCTCTCCCACTGTCTCTCTCCCATGTCTGGGGGGAGAGACAGAAAAAAATACAAATCTGGTCCGTAGACCAGCAAATTCCACTCCGTCTCCAGACTGCTCTGTTCCCATCCAGGGATTGTCATGTGGCGTGTGACTATGTCAAATAAAAAATCTGGAGTATGGCAGCATTTCGTTTTAGTCGCGGGCGATCAAAAAAAAGTGGAATGTAAAATTTGCAAGCGTGTTTTCCAAGGCAGGGTTTATCGTTAATAAAACAAGGAGCAGCCTTTTGCCAAAAAATGTGGAAAAAATAGTGTTCCTGTGCCATAACATGAAATGACTGGGGAAGTAGGCCATCGGATGGTCTCCAACTCGAGTAAGTTATTTTTGATAGGCTATAGCCATGTTCAGCTTTAGGCTACAATTTAAGACATTAGGCTATGTGTGATCATTCGTTTGTTAGCCAATTGTTTTGCTAAATAGATTTTAAATCCCAATGAGACCAACCTGGTTAATTAAATAAAACATAGCCTACGCATTAGAATGTGTTATGGTTGTGGTCAAAAAATTTTCTTTCAGGTAATCTTGAACTCCAGCTCCACAAAGTCATTAGCCTATTGTTACTCATTTGTGTCATTCACTTAAGAAAGTTATAAAACATGAGACAAGCACAGTGTGCATATAGTTGTATTTATTAAAACAAATAGGGTGTCATATATTTTTTTAAAGTTTCGACCAATTGGAAAAAACGGAAGACTGTTGGTCGACCAAGATTTGTTTTAGTCGGGGACAGCCCTGCGATTTACCCTCCCCACACGAGTCCGCCGCCCATCTCTACGATGGAAGCTAATTCTCCGAAGGCGGCAAACTCTGCTTCTTTCGACACGGAATTTGCCCACCCATGTTCTGCAGACTCCCTTACATGCTTCACGGCAGACCCCGAGACGGCTTACCCTCCCCCTGGGGCGGACAGCCAAATGCCGCCCCCTGATCGGGGCTGACGACCAGGGCCAGTCTGGTAGAGATGGGTTTCAAACCACGTCCCTGACAAGCAGCGCACACCATACTGCTACGCTATCCGCCGTCCCCAGTTTTCAGTTCTCAAAGCGCAAGATTCCTCTAGTCAGTTGGCTACAGTCTGCCACCACCAACTGCATATGAAGTGCATTCTAACAACACAATGATGGTGGAGCAGAGAGAGCACACTTGGGTCCACTACAGGAGGAGAGCTTGTCGAGAACAAAGAGAATGAGAGCTTGTCTGCACTCTTCAGAATTGACAGAGGACATTGCTTCAACAAGACAACTGGGCTATGGGTATAACTGGGCATTCCAAATTGGGAGAAAAGTCAAAATACGTTTGTTTTCTCTGGAAAGCTTTTCATACTATTTTGGGGACTGTCAATATAACTTTCCTCATTTCTTTTGTCTCTACAGACACCCTTCTGCCTTTTGATTGGCTGAGTGTGGATTTTGGAGATTGCAGGCTATACACATTCTAAGAAGTGGAAGTTAAGACCAGTCTAATTGTCTTCTACTGCTGTTTCCTCTGCAATAAACTCATTTCATTTTAACCGGTCCTCTTAGATGAGTACTCTCGATAGGTTGTACTGAACACACAGTGCCAGGTCTGAAACAGTTACCACTAAAGCATATTGTTTGACATTGTTTTGTACATTATTTTGTAATTAATGGCTGTTCTGCTTTTTCCACTGTAGACGCGTGTATGACGATACCATCTCAGTCAGAACTAAACTGCCATGTAACAATGTTTAATTATGCATAAAAACACATTCTCAAAAGGATTTACAGGTTCATTAAATCACAGGGGAGATTTTAATGGAAACAGACTGGTATAGTTCCAAGCGTACAATTGAAAAAATGTAACATGCACAGTATACTAAATAAAGCCATAACTTGAAGCGATAAGAAACACATATGTTGATCGTAGCCAACAGTGAAAGAACATTGCAGTCCAACATCGAGACAGCGTGTTGTGTTGTGGTTAGAGAACTGGACTCTGGACCCTGGGTTGTGAGTTAGAATTATAGGAAAGATACTGTACTGCTGTTCCACCATCGATCAACTAAAGCACGTGTATCACGACAGGAGCCCTGTAATTCCCTGTAACTCTGTATGGTGCTATAAAAGAATATGACCGTGCTGTAGCCATTTTGCGAGATGGCTTCTCATTAACACTCGAGGAATTCACCTCGATGAATTTGTTCCGACTGTAAGAATATGGCCGCGCGACAGTCGCACAAACCAGAGCCCTGTTTTGAATGAGCATGCAAACTCATCCTACTCGCGGAGCTGAGTCATTGGACTCCTCACATGTTACACCTGTGCCGTAAGGTTAGATTTGAGACCACCTTTACCTCTCCTTGAAGTCGTTCCGCCCTTGAAGGTGCAGGTGGTGGACGTCCAGCCAGTCCGCGGTCCTCGTCGCGATCCTCTCTCTTCTCTCCGCGCTGTTTTAGCGCCGGTGCTGTTTGCCAGAGTGGCCCGGCTCTTCACGCCAAGGGTCCCACTGAGGCTCTGTTCCTGGCCGGGGTCACATGGAAACGGGACAGTAGTTACTAATTAAACTGTCCCGTTCCTGTGCGAGAGCCCAAGGCTGGAGATGAAGCGGAGCTCTTTCAGTTCCCCAATCGGGAGAACAAACGGCAAAATGAGAAAACAATAAACAGGACAGGAATAGGAACCGCATAATATGTTTCTGAAACACCTACGTTTGAAATGAATCTTGTTTTTTAATAAAATCTCAAAACTATAGCAATAAAAATAAGTCTATTTTCTGCAGTGTGCACAAGGTTCAGGCAGTGCTGTGCAAGGTTGTTCACACTGTCCACACGCCTCACACGCCTGGGCACAGATGTCAGGCATTTTTAATGTGTCTATTTGTTTAGCATAAATCCAGCTGCTCCCTCAGCTGAAGGAGAGACCGTAAACAGGCTGTTCTGTCACGCAAGGATGAAGAGGCTCACAACAGAGATGAAGAGACAGAGACAGTACCTCACACAAGGGATAGCAGGGTGCAAACGAGTGCTCAAATCAGCACTATTCCCTCACCCGTCGCCCATTTATCTGGGTCTCTCTTAGCAAAGAACCGTTCTGGAAGACAAATGTCATTTTGAGCAGGCTTGAGGGACGATTTACAAATGGCTTAAGTGTCCTGTGTTCACTCTCTGAGTTGGTTTTTATTTTATTTTTTATTTTGTACCGGTGCTCACAAATTGAACACCTTTGGGAAATCCACACAAAGTTTTCTGATTTAATTTTCACTCGCTCACTGTGTCAGTCGGTGTGACTCACCCTGCTCATTAAAGTTTCCCCCGAAGCGAGGGATCTTGCCCAAATTCCCAGTCTGGCCCTCTCAATCTGGCTGTCTCTAATCATCCCTCAGTTTAATTGGCTGAGTAAATCCCTCCCTCTCTGCCTCTGATGTGTTGCGGTGTGTGTGGCAAGAGCACCGGTTCAAAATGGCCCCCGGGCATCGAGCAGGTGGTTGACATGACTCCTAAACTCTGGCTCTTATTTGGCACGAGTCACCACCTTCCTCAGTGGAAAGTGTTAGTTCCGTAAGGCACTATTTAAAAAGTAATCTTTTTTTTCTCAAACACTAAAATGATAGGGTATAACTTCTGTAATTAATACACAAACTACTCCATGTTCTCCGTGAGATCCTGCTACTTGTATTCCAGAGGCAGATTTGCAGGAATGCAGAGGGCAGAACAATGGATGTCTAACTATTGCCTCGTCTCATAATCTAGACAGGCCTGAATCACCAGCTAAAAATATGATATTCAGATTATACTGAGACAGAGTCGTTATCTCCTCTGAACCAATAATGACAGTACTTTTTATTATCTCAGGTTTACTATCGATTGCTATGATCTGGCCCTGAAACACATCAGGGGCCTAAGTCAGTGGCCTCAATCACTCTGCACAATGTTGAAATATTTTGTGACTTGAAATCAAATTGAATCAGTGAATAATTTATACACTTGGTATTTTCATTTGATAATGATTTTATTGTACATTCTCAGGTTTTTCAAAGAAGTGGTCATTCAGCAACGTAATGCTTCAAATTGTCATATTAAGAACAGTAGAGATGAAAAATAGATGAATAATACCATGAAGAAGAAGAATATGAACAAGCGGTAGAATGTGTAGCATTTACATTTCTTTAATCTGAGTCATCTACAATGAAGGATTAACTTCATCCACTGTGATGGGACAAATTTGGCTTTGTCTTGCCTGGGGTAGGGTGGGTTTAAAGATGAAAAGATACTTGGGTTTCCAACGATACACCAGGTGCTCACAGGTTTCCATCTGTCATCAGGGAGAGACAGTCATTTTGCATTTCACATTTTAGGCATTTAGCAGATGCTCTTATCCAGAGCGACTTACAATAAGTGCATTTAGAATGGCAAGAGGGGCCTCCCGCGTGGTCTAGCAGTAACAGCGTTTGATGCTGGCCGGGGTTTGATTCCACTGGCCGCGCCAGAGTCGGCTCTAGCCAGGAGTGCCACTAAGGGGCGGCAATTGGCTGTCCGCCCCAGGGAAGGGGAGGGAAGCTGACAGGAGTTTGCTGCGTATAGGAGTGGCTCTGGAGTACTGGGGTTGTGGTCGATGGCTTGGCGAGTGCCGTCTCGGAGAAGACGATACTTCACTTTGTCACTGCCGGTCTCAGGGCTACGGCAGCGAACTCACAATACGATGGGGGATTGACATGAAAAGAGAGGGCAGCCAACTAGATTGAGAAAATGGGATAAAATCAGAAACAGATTCTTTAAAATGGCAAGAATATCACAGCTAGAGCTAGAGATCAGTAAAGCTATGATAAAACTGATGCCATCGTAGAGATGCACACCACCTCCATAACAGAGAGAGAAAGGGTAGTACAGTTTCTTTTATTCTCTTACGGAAGATGGCTGGTGATTTTGCAGTCCTGACCTCCTCTCCTCCTCTCCTCTGATCAGGGCTAGTTCTCTTGTAGTGCTATATGGCTTGTAGTAGAAAAATCACTGGCTTGCTGGTGAGAGCATTGTTTGTAATGGAATAAATATATGTTGTATGAGCATGTGGTTAGGTGGATACATACATACATGCATACATATAGTAGATATTCCTTTTTACAAAAATCATCTGAACTGAGTTTGGCTCCAGCGTTAACAAAACACAATATGCGTTTAAAAAACAGCTAGTTTATCATTAACCAGGTGTTGCTCCACTTCCAACCAGCTCAAAAAGCAGTCATTCTGAGTCAACATACAGCATCCTGAAATCAACAAAACCTTTGCCACTGGCTCCCTTCCTCTGTCTCCACACGATGTCTGACGATTTGCCAGGCGATAGGGGCGGCCTCCGCATGTGACTGTCTGAACCTCACCTCCCCCAGGAAGGGGCGGTGCTGAGGGTTCGAGTGGGGGGCCGGGGTTGAGCTCTCTGCCCTGTTTGGGACGTCTGTCCCTGCACAAAGTCTCCCCCCTTGTGTACTTTGTCGATAATGACTGTCGCTTACTGTAATTTGTCTTAATTTTTTTATTATTTGTTTCAGATTTTTTCCTGTTTATCTCCCCAATTTAGTAGCCAATTATACCCTCTATTTATTTAGATTTACCCTCCCCACACGAGTCTGCTGCTCGTCTCTACGAGGCAAGTTAATTCTCAGCGAACTCCACTTCCTTCCAGATGGAATTCGCCCACCCGTGTTGTAGAGACTCCCTTATGTACATCACGGCGGACCCGAGGCGGCTCACCCTTCCCCTGGAGCGGACAGCCAAACACCGCCCCCGATCAGGGCTGACGACCGGGGCCGGTCTGGTAGAGACTGGTTTCGAACCGCATCCTTGATAGGCAGCGCACACCATATCAGACCAGACAAAATACAGTGCCTTAAGTCGCTACGTTATGCGCCACCAAATTGTCGTAATTTAAATCGACAGAAACCACTGCTGCTCCCCTTTCAAACAACAGTGGTGTGAGCACTTGATTAGTCAAATCAATCTGATGTGGGGATGTGAGGCAGTGACATGTGGGTGAGCACCGCCTCCTCCGAGCCGGAACCCGTCAACCTGTCACCGTAACTTTGGTATGCGCACAGAGCCACTCGCGGTAAGACCGTTCGACGCTAACCACGGCAACCGGGGTTCGATTCCACGGGTTGCGCCAGTTTCGGCTCTGGTCGGGAGTGCCACTAGGTGGCGGCAATTGGCTGTCCACCCCTGGGGGGGGATAAAAAGGGATAAAAAGCTGAAAGGAAAGACTCACTGCATATATGAGTGGTCGAGCGTCGGTAACAGGCTTCGGCCTAGGCGGGCACTGGCTCGAAGGAGGCAGTGCAGCGCCTGCTACTGGCCAGCCTACGGCAACGAGTTCTCATACGAGGGATGGATAATTGGCACGGAAAAAGAAAGAGAGGGAATTGGATATTAAATGGTTGGAGAAAAACAGCAAAAATAATACATTTAATTTAAAAAAAATTTAAAGGTACATTTGTAATGAGCAAGTCCACTTACTGGCTAAACAGCTATCGATTCAGTTTGCAATACCACTAAATAGAGATAGGTGGGCCAGGTTGCGTTAGCTTCCTGCTTAATAAGAACAAAGTTAATTTAGGAAGGTGCAAAAGTAATTAGTGCCCTATTACAGCCAAGGGCAACAGTTCTCTGAGACTGTGTGACTCCATGCTTGTTTTACTTGGACATTCTGCCTTATCCGTGCTTCCTGCTTTAAATGCACTTTCTATTTTGGATACACTGCATTGGTTAGGGACAGTCATATCCTTTTCCCAAGCCAATCAGCTTCTTGGGAAGCTGTTACAACTTATGTTATTTGTTGGGGAAACCTCACCGACCCCCTTTCTGGAAACACCCTTACATTCTTCACAATTGGGGCTAATGGCCAGGGCCGGTCTGGCAGGGACGGATTTTGAACTGTGTCCCTGATAGGCAGCTCGCACTCGTACAGGACCAGCCAAATACTGCGTTAGACCGCTACGCTATCCCCCCTCCTTTGTGTATTTTAAACAGGAATGTTGCCTCAAATATTGCACAAGTACTGTCATATAATTTTAAATCAGAAAATTTTAAATGAATAAAAAAGTATATTGACTGAGAAGATGAAACACTTCACCATGTTAAGGGCAAGGCAGGAGTGACGCTTCTGAGATTGCACCGAACATATCTGTTAATTCACTGAGAAATGGTTTTCCATCAGGAAAAAAAAACAAAACAAAATAGAATTAAGAACATATGGTACATTTTGAATCTAAAGTGGATTGGATAATCACCTGCTCAGTTGGTTCTGGATCATAGAGTTGGGGACAATGGAGTCCCCCCATTGTTCTGGATGGAGCCTCGCCCATATTGTTTTAGTGAACAAAAATGTTTGTTTGTTGATTTTTTAAGCCTCAAGCCCTTTGTCTTACTTCTGTGATTGGATATAAATATATGTCATTGACAGTCAAGAAGCATGTTTATCTCAACACTCAATATCAGATACAATTGTTCGACACACAGTCAACCAGGCAGGACTAGGGAGGCCAAGAGAACATTACAGCAATATAAGAAAGTTTAATCACCAAAAGTTATTTTAGTCATCGTGTTTAAGGCTTGTCATTTTGTCTACAGAGTGCAAGAAAAGACAGAAAACTATGGTAAATCAAATGACGAATCAGTACAACGCCTTTGTTACTGCTGGTCTCAGGGCTATGGCAGCGAACTCACAATACGAGGGAGGGATTGACATGAAAAGAGAAGGTGTAATTGGCTACTAAATTGGGAGAAAATGGGATAAACAGTCTGGAACAAAATACATACTTTCCCAAGAAGATTTGTATGAATGGCCTTATTTACATTACATTACAGGCATTTAGCAGACGCTCTTATCCAGAGCGACTTACAGTTTACATTTCTTTACAATCCATTTATACAGCTGGATATTAAGAAGCAATTCAGGTTAAGTACCTTGCTGGCCAGTGTCCCACCTTTGAACCTGCAAGATGCCCAATTCCCTAACCATTATACCACACTGCCTGCCTATTTAAAAGATGCCAAGCTCACTCGCATTGATGCAGATATTGGACTCCTAATTGGTGTCAACGCTCCTAAGGCATTAGAACCATGAAAAATTGTCAACAGTATTGGTGGTGGACCGTAAGCTGTGAAGGACGTTCTTGGTTGGGTGGCAAATGGCTCACTCACTGGCAACTCTGAGGGTGAATGTACTTATCCCCTCGTTTGTGCCAACAGAATATCTATTGCAAGTTTGGAAGAGTCGTTAGTGAAACATTACAATCAGGATTTCATTGAGCATTGTCCAGACAAGGCTTAAATGTTTATTGAAGATCAAAGGTTTATGGAAATTATGGAAGATTCAGTTACTCTACAGGACAATCACTACTACCTCAGCTGCCATTCAGAGATCCAGATGTGAAAATGTCAAACAACCGGTAGATGGTAGAACAAAGAGCATTTAATCTGTTGAGGAAGCTGAAGAGAGACTCTAGCTTCTATAATGAGTACAAGGGCTGCTTGAATGAGGTAAATGATTTAATAAATCAACATCAAAACGGCAACTTTTTGGACTCTGTATGGAATGTGCGTCGGAGCACCTACTCCCGCCTGTGCAAAAAAATATGTTCGCTCAGGCAGGCTGGTCAGTTGTTGGTGGGTGTCCGGCTTTGTGGCAACAGCATAGATCGCAGTGTTTCGTGTGACTCTGTGTGATTACATATGTCAGCTTTACACTGCCGTTATAATGCCAGTGGGGTCATATGCATTATTTACCAGCTTACAAATGTTGCGATGACTAAGAGTTTCATTTCTGCGATTAGGGGAAAAAGATAAATCTCAAATTGTCAAAGCCTATTATGGCAATCATTTTTTTGACTGAATTTTGCAGCTCAGAGGTAGTAGAACCACTAGGGACAAGTGATCACAGTGCATTTACTTTTTATTTTTATTTTTGGAAAGATTGCCTTTTACAGTAAGGTGTGGTAGTTTAATTAGCCTACTTCCAAAATCTAGTAGTTACTTTCAAGTAGTTAATTTTTTTTAACGTAAAGTAGCGGGGTAGCGTGGACAAAAGTTACAAGTTGCATCTCCCCAGCAGCAGTATTATTATTCAAGGATGTGATTTTTTTTTCCTGGTTAATCAGGAAATGTTTATTTTCAGACCATAGATATCTTGTGGACATGTGTATGGCATAAGCATACACATTAAGAAATGTTGCACTCTTTGACAGCTGATAGCAGGAGAGAATGTTCAGCATGTAAAGCAAAAAAAGCCAAATAGCCAGAAAATCAGCATTTCCTGAATAATCAGGAAAAATCACATCCTGCTAATTAGATTTATTCTTTTTTTTTTTTTTTTTTTACAAAAATATCAAATGTCATGTGACGGTTTCAACGCAGCTGTTTGATTTAGTTTGATGAGAAGGTGCAGCGGTAGCCTACTCTTGGCTAATCATGGACGAGGAGGTTGAACCACCATGGCTAATAAAAGAAAATGAGAAAATGTACACTTTTCAGTTCATTATTCCAACCAAAGTAGTAACTCCTAACATTAGGTTGAACTAATTCAGGTGACTAGTTTTATAGCTAACATCTGGTTGTTAATTTACATTACTGTTTTAAAGTGCAACTCTGGCTAAATTGAATGTTGAATGTTGGGTTTATGATTTATGTCCTCAAAACAGAGTTTGGCTTTGGTTCATTCATTAAACATCAACGAGCAAACGTCCTAGCAGGGCCACCAAGTGCCAACTTTGAGCACTCGTTAATTACCAGGTGTGTATACCCAGTGCTTTGTAATTATCTGCTCTTAAAGGTAATTCATTTAGAAGAGCTAAAGTAAGTGTAAGTAAAGCAATGGCCATTTATGTACACATAGTTGTTGTTTTTTCCCCCATAAAGTAACTTCAATGTAGTTAGCTACTTTTCTCACCATGGTAGCTTTGCTGCAGCTTAACTCCTACCAGTGTAGAGTAATTGGTAATTGTGTTAACTACATTTTCAGAGTAACTTCCCCAACACTGTTTTTCGGCATTAAAAATATTGAAGACCTATGCATGCAATGCTGTGGGAGACAGAAGCGTCTGACTGGCCTGGCGGTGATGGTGTTTGAGAAATTTGTTATTGCACAAAATGAAGACTTCTGTTTATGACAGAGTGATCACAGAAATGACAAAGAAGGATCGCAGGGATAACGTTCTGGTCCGCCGAGGCCATCAGGTGTGTTTTGATGTGGTCTTTGTTCTAGGTATGATTTTTGTTAAGATGTGGTCCACTTATGTTGCATAAATGTGTGTGTGTACGCGCACATGCACGCACGTCCCTAGTGGTAGTGCTCACGTGCAGCCCCTTTGCTGCGCTACTGTATTACAGTTCCATCCACAGACATTCATGTGCACCCTTCTTTTGATTCGTTATTGTTCTTTGTCAAACATTCCCCCCCAACCATATAAACCAGCTTATATACTGTATCTCTAATGAGAAAACAATAGAATAACCTTCCAGAATAAAGGCATCGCTGTGAGTGTGTGAGCTTGTCTGATACTGAGGCTATGTTCGAAACCGCTTACTCCCTATTCCCTATTCCCTACATAGTGCACTATATAGTGAATAGGGAGCGGTTTCGAACACAGCCTGAGACAGATTGTGTGTGAGCCTCTCTGCCTGCTGTGCAAGTTTCTCTCCACTGTGTGTCTGTGTGTTAGGGTTAAGGTTTAGGGGTTAGACTTAGAGTTAGGTATGCCTAACAATGCAAGTAATGAAAGTCATTCATTCAAAATCCGTTTGCATGAATTTGCATATCAACATACAGTATGAATGGCTCAATTGGAGGTCTCGTAGCTTTTTAACCATTTGTCGTAGAGAGTTGAGTGAGGGCTCGATGAACGCCTCTTTCCTAATGGGCTGATTTTTGATTGTCTTTATCTACTGTGTATGTGTGTGTGAGATGCCTACCTTGGGTCTGAGCATGTTGAATCTCCATGCATGAGGTAGTCACTGGAAGGCTACTGCTCAACCTCTTGGGGTTGTTGTGGTGTGAGGTCCAACAATGAATTTGAGGCATGAAGAGTAGAGGAGAGTAGAAAAAAGTTGTATTTTTACGGATTTGAATGCCATCGGTGAGTGAACCACCGTTATTCCATTGAGATATGTGTAAGACACCAACCAGATTTTATTCCATAAACAATGAATGGATAATATTGTTTGAAGACACTGTACGTGTCAAATTTATACCGTATGCATACAGGAGACAGCAAGGGCTGGATGTCCATGTAAATTTTTGGGGTGTTGAATGTCTCAAACATGATCTACAGAGAGAGTGGGAGGGAGGGAGGAGAGAGAAATGCAGTTAATATTGCATTATATAAAAACCAGGGCTCTGGTTCCCTCTGTCCATTCACAAGTCATCAACTAATGTTGAAAACAAAGATTTTATAGAACACACTCTGTGTGTGCCTGTTACATACAGTATATAGAAAATGTATTGAAATCCTGCTATTTGCAGTACATGTGATGTACGCTGGCGCCATATGCTGGAAGAAAAGAGGAACTGCATGCTGGACAATTTATGCTTATAAAAGGCCACAAAATGTCTCTTTGACCCCCAAAACACAACCAGAAAATAACTAAATGGAAAAATATCTAACACATTTTGATAGGAAAAAGAAGTTTTTAGTGCTGTTTTACTTCAATTGTTTATCATTTTTATATAACATCAAATGAGTTTTATGAAACTCTGGTGGTTAAAACTCCCATCAGAGAGGTCTATTTCCATTCCATAAGTTGCATTTCAAAAGCAGCGCACACCATATCAGACCAGACAAAATACGGTGCGTTAGACCGCTACGTTATCTGCCGCCCCATTTTAGCACTATTTTAACATTAAAATGTTAAAATTGAAAAAAATTCTCACTGCTGTGTGCGCATAGTTATTTTCTGGTATCACAAGCATGCAGCACTATCAAAGACTACAAGGCCTTTTTTGCTACATGAAATGGTCTAGCTTCATTCTTTACTACCTCTGCAAAGCGTACCAAAGCTCTGGATGATGTTGTCAAGAAACGTTTCCCCAGAGCTGCTCTAACAAGGTGGAATTACACATCTTGTTTGGGCAATACAGCTAAAGAGCAGGGTTAATCCCTGATTGAACTGTTCAATAACATTAAAAACAACCCATTGGACTGGGATGGGAAAAAACAATTCTGCCAGTCATGGGTTTTTTGTATTATTTTGAAGACTCAAAATTCCAGTTTCTCCTGGAGATTTTCTCTTGAAATTTTTCCCCATACTGATGTGCTTTTAATGTCCTACAGACAAAATGATTATTGGATATTGTACCCCCATCAACCCACATCATGAGTGGTCCAAAGTGGTACTCGCTGTCTAAACTTTTAGCTCACCTGGGGTATTCCTCTCAAGTACACTCACTGCTTTACCCTGCAGTTATAATTACCAGTTGCTATACCCCCTGTACCCTTCTCATGTCAAACTGCTGAAGCTATGTAGCCGTACCACCCTGTACACGTCTCATGTCAAACTGCTGAAGCTATGCAGCCATACCACCCTGTACACGTCTCATGTCAAACTGTTGAAGCTATGCAGCCATACCACCCTGTACACGTCTCATGTCAAACTGCTGAAGCTATGCAGCCATACCACCCTGTACCCTTCTCATGTCAAACTGCTGAAGCTATGCAGCCATACCACCCTGTACCCTTCTCATGTCAAACTGCTGAAGCTAAGCAACCATACCACCCTGTATCCTTCTCATGTCAAACTACTGAAGCTAAGCAGCCATACCACCCTGTACCCTTCTCATGTTAAACTGCTGAAGGTAAGCAGCTATATCACTCTGTACCCTTCTCATGTCAAACTACTGAAGCTAAGCAGTGGTGGGTATTGGTTAATACTTGGTTGTGAGACCTGTGAAAACAAACATGCTGCTTGAAGAGGTGTTGGTGAGCTAGTAGAGCCTGCACCTCTGCATGTGGTGCAGATATCTAAAAGCATTCTTCTTTTCCTACAGGAAACCCACAATGCACTCTCAAACCGCCACTGCAGGTCAGTCACACAGAACACACTCTCAAACCTCCATTTTAGGTTGGTTAATGCAGAGAACACACTCTCAAACCCAGAACACACACTCAAACCGCCACTGCAGGTCAGTCACACAGAGAAGGCACTCTCAAACCTCCACTGTGGTCAGTCACAGAGAACACACTCTCAAACCTCCATTTTAGGTTGGTTATGCAGAGAACGCACTCTCAAACTCCCAATGCAAGTAAGGCTATACACTTGTGCCATTTGGTGATTTCCCATGAAATAGACTTTTGACGATTAATGTTTTCAAATGCATTTTTTCCCATTTATTTATTCTGATAAGGTCATTGCAGATGATTCTTCATCTATGCAAGCAGGAAAATTAGAAATGATTTTTCACTTAAGTAAGATTATACACTTATGCAATTTGGTGATTTCTCCCGAAATAGACCTTTGTTTGTAAATGCGTTCTTTCCCATTTATTTCTTCATATTAGGTCATTTCAGATGATTCCCCATCTATCTAACCTGGAAAATTTGAAATGTAAAATTCATGATTTTTCACTGAAGTAAGGCACTTATGCAATTTGGTGATTTCTCCCGAAATAGACCTTTGTTTGTAAATGTTTTCAAATGCATTTTTCCTATTTATTTCTTCATACTAGCTAATTGTAGATCATTCCCCATCTATCTAAGCTGGAAAATTATATATTTAAAATTCATGATTTTTCACTGAAGTAAGGCTATAACCTTACAGTACGTTTTTGGTTTATATCCTTTTAAAAGCATTTTGCGTTGTTGACGATTGAGTACGAATTTACCACTTCCCTGGATTATGCTGAAAGTCAGAAGAAAACATCTGTAAATGTGAGTACACTTTCCATTTAAATACCTAACTATGAATAAGTAAAGACAAATAATAAAATCAAATGTAAAATGCAACTAAATAAATTAAACGTAATGTCCTATACCCCTATAGATACATGAGTATCAAATTGCCTATAAATACCTAAATATAAATAAACCACAACAAAGTAAAATATATATACCTACCTAAACTAATAATAATAATATTATGTGGCAGTTAAAAGGTTGTTGGGTTTGTTTACAAAGCATCAATATCTGCGCATTTGTCAGTTTGGAGTATATACATATCTATGTTTGGGGTCCCAAAAAAAATGCTTTGCCTAGTGTAGTCCATCCATTTAATCCAGCCCTGTTTGAAGATAGGGCTATACACTTATGTATTTTGATGATTTCCCATGAAATAGACTTTTCAATTCAATTACAACTTTATTGTTCAGCCAAGGCAGGGAAATCATTTCATCACTTTAGTCTCACCACAAAACAAAACATCACATCAATGTACATCCCATTAGTAAAACAGTTCACATCACATCAATGCACAACTATCAATACAACAGTATACAGAATACATCAATCACCCATCAAGGAGGAATAGAGGACTAGTGCAGCTTGTTTATAAAGTTAATTGCACTAGGAACAACATTTTACATTTGACATTTTAAGCATTTAGCAGATGCTCCTATCCAGGGCGACTAAGATGTACATTAATACATGGTAGGAACAATCATAGTTTGCGCACGAGATCAGTGCAGTAATACAGCGATAGACATCGTTGTAGGCAGCTACATACCATACCTGTAACACTGGGAAGGAAAAGGTTAGTAATTTTTTTATTTTTTTATTAAATGAGTAGGCAGGGATACATATACAAGAAGTGTTGAGCAAGTAGGCAGTGATGATGACAATTGGGTAGATTCCGCGGTCCTGACCGATTGCGGAAGGTCGTTACATCCCCGAGGGGTCAGTACAGAGAAGAGGCCAGACCGCGAGGAACGGCTGCCGGGCACCCGGAGGGAAGGGACAGTCAGTTTGCCAGAGGAGGCGGAGCGGAGGGTTCTGGCTGGGGTGTAGGGTGTGATGAGTGACTGGAGGTAAGGGGGAGCAGTTCCTCTAGCCGCCTGAAAAGCAAGCACCAGTGATTTGAATCTGATGCGTGCTGCAATGGGGAGCCAGTGCAGAGAGGAGAGTAGAGGGGTGACATGGGTGAACTTCGGTTGATTGAACACCAGACGTGCGGCAGCATTCTGGACTAGTTGCAATGGCTTGATGGCACAGGCCTATTGGGTGAGGTTCTATAGTGTTTTCATGAGAAATGTTTTCAAATGCATTTTTTCCTATTTATTTCTTCATACTAGCTAATTGTAGATCATGCCCCATCTTTCTAACCTGGAAAATTAGAAATTTAAAATTCATGATTTTTCGCTGAAGTAAGGCTATACACTTATGCAATGATTTCTCCCGAAATAGACCTTTGTTTGTAAATGTTTTCAAATGCATTTTTTCCTATTTATTTCTTCATACTAGCTAATTGTAGATCATGCCCCATCTTTCTAACCTGGAAAATTAGAAATGTAAAATTCATGATTTTTCGCTGAAGTAAGGCTATACACTTATGCAATTTGGTGATTTCTCCTGAAATAGACCTTTGTTTGTAAATGTTTTCAAATGCGTTCTTTCCAGTTTATTTCTTCATATTAGGTCATTTCAGATGATTCCCCATCTATCTAAGATGGAAAATTAGAAATTCACTATTTTTGACTTATAAGCTATGCAATTGGTGGTTTTGCATGAAATACTTTTCTGTTTTTAAATGAATTTTTTCCTATTTATTTCTTCATATTACATCATTGTATATGATTATTTTTGCACCGCAGCATTTACACCAATGCAAAAATTGCAACGTTTTTTTCTGATAGGAAATAAAACTTAAAACAATGAGGAAAAATAAAGTGAATGTAAGTCTAAATAGTTTCAAGTTTTATGATTGGTCTTAGCTTTTTATTTAAAAAACTGTGTAAACTTTATAGTGGTGTAGATGCTTGGTAAATCTGTCCCCAGGTCTTAATTGCTTATTTGGTGGAGATTCTGCAGGCAATGGAGTGGAAATTGTTGATGGAGGACAGCCAGCCCAGAAGGGAAAGCGATCGTCGTGTGGAAGCTCATGGCTCCTTTGGTTCATGCTCACGTTGAGGAAGTCACAGGATAACAGACTGAGGACAGGGTAAGACCAGGTTATTAAACCACGTCTGTGGTTTTGGCTGCAGTGAGTTTCTCGACGCGACAAAAGAGCGATTTAGCCCGCCGAGCTAAAGACTCAAGTCCCTAACTCTGGGAACTAATCACACCCTTATTGACCTCACATTCTGTAGTAGGCGCTCACGTGTTAATGCATGTACCGGAGCTCCACCGTTACAGGAGCATGCAACACTTTGACTGAAAGTCAAGTCACGCAAAGCAATCGCCCACAATTGCCCAACTCGTGTGAACAATATTCGCAGTTCATCAGGTTCGGTGATGCTCTGAAATGAACCAGCTTTCCTGTCATACCTTCTCTTGCCCAAACACCACAAACTGAGGAAACCTGCTAGACCCATGAGACATCCTATAGACTGAATCAAATCGATCAAGTCGATTATACAATGAAACGGAGTCCAGGATGGCTTTACCAGTACAACCAAGTACGTGGCCTGGCAGTCTGTAGCCCAGGCTGTGAACGGGGGCAGCAAAGGTCCCTGAAGGACGTAAATAATTTTAAAACTGATTTAAAACTGAGGTCAAAATCTCTAATAACTCGTTCCCTTCTTATTGCGCGGTTGGCGATATGTTCGAGAAGCGAAGCCATTCTATTTTATAGCCTACAGATTGACCGAAGTGTTTTACACGCGTGGAACCATAATATGTATTAAATACATTTCAAGGATGTGTCAATTATGCTAATTGGGGTAGTTTTGGAAAACCAATGTGTGTTTTTGTTTTGTTTTCCACAAGTAGCTTAGCTTATGTTGTTTTAATTTATTAATAAATGTATTGTGCAAACCATTACGTATAGCCTAAGCAATGTGTTCAATCTGGTAATACTACTACTACTACTACTACTAATAATAATAATAATAATAATAATAGGCAGCAGACGACATGTTGGCGCTGTTAGATTTCCGAATACATTTTACATTACATTTACATTTTAAGCATTTAGCAGATGCTCTTATCCAGAGCGACTTACAATATGTACATTAATACATGGTAGGAACAATCATAGTACGCGCGCAAGAGATCAGTGCAGTAATACAGCAATAAACCATTGCAGGCAGCCGCGTACCATACCTGTAACACTGGGAAGGAAAAGGTTAGTCAATTATTATTTTTAATGGAGTAAGCAGGGTATATAGTGTTGAGCAAGTAGGCAGTGGTGATGACAATTAGCTAGATGTACAGAATTCAGTGGTAGTGGAGTCTGAAAAGGTGGGTTTTGAGTATCTCGCGGAAGATCGCAGGTGATTCCGCGGTCCTGATCGATTGCGGAAGATAATTTCACCAGCGAGGGGTCAGGACAGAGAAGAGCGAGACCGCGAATACCTGCAGTATTCAAACATTGCCACAAGGAAAGTGCGTACGCCAGGTTGAAACCTGACGTGGAGGTAAGTACTTTTCCACGTCAAAGACCGTTTTATAAATCTGAACTTTGACGTGGATTTGAGCGTACGCACGTTCTAAGATCAAATTTGTGCGTAAGTACGTTTTATAAATGAGGCCCCAGGTGTAGGAGCAGGCTAATGCAATCTCAACTAGAGATGCACCGATCGATCGGCCTCTGACCGGAAATGGCCGATTTTCAGCTGATCGGCCTCAATCGGTGACTTGATCCCGATCACTCCCACATAGCCGATTCTGTGCGCCGGTTGGCTCCTCGCCCCCTCTTTTTCACGTGACGTGCGCGTACCCGTGAGCCAATGCAGACAGATCAGATGAGCGCAGCGCTGAACACTTAAAGCTTTCAGTTTGTCATACATGTCAATCGAAAATAAGCCGCGGAGGAACAACCTCGAAAACGTTCGGAACGACCAACCTAATCATTTAGGTTGACCAACTCATTTTTCTACAGTACCGTAGGTACCGGGGTTAATTAATAATTAACTTCGTTGCGCTAGTTCGGTTCCTCTGAACCATTTTCCATTAATAGAACATGGTGGTAGTGCATACACTTGACGTAATAATGCCCTGCTGAAGCACTGAATTGCACTGAAATCATTATGTTCGCTAATGAGTGACGTTATGAAACAGTGCTATTCACTCATACAAATCGAACTTATTAGACCTAATGATAAATTCATCTAACGATTTCTAGCTAAACCACAGCTGTGCGTTTCCACTATCAAACAAACTCAGAAACAGCAAGCATCGCCTCTTTTCCAATTACTCCTAGTTTGAAACATTTTTATCTAGGCTTTGAAGCTAGTTAAAGTCGTAGTCGTTAGGCTACCTGACTCACGCAAATAACGAAATTCTGCTGAAGAGCGGCTTGTTTCAATGCCTTTGACAAGCTCCGCAACTGAAACATCCGCCCTTATATCGCTACAAGTGTTTTCCATTGCACTATATAGAATTGGGATCTACTCTAATCCACCTCTAGCAAACAAATTAGTCTAGCGCATCATAGGTTCGAACTAACCTGTTTTCCATTAGCATTGTCGCAATAACTTTCTGATGCACATCAAGTTGAAGCCATATAATTATTTAATGGAAAAAGGGCTTGTCATCTGTCATCAGAATATAACGTTAGTGTTTTAAATAAATATTTCCGGACTAATGGTCTGTCACCATGTCAGTACATTTAAACTACTCTTGTTTCTTTTTATTTATTACTTAAAGGCTACATGCCACTGTTGTTGGATTCTCTTTTATTCATCATTTAATTTAATTTGCACAAAAAAGAAAAGCTCTGTCCAGTAACCTGGAACACTTTTTTATTTTGAAATGTGTTTTAGTGAGACCTACCTCATGCTTCTGACCTACCTCAGAATTGTCAATCTTAATTTTCTATTAAAGCAAAGTTACAAAAATGTTTGTGTAAGTTGTCAATTATTGTTTTTAGGGAAAAAAAATCGGAATCGGCCAAAATCGGTATCGGCAAGTCAGACTAATCAAAAATTGGAAATCGGAATCGGCCAAGAAAATCGCAATCGGTGCATCTCTAATCTCAACTGATGCTTTTGTTGACTTTAGGCTACGTCTTGAAGTGCGTGAACTAGCTACATGCTCTCTGTGCAGGACGTTTGAGGTATTATTTGTTTATCTTGTTTCCAAACCCAAACCATCTTGAGTAGAATGTGGATTCTGATCCAGGATCAGTTTCTAAGGGCATCATTTAAAAATGTCTCAAAATTGAAGTACTTTATCCCTTCCATAATTTTAGTGTTATGAGTCCTGGAATTAATTTCTCCACATTAGAGAGGACTTGCGTATTGCAGATGCATATCCTCTGAGGTGTCAGAAATTATTATTGCTAATGTCCAGAAGCACAGTAGATATTAATAAAAATACAAACTCTTCCGAGTGGGTGGGGAAAAATGATCTACAGAAGGGCTACAGAGTGTAAAGATTTTCTGTTGATTGCAGTTGAGTTAATTCACCTCACCTGGTTTCTTGTGTTTGAACTGGATGATATGAAGGTAAAATCCAGGGTTGAAGAGCCCCGGTCGACTAACATACAGAACTTCACATGCCTTAAAGTGAGTCATTTACCCACAGCAACATAACACTTTTCAAAACAACGTCTTCATAAGAGCTTTATTTTTTTTTGTGGTATTTTACAAATAGAAACTTGAATGTCCAAAAACTGTTGACGGATGGCAGATGAGTCTTCTGCACGTGCAGAACTACACACAAAATGGCAGGAAGCACTTTTCCACATTTATCTAGGGAGGAAAAAAAACAAACACATCCAGCACAATGAGTAGCATTCACAACTGTAGTAACACTGAGGCAGACAACATTACCCCATTAAGAAGAAAATATAAATTCAGGGTAGCATTTTATACTACGGTACACTATTTACTAGGTAAGTACAGTATATAATGTACAGTATACTCCTCATTTAGATAACATTGGAGAGTCACAGCCTGGCAAAGTGCTAGCTTCTATGCTAGTGCTCTACATTTACCAGTTGGCTACCTAATTTTGCCGTTGCCACCGACACACCTGCTCAACTAGATCAAAACAGAGTGAACATCATGTAGACAAAACACTCGCAGAGCATGAGGTTTCAAACTTTGTTAGGAGACGTGCTGATAACGTTGCATGGGGAAAGAGAGTTGCGATCTCCATTAAGAAATCATTTTACTTCTGGAGAAGGGCGTGTTCCCGGATGACATTAAAAAAAAATTGTTACAGGTGCAAACTAAAGGTGTCGCAAGGGGCAAAAAGGAAAAACGTGTGACTATTTTACCGTTGTTTTCCTGCAGTGTTACACATCAATTACTAACATGTTTACCTGGTAATTACTGCTAGATGGATAACTTTACAGTTTTCTTCCACAGTGTTACACATTAATTACAGATGTGTTTAACTGGTAAGATTTGGATGCTTACACACTGGCTTGCATACAGTTGGTAAGTAATTACTGCACAATAACATGGCACCCATTAATTCCTAAAGTTTTCACCTGGTAAGAATGGATAAACAAGTACTACATACTTGAGTATTTGTGTTGGGTTACATAGTGCTAATTATCCACTTTCTGTTGTACTAACAACTCTGTGAGAGGTTTCACTTTATTTTACCCATTCATTGCTCATTAATTGGGGAGGGGGAGGGATTAACTACTGCTGTAAAACAGGTGAAGGGGAAACAAGCTGAAGGTGAAAGTCATTTACCTAAAAGTGCTTCAGAAATACTTTAACCTTAGTATAATCCTCACACAACTGAATATTACAGGGGGAAAGTGTTAAGTGGAATCCTAGCAAGGAAACGCAAGGATGTTCGGCTTGGAGACAGAAAATCGTATGTGTCTACCTCAATCATAATACAAGTTCTCTCTGATACTGTCAGTACTACTGAATACCCCAACTGCCTTTTAGCCATTTTATGCACGTGTCTGAAATGAGCCTTTGGCTATAAGCACTTAACACCAGCATCTGATGCTGGTGGCTTTAACATTAACAATGCTTTTTGGTATTTCCCAAACAAATATATGAGGTAAAGTATGGGAGTAATGGCACTCACAGCGCGGCCGCCCCAGAGATGATCTCGATGAGCTCCTTGGTGATGACGGCCTGGCGGGTGCGGTTAAACTTCAGGGTCAGCTTGTCAATCATATCAGCTGTGGGAGGAGCCAGATTCAGTGATTGGTCACTTCCTTTTTATGACCAGAGTGGAATCTTAACGCTTCAGCTCACAAACACAGCTGGATCCAGAGTGAGCAAGGTCAATGAGGAGCACTGCATGGGTCCCTCCTCACTCAATCACAGGGATTCTTATGACAAACAGGAAGAGGGCTAACACTGCAATATAGTTACAGGTAATATAGTTATTGCACAATTCACCCTATGAGAGCCCACTACAAACACACACTTCACCCAGGCTCTGCCTGCCGTAAGTGCACATTTCAGTGGAAAAAAGGATTGGTCCTTGTGATCTGTAATCAGGGATGTGATTTTTCCTGATTAATCAGGAAATGGTTATTTTTTCTGATGCTAACTGTCTCTGGCTATTTGGCTTTATTTGCTGAACATTCTCTCCTGCTATCAGCTGTCAAAGGGTGAAACATTTCTTAATGTGTATGCTTATGTAATACACACGTCCACAAGATATCTATGGTCTGGAGAAGAAAAAAAATCCTGATTAACAAGGAAAAAAATCACATCCCTGGTAATGTTCTTATGGCAAAGCCATATTTAGACTAGTAGTGTGTGCATAATAAGCTATGACAGCTGCCTGGAGGATCACAGAAGCACCAGAACAAAAAAACCCCAAATCAAATCTCCATTTTCCATGACTTTTCAATGACATTTTTAAGGCTTTTAATTATTTTTTTTTTTTTAACAACTGACGCAAAAAATTACTTTACCTTAATAACTTCATATGTTTTTTTGCCAGTGCAAATACACATCTCATTGTGTGAAAATAACATTACATGGAATCAGACATTTTCAATGATTTTCAAGGTTTTTCCAGGATGCATGGGAACCCTGAGCCATGAGGAAGAGGAGGGAGCTAAGCACAGGTTAAACACTGTAAACAGTGAGGAAGAGGAGGAGAGAGCTGAGCACAGGTTAAACACTAAACAGTGAGGAAGAGGAGGAGAGAGCTGAGCACAGGTTAAACACTGTAAACAGTGAGGAAGAGGAGGAGAGAGCTGAGCACAGGTTAAACACTGTAAACAGTGAGGAGGAGGAGGAAGGTGGCTCTTACAGGCATTCTTGCTGGCGCTGTCCATGGCAGTCATCCTGGAGCTCTGCTCACTGGTGGTGGACTCCTTCAGGCCGAAGTAGATGATGTTGACCAGCGCAAACTCCTGATAGTTCCTCAGCACGTCAGCATCGATGTCATCGTAGATGGCCATGCTCTCTGATCAATCACGTGAGAGAGACCATTAGCAGAGGCTGAAACCACGGAGTGGACTTTTGACTGACAGGCAAATTGGTTGGCCTTTAGGACCAGAAACAACCCTACTTTTTTTAATTTTTTTGTTTCTGCTAGAAGACCTATTTTTACGTCAATCCCCCAGTGGAGTCCTTAGTGACTGGCAGGCAAATTGAACCCCAGTACTTACAGGGCCCTTTACGCTTCCCTCCCCCTCCCTGGGGCGGGATCGCCGCCCCCCAGAAACAGAGAATTGAACAGAAACATTTAAACCAATAAGCTATCATCAATACCAGCAAAAGATTTGCCTGTGGACCAAACAGTTTCTAAGCAAATGATGGTGTATGTAGACATGCAAAGCCACAGGCACAGCTCAAACATGAACAATACCTGCATTTGCCACTGTTTCCATGGAGAACAAAGGCATCTGCTGAGTTTTGTATGAAATAACAGACCTGTTTAAAAGAAGAAAAAAACAGACAGTAGTCACTTGGTGCTTTAAACATGGCCAACAGATTTCAAACCATCGTAATAAGCAGCAATACGTTTTTGATTGAGAAAGGACAAACCAGCTCACTGTCGATTAAAAGCTGTGCGTTCTAGCGACCGGGTCCAGCACACAGGTTAAAATGGAGCGACCACTACAGTTGTTCCACTGTACTGTACATTCCCTGGCTACCAGTGGAGCTATCGTGCAGTCTTGTACATCATGCATGCCTCTGCACAGGTAATGAAATGCTGCATTAACACTGATTGATTCTGTGTGTGTGTGGGGAGGGGGGAGGGTACCTAAATTTGTTGTAGAAGACGGTGCCCTGATCGAACTCGTAGCCAGAGTTGAGCAGGTCGGTGGCGATGATGGAGGCATCCGAGAAGGTAGGGGGCTTACGGCCCACCTCCTTACAGTTCATCAGGATGTGCTTCGCATGGGTCCTGCAACGCACAGGAAACATCACCTGCTAACCCCACCCAAACATCATCTGCTGACCCCACCCAACAGGACCAAACATCACCTGCTAGCGGCGGACTCGTGTAGGGAGGGTAAATCGAAATAAATAGAGGGTGTAATTGGCTACCAAATTGGGAGAAAAACTGGGAAAAGTCTGAAACAAATAAAAAAAAAAAAGATCTAGAAATGACAGGGAGTTGGGTGAGTTCACAAGAAAGATTGCTATAATGGTTTTATTTTGCCAATTTTAAAAGACATTGGAATAGTTGACCACTCTCCACGACTTTACAGATTTAAAATATTTGACAGGATTTTCAAGAACCTTGGGAACCCTGAGGAAGCAGCCAATATTGGGAAAATGTGTATCATTTAATGTGATTAATTTGCATAATGACTGGCAATATCTGCAGGTGTGTATTGGGTGACAGGTGAGGTGTGTACCTGCAGGTGTGTATTGGGTGACAGGTGAGGTCTGTACCTGCAGGAGTGTATTGGGTGACAGGTGAGGTGTGTACCTGCAGGTGTGTATTGGGTGACAGGTGAGGTGTGTACCTGCAGGAGTGTATTGGGTGACAGGTGAGGTGTGTACCTGCAGGTGTGTATTGGGTGACAGGTGAGGTGTGTACCTGCAGGAGTGTATTGGGTGACAGGTGGTGTGACAGGTGGGTGACAGGTGAGGTGTACCTGCAGGAGTGTATTGGGTGACAGGTGAGGCAGGTGTGTACCTGCAGGTGAGGTGTGTACCTGCAGGAGTGGGTAGGTTGGGTGACAGGTGATTGGGTGACAGGTGAGGTGTGTACCTGCAGGAGTGTATTGGGTGACAGGTGAGGCGTGTACCTGCAGGAGTGTATTGGGTGACAGGTGAGGTGTGTACCTGCAGGAGTGTATTGGGTGACAGGTGAGGTGTGTACCTGCAGGAGTGTACTGGGTGACAGGTGAGGAGTGTATTGTGTGGCAGGTGAGGTGTGTACCTGCAGGAGTGTATTGTGTGACAGGTGAGGTGTGTATCTGCAGGAGTGTATTGGGTGACAGGTGAGGAGTGTATTGTGTGACAGGTGAGGTGTGTATCTGCAGGTGTGTATTGGGTGACAGGTGAGGTGTGTATTGGGTGGCAGGTGAGGTGTGTACCTGCAGGAGTGTATTGTGTGACAGGTGAGGTGTGTACCTGCAGGTGTGTATTGGGTGACAGGTGAGGTGTGTACCTGAGTAGCAAGGCTCTGAGCTTGTCTCCGACGTTCACCACCATCACCTCCTTGCCCGCGGCGGTGAGCTTCCCCATCTCGATCTTGATGGCCTTGGACACGTTGGAGTGGGTGGCTCCGCACAGGCCGCGGTCAGACGACACGCCGATGATCACGTGCTTGTTCTTCTCCTCAGGAGCCTTGATCTCAGCCTTCTCATAGAGAGCTGGAAACACACACACACACAGTCACCAGCATGTCCACTGGCAAACACACACACACACAAATTCAGTCACCAGCATGTCCACTGAAACACACACACACAAACTCAGTCACCAGCATGTCCACTGAAAAACACACACACACACACACACACACACACAAACTCAGTCACCAGCATGTCCACACACAACACACACACACACACACACACACAAACTCAGTCACCAGCATGTCCACTGAAACACACACACACAAACTCAGTCACCAGCATGTCCACTGAAAAAACACACACACACAAACTCAGTCACCAGCATGTCCACTGAAACACACACACACAAACTCAGTCACCAGCATGTCCACTGAAAACACACACACACACACACACACACACACACACAAACTCAGTCACCAGCATGTCCACTGAAACACACACACACACACAAACTCAGTCAACACTGAAAAACACACACAAACTCATGTCACTGAAACACACACACACAAACTCAGTCACCAGCATGTCCACTGAAAAACACACACACACACACACACACACACACACAAACTCAGTCACCAGCATGTCTCACCACATGAAACACACACACACAAAAACCATGTCCAGAAAAACACACACACACACACACACAAAAGAGCATGTCCACTGAAACACACACACACAAACTCAGTCACCAGCATGTCTACTGAAACCACAGAAAAAGAGCCGCACGACACTTCTACTGAACCCACTGCTCTCTCTCTTGTTAAGGAAGTGTAGAAGTCTTGTTTATAATACTACAGAGCATCTTCCCCAGAAGATGCTCACACAAATGCCTCTAATTGTTAGGGTGATTCTTTTCTGGAGACGTCAGGAAAATAGCCTATGCTCAGAACTGAGTTGAACACTCAGAATGGCAGTCTTAAATTTGTCATCTATGCATTTCAGCATCTCATTTAAAATAGCATCTGGTCCGCAGGCATTCTGTAATGGGGAAGTCCAGAGGGTTGTGATTGTCTTTAATTGTCATTTCAAGTATTTCCAATTTTTGACTGTATGCTTGTATTGTTTTAGGGTGTGGTTATTTTTTTTTCATGTGATAATATTGTCAACTATTTTGTAATGGTTGTGCAATGTGTACCAAACCATTTTTGGTTTGTTCTGGTGTATTTTTTGATAAAGTAAGATTTGGTATGAAGGGAAATAGTTGTGTGTATTGTGAAGTGGCATGTCATTGCAGGCCCTTTTGTATTGTGAGGATATGTGGTGATGAGAAACATTTGAATTGGTTTGTGGTAGTCATGTTTTGGGCCAATGCGCAGGATTTATGTGTTGGGAATGTCTCTCACTCACACACTTTAATAAAATATAATTAATACGCCTTAATATCAAATCTTACATTGTCAAACAAGAAAAATGGTTTGATACAGATTGAAGAGCCATTACAAAAAAGCCACAACATTATCAAATAACCAGCCCGTCATTCCCTTCACCAGATACGGAACCTGAATTACTTCACTATGTATCCAGTTGTATGTAAAAAAATGATGTTTAATAAAAACTTTTTTGCCATGTTTGTTAACAGATATATATATTTTTATATTATGTAATGAATACTGCAGGGTGAAAGCCACAAACCATTTGGTCCATCTGATAAAAAAAAACCTGCATTTCATCACATATGAAAGTTTGGGAAACACCTTTCAGTGCTTTTCAAAACAGCACTGCCAATGGACATAGACAAGGGGCTTCTGCAGCTGCATAACAACGGCCCTCTCTTACCAACCACAGCGGTGACGATACCAGTATGTAACACGGTTCCATTTCAGCCGTTCACACCAAACGGGCAAGGCAATGCCACAATCAGTCATCACTGACATTTGTTGTGTTCGAGACGCAGTGGTTTCTGTTGACGCTCAGCCGCATAGCCGCCACCAGTGCATGGATTTGGTAACACTGGGGTTCTTGATGGACTTGATGGGACCGCTCAGCTCGGGCATATTTGGCGGCCGCCACCATCTTCATGGATTTGGTAATCTTCTGGATGTTCTTGATGGACTTCAACCGGATGGTGACTGAAATTCAGGAGTTGGAAAGTCTCACACACTGCCTTGACACTCAAAGTAAATGTCATCATGAGTTTGACACTTGTGCCTTAACTGAAACCGTAATGTTTGGGATTCTTTTGCCATGTCCCTGACAAATAAACAAATGAATAAAATAAACTCACTTGGAAAACATTAACTGATTAAGAGCAAACCCCACACTGACTCAATTAAACAAATGCTTGCTGTCATTCAAACCCCACAACGCTCAATTAAACAAATACTTACTGTCCTTCAGAGTAGCCATGTTCCTGACCTGGCCACTAAAGACAAAAGTGTAAATTAGAAATGGCACAGATGATATCACATGCAAAGGCACATATATACAGTGGGATCCAAAAGTCTGAGTCCACTACCAAGATCTGTTTGTTTTCATTATCCATCAAAAACACAACATTTTTACTCAAGAGAACAATTTGACCTCTAACTACTCCACTAAGCTCTGCTGACATAATTACAAACAGCTGGAAAAACTTTTGCAAAGGAAGTGTCCTTTTTAAAGATTAAAGCACCTGCAGCAGCAACGCGAACACAGAGGACCATATTAATTACGTCAATATGCTGTATTAATTGTTACAGCAATTAAGACCAAAACAACTCACACTGTGTATTAGGAGTTTCCATGTATTAAAACTTAAATGAAAAATAAGGTGTCACAACATTTATAGATATTTCTATTTCTTCCTTTCTCAAGCAAACAATTTTTTTAAATGTGTAGCAGTGTTTTATGACATTCTTGAATAACAAAATACCACATGAGTAAAAATAGTTAATTTTCGATGATCTTGGTACTGGACTCCACTACTTTTGGACCCCTGTGTGTATATAAACATTATTATTATTATTACAGTATATACACACAGATAGGACATCTTTCAAAGGCCTAGGTCCTGCAAGATCATTTCTAATGCAAATGCAATGTTAATATTAGCGGTCTTTAATTCTCCAATTCAAATCCCTGCAGCTTTTGACGACAAACTATTTACAGCATCCAAAACGAGACAATTAGCAATGTCCTCCACGTCGCATTGACAGCTTATGTTAATAATGTCATATATAACATAATATATTAAGTGACGAACGTCAAGGTACCAGAAGTTTACTTTGCAGAAGAAACAGCTAAACTGTCATTTTTGCAATACTAAACGGCATTTTTTTATTAAACGAACTGAAAGCGAATCAGGCCTGTTACTTAATGTAGGTATGTTACAATTCCCGTGCGCAGCGGCGGTCTAGATATGCCTGTGTCCCTGTGCGAGCGATTACGAGACTATGGCCGTACCCCAAAAATGCAGGCTTTTCAAGGGCTGTCGTTTTTTTACTTCACCATATGTCTGCGATATAACGTAGTTTAGAGCTCGATCCTCCATCTTGTTTCCGAAATTTGATTAAACATTGCTCGGTTTGGTCATACGCTACACTTCAGTCAGACTCGTGTTTAGTGCTTTCAAAATGATATATCGCAAGTTCAGGACTAAATAAAAGGTATCCAGGACGTTAATTTAACATTTTATCTTGTTTCTGGTGAAATTTCATTGAAATCTGACGATGCGAAATGCGAAATATTTTTGACCCGGAATGTGAGATATCTTTGCCCAAATGCTCACTGCCTGCCGTGGTTTTTGCCGTGTCGCGGAGTGTGCGCAACATGTAATTATGTGATTAATTGATTATGTAATGCAATTTCAGATCATTCAAATTAAGATATATCTTTTTTTAAAATGCTTCAATCTGTAATTACTGAAAATTTCATGCAATTATCTTTATTTTTAATAAAGTTATGGGCATTTATGTTTTGAATCACAGCTTTTGTTTCAAGATCATTGAAAAAACAATAGGGGTCAATATGCAAATTTACGAGTATAACTTCCTTAAAACTTGATATGAGAGTGAATAAGGTATCAAATTAAATGTATTTTCATGCTCTATCTAGTGGGATAAGTTTCAGGCTAGATTTATAACATCTCAAAATGTTACCTACTTAATGGCTTGCAAAAGTTGTTGGCTGGGTACATTACGAACATTAGCTAGCAAATAATACAACCTGACTAGCTACCGTCAATAAACTAGCCATTAAGTTGAAAATAAACAAAAAGTCATTCAGTCGTTTTTATAAAAAGATAAGTAAAATGTAATCGATCTAGTTGTAGAAGTTAGCCACCATAACAACACCTGTAGCTGTAGCAAGCTAGCTAGCGTTAGCCTGCCATTCAAAGGCATGTTACTCCCACAGGCCTACTGATATTCCGGACCAGTTCTCACGACGAATAAAGCACGATGTATTCGTTCTCCAACGAGTTATTGAGGAACAATAACACGTCGGAAACCCCAAATTGCATATCTTAAAATGTAAAAAAGTTTAATTTGATGCAGCTTTTTACCATTGTGGCAGGAACAACGCCGCGCTTGTTCGGGCGAACATTGCAACTCTGGTGAAGGTCAGACTCGTCACACTGCGCAGACGCGAAGGAAAGAAATCTCGTTCGCATGACGTGGCTCAAATTAGTCTCGCGATGCTTCCTACACCCTACAGCGAGCAATAGGTTAATAGATGGGCGTGACAGACTGTACGTAAAAAGGAGAAAGCAGTATTAAGCCCCACGGTTAAAAGTCAGAAGTTTAAATGATATTGTCATATGGTGTCAAAAATCATATATATAGTTCAGGCAGATTAGCTCGATAATGTAGCTTTGCGATTGTTAATTTCCATGACTTTTGACAGTGATGGTGTCGTTAAACCATATGCCACGCACACGCATAAATGCAGTACATGTACGCACACACACTAACTGGATCACGTGTGGCTTAGTTACTGTCACTAACTTCATTTTGGAGAAAAGTGCGAGTAAAAGCAATTATTGATTTCATTTAATTTAGTTAAAAGGGACAATGCACAAACTAGTTGTAAAAACGTGGCAATTGGAGCACCTCCTGATTTCAATAGGTAACGTATGCCAAAAATTAGAGGCTCGAATTGAACATGTACTCATTAATTGAATAATTGTAATAATTGTAGACAATTGAGCCAGTAGTTGTTTCTTTTCAAGCAATACTGTTTTTGGTAAGAAATGTCATGAAATGGCATCATTGCTGCAAACAGGACATGCACTACAGACCATACGAGTTTAACAGACTGCATCCGGGTGGCAATGCAAAGGAGCACAGAGAACAAACATGTCCATAGTATTAACAGTTCTCTATAGCCACTGTCTATAATGTACAATAATCTCAATAAAATGCACTTAAGAAAATATTCTTTTTAAATTGTTTTTTTAATTTTCATGTAAGGTAGTGTAACATGTGCAATATAAACAACACAACACTAGCAGGCAGTGCTAAGATGCACTATTGGTCACAATGCTCAAGAGTTTTTTCTTCAACCTTGTTTCTCAAGATGCATTCTGTCACTTGTCCACCAGGTGTCTCTACAAAGTTGTTGTATTTGGTTTAACAGGCACATGGATTAACAGGTCTCTGCCTTCTATGCCTTTGTGAAATAGATCTGTTTGGAACATTAATTCCACTGGGGTACAATCTAAATCCATTATAATCCACTCAGGTACTGTCTAAATCTACTCGTTTTTCTGTAATTTTCTGTAAATGATAAGGGAGAGACTAATCTGTGATTGATTCAACTTTGTCTCTGTACCATGTGCTTTACTGTATTGAGTCATGAGGGGACATACGATGTTGAGTGTTCTAGCACTGACATTTTCAGTCAACTGTTTACATGTGAAAACCAACAGCCAGTTATCAAGGGAAAGCTATCACTGCTGCTAGCTAGGAAACCAGCAAGCTAATAATCAATGGTGTTAACAAAGCTATGCTTAAACTGCTCTGTAGTTGAGGTTCTTGTAATATAATAATATATGCCATTTAGCAGGCACTTTTATCCAAAGTGACTTAACAGTAATGAATGCATACATTTTTCAGTATATGTGGTCCCAGTGGGAATCAGACCCACAACCCAAGCGTTGTCAGCAACACACTCTACCTACTGAGCCACACTGAACCACCGTAATAGACGTGACGTGACCTCCAGAATCCCAAAACTTGGCTGTGTTGATTACTGGATTTGAAACAGTCAATAACATTGTAAGACATACTCATCCCTGCAACATACTCTGTCGGTTCAGAAGCACACATACCAGCACGATTGGCCCCTCCAAACCATGTGCGACCAGCCACCGCTTCTTTCCTCTCGCCTGTCGTCCGGCGGAGTTGGCAGCCATTGTACTGGATTGATGAAGGCATGACGATCCCTGCCGACTGAAACCTTGTCGCCCTGGGGACAACAGGACGCAGCGGGGCTGCCAGCCACACTCAGTACTGCCACGATCAGGTTTGATTCCGGACTGTGGGATGCATCACTGTTGTGAGACCCAGTGTGCCACCCAAGCAGCTATCCTGTCACAGTGCATCATGGGGGAATTGGCAGTAAAATCACCGGAAACATAACCCAGAAAAACTCTGGTACAGGGGACATAAGGCTAGTATATACGGTGTAATGTGTGACAGGTGTGACAGGTGTAATGTGTGTGTGGTGTAATGTGTGTGACAGGTGTGTATGGTATAATGTGTGTGTGGTGTAATGTGTGTGACAGGTGTATATGGTGGAATGTGTGTGTGGTGTAATGTGTGTGACAGGTGTATATGGTGGAATGTGTGTGTGGTGTAATGTGTGTGACAGGTGTATATGGTGGAATGTGTGTGACAGGTGTGTATGGTGTAATGTGTGTGTTACTGGTGTGTATGGTGTAATGTGTGTGACAGGTGTGTATGGTGTAATGTGTGTGTTACTGGTGTGTATGGTGTAATGTGTGTGACAGGTGTATATGGTGGAATGTGTGTGACAGGTGTGTATGGTGTAATGTGTGTGTTACTGGTGTGTATGGTGTAATGTGTGTGACAGGTGTATATGGTGGAATGTGTGTGACAGGAGTGTATGGTGTAATGTGTGTGTTACTGGTGTGTATGGTGTAAAGTGTGTGACAGTGTGACAGGTGCATATGATGTAATGTGTGTAGCACATATATTGTAGACCAGGGGTGTCAAACTCATTCCATCGAGGGCCGAGTGTGTGCAGGTTTTTGTTACAACCAATGCACTACACCAGGTGATTTCAATAATTAGATTACTTCTTCAACTAAGGAGGGAACCTAATTGAAATCACCTGGTGTAATGCACTGGTTACAACAGAAACCTGCACAAACTCGGCCCTCGATGGAATGAGTTTGACACCCCTGTTGTAGACTGAATGACCACAAACATGAGAGACAGTCACATGAAATTATCAGGCAGTAGCAAGATTGTTACTGTGTTTAATCTACTACTCTAAACCCGGCACATACATACAATGTATTGAACCAGATTATCTGTATATGGCAAACGGACAGCAAAATGAAGCCAATCAAATACAATGTAATTGATTATTGCCCCTCACAATGTAATTTTCACAGAGGAAAGTACAAAACAGGTGATTGCAGGAAATACCATTACAAATCTCACTTCAATGTCATAACAGAATCAATGTATTATGTGCATTGAGCCTATAATTTATAATTAACAACAATCATTTAGTTTTCGTGTGGTTAAGGCAGCATGGTGTAAAACTGGGGTGTCAAACTCATTCCATCGAGGGCTGAGTGTATCCAGGTTTTTGTTCCAACCAATGCAATACACCAGGTGATTTCAATCAGGTCAAAGAAGTAATCTAATTATTGAAATCACCTGGTGTAGTGCATTGGTTGTAACAAAAACCTGCACACACTCGGCCCTCGATGGAATGAGTTTGACACCTGTGGTGTAAAATATAGGCATGATCCTGATGTACTACTGTACAGACACTCCACACATAATAAATTCATATCAGTTGTTTTCTCATCTATGACACAAGCCATTGGGAGGGTGTTTGAATCCAACATCCACATACAGTGCAGTCCATCAGTATTTGGACAGTGACACATTTTTTGTTGTTGTGGCTCAGTACTCCAGCACATTGGATTTGAAATGAAAGCATGACTACGAGGTTAAAGTGCAGACTGTGATCTTGAATTTATGGGGTATTTGCATCCATATCGGGTGAACCGTGTAGGAATTGCAGCCCTTTTTATACATTGTCCCCCCACTGTCCAAATACTTACGGACTGCACTGTAAGTATAAAGATCAAAAAGGATTCCTGCACACTGCCTCTGCTTGCAATGATACTTATTGTCACAGACATTTCAGAACGGCTCTGTCCTCCTCCTCTACTGTACACCTCTCTTCTACTCCACTCCTCCTCCTCTATACCTCTCTTCTCCTACTCCACTCCTCCTCCTCTACACCTCTCTTCTCCTCCTCCTCCTCCTCCTCTACACCTCTCTTCTCCTCCTCCTCCTCCTCCTCTACACCTCTCTTCTCCTACTCCACTCCTCCTCCTCCTCCTCCTCCTCCTCTACACCTCTCTTCTCTTACTCCACTCCTCCTCCTCCTCCTACTCTCGGACTCCACCACTATTCTTATCATACTCCACTACACTCTTACTCCACTACTTTCTAATCCTCTGCTCTTGGTATCGCTGTAATCTATTCAAGCATTAATTTTCAGCAGTTAAATATACTACAGTTATTGATTGAACAAATCAGCATAGCCAGTATTGGGTAAGTGAAAAGAGGCTAGGCGTATTAATGAGGTTAATAAAAACCACATAATCAGGGCGCTGATGGGCATGTGCAGGGCGTGGCCCGGTCACAGCGATGTCCTCTCTCCTTGCACCAGACGGCCCCTCATAGCCCACGAGTCCTAAAATGACAGACAAAAACAAGCACATCACTATACTGTATAATCTCACACTTTAACAATGACATCACTACACTTTAACATCAATGACATCACCACACTTTATAATCTCACGCTTTAACAATGACATCACCACACTTTATAATCTCACGCTTTAACAATGACATCACTACACTTTATAATCTCACATTTTAACAATGAAATCACTACACTTTATAATCTTACGCTGTAACAGTGACATCACTACACTTTATAATACACTACCCATGCCTTATGTTCAAGGGCACATTGGTTTATTCCATCTCTGTTGAACTTGTTATTTAATAACCAATTCTTTATTTATTATGTGGTTTAGTACATCTGCTTGTAGTTTTATATCAGGTTCTCAGGAAGGGTATAAACAGGGTTCCCACTCAAATCAGATATATATTTTCCATGACTTCTCAATGCAATTTTAAGGATAAAGGGGTTTTTTTGCCGTGTGATCGTCAGGGCTATAGGGCTACTTGCAAGGGGGACATTCATTTTTATATTTTGTCTACAAGAGGTACACACTTCACTCAGTGACCGATAATTTCTGGTAGTGGAAATAATGTACAAACCAGTGAGTTGTCTTATTTGTTAGCACTATCAGCATATTGATATTGCAAGACCTGATAGTAAGTGACATGAAGCTGGCTAGTTAGCAAGAAATACAGCTAATTTCCGCAGACCTTTCAAGGACAGTGTGTGATCTGACCCTTTCCATGACAGAATGCAAATATTTCCAAGCATTTTCCAATGAGCATTTGAATGCTGTATAAATACAAATATTACACATCCATCCACCTCCACATTTGCCGCACCTTAAATGTGAAGGAGTCGTCCAAACCGTACTTCCGGGCTGCGATTCCTTGAACTTCCTTCTCAAGGTTCTCTTGTGTTGTTCCCTTTACGTCGATGTAGTAACAGTCCGAGCTCGCGTAGTGACAGGAAATGGCCTGGGAACACAGGAAGTTGCATTCTGATCCAAAGGGAGTGTCAGAAAATGGAGACAAACATCTCCTTCGGTTGTTGAAAGTCTTGCAAAGGTCCTGCTCAGGAACGTGCAAGTCTCATTTTCCTCGGACACCTCAGTTTGGCTCATTCGGGAAGCGGCGCCCTTACCTTGCGGAATCCCTGGGTTTGGTTCATTCCGGAACCATGAACCAGCAGAGGGTGGAAGAACACTGTGTCGCCCTTCTCCATTTCCAGGTGCACCCTGGGAAGCTGGGGGTCGTAGTCACGGATACCGTGATACATCTTATTGACCCCACCCTACGTAAGACAAGAGGGAACAAGGGAATGAAAGAAGCACATAAGAGATCCATGATCCATGAACCTGTAAACCTAGATTCTGCCCATCTGGCCTGCCTACATACCCTCCTCACTGCTCCCTCCCACTCCCCTCCCCCTCACTCTCCCTCCCTCCCTCCCTCCCTCCCTCCCTCCCTCCCTCCTCCCTCCCTCCCTCCCTCCCTCCCTCTCCCTCTCCACCACTCCCTCTCTTCCCACTCCCTCTCTCCCACCCCCTCTCTCCCCTCCCCCTCCCCTCCCACCCACCTCCACCATCCACCATCCCTCATCCCCCTCTCCCCCTCTCTCCCTTCACCATCCCCCTCTCCCTCTCTCTCTCTCTCTCTCTCTCCCTCCCTCCCTCCACCATCCCCCCTCTCCCCCTCCCCCTCTCCCTCTCTCTCCCTCCCTCCCTCCCTCCCTCCACCATCCCCCTCTCCCCCTCTCCCCCACCATCCCCCCTCCCCACCTCCCCTCTCCACCATCTCTCCCTCCACCATCCCCTCTCCCCCTCCACCATCCCCCTCTCCCCCTCCACCATCCCCCTCTCTCTCTCTCTCTCTCTCCCTCTCTCCCTCCCTCCCTCCCTCCCTCCCTCCCCTCCCTCCACCATCCCCCTCTCTCTCTCCCCCCCACTCCCACCGGAGATTCTCACCTCCCACTCTGGGTAGTCGTGCTCCCTCAGGGTCCCTCTGTGGGTCCCAGGCAGCACCACCAGGCAGCCGTTGGTGCGGTTCACCCTCTCCATGGCCGTCCACGCGCACACGATCCTGTCCGCCGGCCGGAAGGGGAAGTAGTGCAGGTCCTGGTGCATCGGGTGGCGGGACGTCTTCTTACCTGGAGACAGCGTGTGCTTTACACACGGCACCGTTTACCTGGTCACCATTCACAGCCTGCGTGTTTTACCTGAGCGAGGGTCTTACCTGCGTCAGGTGGCTTGTTGATTAGCATGGTGTGCATAGCCATGATGTTGGGTCCAGTGAAGGCCTCCACGTACCTCAGGATCTGAGTGATGGTAAAGCACTTTTTTTGTGTGTGTTACTTCATTCATTCATTTCATTTCATTTAGTGCCACACAGCCAGGCTGAGTGGGAAAAGGCAGTGGGAAGCCTCTACGAGGCAAGCGAATTCTCCTAGGGCAGCGAACTCCGCTTCCTTCGAGGTGGTGTTACTGCTTGAGTGTGTGTGAGTATGTGTGTGTGTGTGTTACTGTTCGAGTGTTTGTGTGTGTGTGTGTTACTGCTCGAGTGTGTGTGTGTGTGTGTGTGTTATGGTCAAAGTGTGTGTGTGTGTGTGTGTGTTATGGTCAAGGTGTGTGTGTGTGTGTGTGTGTCTGTTACGGTCAAGGTGTGTGTGTGTGTGTGTTATGGTCAAGGTGTGTGTGTGTTATGGTCAGTGTGTGTGTGTGTGTGTGTGTGTGTGTGTGTGTGTGTGTGTGTGTGGCAGAGCATCAGGGTGATGACCTGGGGCAGGCAGCAATAACGGAACAGTTCAGGGTCCTCCTGAAAGTCCTGTACTTTGGACACGGCCTTCTGGTCCTGGACAAACTCGGACTTTACGATGGCCACATCCCTCATCACTAGCAAGCCTGGAGCTAGGACCTCCCTTCTACAGATCCGCTCAAACTCCACCCTGCAACACACACACACACACACACACACACACACACAGCTCAAACTCCACCCTGCAACACACACACACACACACACACACACACACACACACACACACACACACACACACACACAGCTCAAACTCCACCCTGCAACACACACACACACACACAGCTCAAACCCCACCCTGCAACACACACACACACACACACACACACACACAGCTCAAACTCCAACCTAACACACACAGCTCAAACACTGGCCTAAAACACGCACACACATGCACGCACAGCTCAACTCTAGCCTAAAATACACAAATACACACAGCTAAAAACGAACTCTGCCCTGAAACACACACACACACACACACACACACAAACACACAAACACACAAACACACACACGTCAAACCCCAGCCTAAAAACAAACACACTCACACACAAACCAAAAAGACATAAAATGGTGAGACACACAGTAAGCTGAAGGAAACCTAACCTCGAGAGCAGTTTCACACATTATAGCCTGGAATTATAGCCTCGCCTCCTGAGCTATCACTGAGGTGCCAAACCTTTTCTTTTTGGTTTGACAAGGTTTGTAGTTTCCCAATTGAACTACATTTCCCAACACACCAATATGCTGCTCAGCATCACATCACTCCAACAAGCTAATGTCTATCAAAAATGATTAAACACTCAAAACCTAAAACAGGGGAATCTCAGCCAAATAGTTATTTGCGCCCTTTATCATGTGTATAAAGTGAAAAAAATAATGCACAGTATATTTGGAAAGGTTTCTGTAATTAACTACTTTTTAAATCTATTAATTTATTTGCTTTTCAGAGAGAGAGCTCTGGTCTCTTTTGCAGCGATAACCTCATAAATCGAAACAAATATTAGTATTTTACTCGAGTAGTCCTCAGACAGGACTATTTTCCACAGCTTTTGTGTTTCGGACGGATTTTTTGGTGGATCTCAAATGTAGCTCATCGCCTATTGAAGAGAGTGGACTACAGTACTTCCTGCCTGAGGAGTGTGGACGACAAGACTTCCTGTTCCTGAATTTACTTCCTCTAATTGGCTCTGCTTTCACGTTAGCCCCAGACATTCCGTTCTGAGGGGCCAAAGCAGAGGGAATGTGAAAGCACCCTTACCAATTGCTTACACTCTTACAAAGCTCAGTAGGTGGTCCTGTGTGGCTCGGTAGGTAGAGCGTGGTTCTGTGTGGCTCTGTAGGTAGAGCGTGGTTCTGTGTGGCTCAGTAGGTAGAGCATGGTGCTGACAATGCTTCGGTTGTGGGTTCGATTCCCATTGGTGCCACATACACTGAAAAATGTATGCATTCACTACTGCAGGGTTTCTCAAACTTTTTTACACCACGACCCCATTTCATGGGTGGGAAAAAATTGCGACCCCATACATAAATGATAGTGCAATTACAACGCTGAAAAACTTTAGTCCATAAACATATATTGGTGGTCTATTTCCAAAATAATAGCAAATGTATTCACAGGCTATATCTTTATGAAAAACGAATAAAACAGACTTAATAGTAGCAAATACAGTACATTCACAGGCTATATCTTTATGAAAAATAAAACGGACTGCTTAGCCTACTTAATGGGATGGATGTGCTTGGAGTGTTGAACACAGTTCATCAATGCGTGGCTGCGCCAGGCTGAGAAAGAGGCGGAGATCCCCTTCAACTCTCAGACGCGATCTATATTTATTTTTAATTAAAGTCAATGCCGAAAACCTTTTGTTTCCTCTGAAAGAAATCTAGCGGCTTTGCTTGTAATGCGCTGTGTTTAGTTTGCAAGTGGCGTTGCATTTTACATGGCTTAAAGCTCTCGTTAGCTAGAAACTTCCCACACACGACACATTGTGGTCTTGGGTCCTCCTCATGTCCTGTCCATGTAAAGCCATAGGTGAGGGATTTCGGGTCATAACTTATTTTATTCCTTTTTGTTTTATTTGTATTTTTGTAATTTTCTGCTGGTCTTTTGCTAGAATTTGACTCACCTCCAGCACCACTCCTGACAACAAACGTGTCCATTTTTGTGACTGCTGTATTGGCGCGCTACACATGCCATGGGGTAGTGCAGTAACGTTAAACGCATGCGTTGGATTCAACTCATGCATGTCGGTAGATTAAAAACAATCGGTCAGAAAAGACAGATTTTACGAAAAAACTGGCAATTTGTTTTTCATTAAAAAATGTAAAGAAATGCTTATGGTTAAAAATATATACAGTGGGGAAAATAAGTATTTCACCCCCTGCTGATTTTGTGAGTTTGCCCCCTTACAAAGAAAGGAACGGTCTATAATTGTCATGGTAGGTTCATCTTAACAGTGAGAGACAGAATATTTTTAAAAATCACATTATATGAATTTTAAACATTTATTTGTGTTTTATTGAGGAAAATAAGTATTTCACCCCCTACCAACCAGCAAGAATTCTGGCTCCCACAGAGCGGTTATGTGACCAGGAGGCACACAGATTAGTCCTCTTACTTAATTAGTACTCCTAATTAAGTACTCGTTACCTTTATAAAAGACACCTGTCCACAGAATCAATCAATGAATCAGATTCCAACCTCTCCACAATGGGCAAGACCAAAGAATTGTCTAAGGACATCAGGGACAAAATTGTAGACCTGCACAAGACTGGAATGGGCTACAAGACCATTAGCAAGCAGCTTGGTGAGAAGGAGTCAACTGTTGGTGCGATAATTAGAAAATGGAAGAAACACCAATTGACCATCAATCTCCTCGGTCTGGGGCTCCACGCAAGATCTCACCTCGTGGAGTGAACCTGATCATGAGAAAGGTGAGGGAACAACCCAGAACTACACGGCTGGAGCTTGTTGATGATCTCAAGGCAGCTGGGACCACAGTCACCAAGATGACCATTGGTAACACACTACGCCGTAATGGATTGAAATCCTGTAGTGCCTGCAAGGTCCCCCTGCTCAAGAAGGCACATGTACAGGCCCGTCTGAAGTTTGCCAATGAGCACCTGGATGATTCAGAGGAGGCTTGGGAGAAAGTGCTGTGGTCAGATGAGACTAAAATCGAGCTCTTTGGCATCAACTCGACTCGCCGTGTTTGGAGGAAGAAAAAGCTGCCTTGGACCCCAAGAACACCATCCCCACCGTCAAGCATGGCGGTGGAAACATTATGCTTTGGGGCTGTTTCTCTGCTAAGGGGACAGGACGACTTCACCGGATCGAGGGAGGATGAATGGGGCCATGTACCGGGAAATCTTGGGTGAGAACCTCCTTCCCTCAGCCAGGACACTGAAAATGGGTCGTGGATGGGTGTTCCAGCATGACAATGACCCAAAGCATACGGCTAAGGCAACAAAGGAGTGGCTCAAGAAGAAGCACATTAAGGTCATGGAGTGGCCTAGTCAGTCTCCGGACCTTAATCCTATAGAGAATCTGTGGAGGGAGCTGAAGCTTCGAGTTGCCAAGCGACAACCTACAAACCTTAAGGATTTGGAGAGGATCTGCAAAGAGGAGTGGGCCAAAATCCCTCCTGGGATCTGCGCAAACTTGGTGACCAACTACAAGAAACGTCTGACCGCTGTGCTTGCCAACAAGGGTTTCTCCACCAAGTACTGATTGATTCCTCAATAAAACACAAATAAATGTTTAAAATTCATATAATGTGATTTTCTGGGATTTTTAAAAAATATTCTGTCTCTCACTGTTAAGATGAACCTACCATGAAAATTATAGACCGTTCCTTTCTTTGTAAGGGGGCAAACTCACAAAATCAGCAGGGGGTGAAATACTTATTTTCCCCACTGTATATATATTTTAATTTTTGCCGACCCCAAGTGGGGTCGCGACCCATAGTTTGAGAACCGCTGCACTACTGTAAATCGCTTTGGATAAAAGCGTCTGCTAAATAGCATACATTATTATATTATTATACAGCATATTACATACACACAATGAGGGAGTATCTCTTACACTCTAGAGTGAGTAGAGGGAGAGTATATCTTAGTGTAGATTGTATCAGGGAGGTGCACTTTGGCCATCCTGCGCAGGCAAACAGAATGTGACCCAGCCTAACCTAAATGCTCATAAACTTGCATGGTGCCATCATTGACAGGATTTATTACTCTGAATGAAAACAGGGCCCCAAGGTATGTAGTTTTGGCAGCGAGCGCAGTCCACATTAGATCGGCACACCAAACTTACACAGGCTTATGTCACACACTACAATTTTCGGGTTCTACCCATGAGCTGGAGATTATGGGTCAGGGAGAAAATAATTATGGGCACTAGAAATATGCAGAGGTCAACATGGTATGATTGGCCTTGTTACAGGGTAGTGGTATTCTTTGCCTGAGCATATTATGTCTCTCCCCAGCTCAACCAACATCTCTGTATAAACCAAGCTCTCTTCCCCAGGCCCTATCGGTGTTTGGTGTCACCATGATTCTAATCATGAGAGGATCATTTCAATGGATACCTTGAAATGATATCTTGTGGTAGTAAGTGACCCAAAACAAAAATATAAAAAGGGGTCTGAACCTGGCTTGCGCTGGGCCTTCCCCCAAATCGTAAATTAATCATGCACGGGCTAAAGAGGAAGAGAGCCAACCCCACCCCCTCCTACAAACACTTAAAGTATGACCTGTTGATGACCAGCTTTTTTGCAGTTTAGAGTAGTCAACGGCAATTCAAGGGTGATTCTACACTTTCCTGCATTCTTGGGAGATCTGGTCCTAGCTCACACTTTGACTGCATGTGTTTGCATTTGGAGAGAGACAAACTTGGTTTGGTATTGTTTTCTTCCATTTCATCTCTTTTGTGATTGTTACATGTCATTTTTATATTGAGGATTTAGTATTTGTTTAGGTAGTTGAACCTACCTGGACGTTGGAATATTTTGTCTTTGCCTAAGTGTTGTAACTTAATAAAATAGCTCTTAATTTTTTAATTGTACATTTTGATGAAGGTTGTTCCACCAGATTGCTCTGCTTATCAATGAATTCTGTGATTTAATTCATAAGTGGTATCCTCTGCAGTAATTATTATATTAAATCAAATAAATATATTTTAGATGTAGGATAAGTGAGGGGTTTTAACATGTAACACCACTTGTGTTCAGTATTCAGATTGCTGAACTTTAAACAAGAGCATTTGACTCTAAAGGCTATTGGATTCAGGGAATAGACGTTTTTTATTCAAACTTCACTGTTCTGACAAGTGGGTGAGTAGAAGAGGGGGGTACATCTTAGTGTAGAGTGGGTGAGTAGTGGGGGAGTATCTCCTAGTGTAGAGTGGGTGAGTATCTCTTACAGTGTAGAGTGGGTGAGTAGAGGGGGAGTATATCTTAGTGTAGAGTGGGTGAGTATATCTTAGTGTAGAGTGGGGGGAGTATATCTTAGTGTAGAGTGGGTGAGAGGGGAGTATATCTTAGTGTAGAGTGGGTGAGTAGAGGGGGAGTATATCTTAGTGTAGAGGTGAGTATCTCTTACAGTGTAGAGTGGGTGAGTAGAGGGGGAGTATATCTTAGTGTAGAGTGGGAGTATATCTTAGTGTGGAGTGGGTGAGTGGTAGTGGGGAAGTATCTTTTACAGTCTAGGAGTGGTTCACTCACGGCACTGCCCAGTTTGGGTCCAGACTCTACCTCCTTATCCTCAGCACCTCTGTTTCAGCTGGAAGTGACCTCAGCAGGCCACAGTTGGCAGGTTACACGTCAATCCCTGATATCTCTGCCACATTCCCATTATCACATGGCACCCTCTCACAATGTTTATGTGACATTATAGCAGCTTCACCACAGGGTGGGATCGCCTTTACGTTCCAATGTAGCCGGGTAGGCACGCCAAGTGGTGATAAATCCACTACGTTCAGACGGGCTTGGAGAGCCGCCAGACAAAACAAAGAGGAGAAACTGTATGTATTCCAGGTACAGATTTGAACAGAGTTCTTACAAACTGCCTTTCGACAAGTACAGGTATACCTCTATTTATGAAACATTCTATTTACTAAATTTTGCAGTTATGAACTTGGTGATTTAGGGCCATTTTTTTAATTTGAGGATTTTAATTTTCACGCTAACGAAATAGTACACGAGATGCGTTAAAACAGTATTAAACATCGGTCTCTGTCAGCCATTTCACTCACATCCGTCAGCACGTGCACAGAGCAAAACTACCATCTAGTGGATTAATGAGGAAGTTTGTCTGATCTGCCCAAATGAGTAAGAGGAAAGCCACTCCAGCCAACCAAGCCCATCTCTTCAGATGTTAAAATGGATATTATAAATTGGCATAAAAGAAAGTGATCGTTCCATCTGTCATTCCAAGTAGGCTATAGGCTAAAGTTCTCTTGCATTTTCAGTCATTAAACTGATAATTTCATTTGAAAAACACACTGATGCCGATGTTTTAATTTCCAATGGTTTTTTACCCCCATTACTGTTGCCAACATTCTGACTGCCTAGAACGTGCCCTCATTAAACCAATAATAAACAATGTTCTATTGACGACATTTTGATCTGGGAATGTTTTCTCAGGAATTTCTCAGTAAATCGACATATACCTTTACAGTAATACAAGCACTCAGGTCTTTCTCAGTTTCATTTGGTGGCTCCCATTCAAAAATATGCAGCTTTACATGTTAAAAAAGGTTAACTGAGGTCAAACATTATTATTATTATTATTTTTTTTTAATCTGTCCCCTTTCCAAAAGAATAAAAATATGGGCATGGTTTCTGGGGCACTGGCATAGCTGTTGGGGTGTTGGCATGGTTTCTGGGGTGTAAGTGTGACTGCTGGGGTGCAGGCATTGACTGTTTGGGTGTTGGGATGGCTGCTGGGGGACAGGCATTCACTGTTGGGGTGTTGGCATGGCTGTTGGGGTGCAGGCATTCACTGTTGGGGTGTTGGGATGATTTCTGGGGTGTTTTATTTTATTTTATTTAACCTTTATTTAACCAGGCAAGCCATTAAGAACAAGTTCTTATTTACAATGGCGGCCTGGGTACATACCTGGGGACATACACCATTCACTCACACACTCACACCTACAGGGCAATTTAGACTCTCCAATTAGCCTAACGTGCATGTCTTTGAACTGTGGGAGGAAACCGGAGTACCCGGAGGAAACCCACGCGGACACGGGGAGAACATGCAAACTCCACACAGAAAGGCCCCGGGTGTGAGTGTGACTGCTGGGGGGTGGTCTTGCCTGAACTTGTCGATGTCCTCCTCAGACACCAGGTTCTTGATGAGGATGAAGCCATTCTCCTCATAAGAGAGTTTCTGCTCAGGGGAAAGGACATCGCTGTCCAGTGTGTACCTTGAACCACAAAGGCAGTGTATCAGGTTACATCCTTCACAGCAAGCGATGCCTACTTGGTGCAATGATGCTGTGTTTACCTTGAAAATAAATACCTTTCCACTTCAGGTTAATGACACTGGATATAATGATAATAATACATTTTATTTGTTATGCGCCTTTCAAGAAACCCAAAGTCACAGTGCTATGGGAGGAGTTGATAAAAGTTACATAAAATGTACATTTACACAGATAAAAGCAACAGGAGACATACACCAAGATGACAACAAACAATGATATAAAAAACACAACTACAGTATATTAAAAAATAAAGAAATATATGGGCAGTGGTGTGCAACTATAATTAAGGTGATGGATATAGGCAGTGGTGAGGAGATATGTATAGTGGTGTTGGATATAAGCAGTGGTGTAGGGCTATGGTTATTATTATTTTATAATAATACAATTTCTCAGAGAAAAAGATTTTAACAAGCAATATTTTTCCCCAAAAAAATGTCAATTATTCACACCCCTAATAATTGTTTAAAATAAAATCCAACAACAATAAATCTGCATTAACACGCTACTTTTTAAAGTTCTCAATCTCAATCTTAGGGAACTGTACTGTGGCCTCCCATGGCTTCCTGTTTCACTGGGATATCAAAATGAGGGAACACACATGTAAAATACATTTGTCGTCCCATCACCATGGGGAAAGGTAAATATCACTTAGAAGAAACAAGACAAATGGTTGTTGGCCTTCACAAGTCAGGAGATGGTTACAAACAAATCAATAAAAACTAAAGATACCACTTTCCACTACTAGGTCAATAGGCTAATTAAGAAGGGTAAAACCACTGGAAGACTGGTAAACCTGCTTGGTATAGGACGCAAGTGCATCTTGCCCTCACGCACAGTAAGGCAGATGGTTTGGGATGCAAAGAAATATCCAAGGGCCACAGTTGGAGATCCCCATGAAATATGCTTAATTCGTTTCTCGAAAATGTCCATGTTCATTTTATTCAAGCACTCTTGACAAATAAACATGGAGCAATTCCAGCGTTATGGATGTGACATTTGCACTCAAAATGAGAAACTAAACTTTACTCTAACAAAGCAGTGAATATATTTAAGACAATGTTACTGATTATTTTTCTTGTACGTACACTGAGAGGATCATTGTCCTTCAAGATGACAAGTATAGCTTATCGGTTCGTTTATAATGACCGCGTTATATTAGCTATAGGAAGTTCATTGTCTTGTTATGAAGCCCTCACAACGGTAACGTTCGTAACGGCGAATAAGGAAATAGGCATTGAAGAGAGACTAATTTTAGACAATATTTGACCTTGGTAAAACTTGGCTTTGCAGAGTACATTTTATTTCAGATCTCATGTAAAATGCATCTTTTACAGAAACCTTTCCTTTAAAACGTAATGGAAGTGAAATTGTCTGTCCCAGTCGGGTCCCTATACTTATATGGCTTATCAATAATATACTATTGCTACATTATTTCAACGTGGTATTATTAAACTCTCAAATAGAGCCTAAAAAACTGAGAACAAGCGTGAGTAACACGTGAGTAAGCGTGAGTTAGGTAAACCATTTCCTAAAGTAATGAAATTGGCAACCGAAAATAACCCAATTTTTGTTGTCTCTCAATGATATATGTTAAGAAATGTTATGGAAGAAATTGGTCAACGTAGGTCAGTTCGTCAAAATATATGATGAAAATGCCAACAATGATGTATATTACTGTATTATTACACTGATCTCTTGCGTGGACTTTGATTGATCTTACCAGGTAGGCTATTAATGCACATCTTGAAAGTCGCTCTGGATAAGAGCGTCTGCTAAATGCCAAAATGTAAATGTAATGTAAAGTAAATGTAAAAGAAGTTTAATGAGAAAATAAGTCCCTTTATATTTTTTCAGGTTGCCATTAGTATGGAAGTGCCTTGTGTTTACCCGTTTCAAGTTCAAACTGCACTTACCTGAGTGCATGATGATCATAGTGTGATGCTATCTGTGCAGAAGTGGAAATAGCTGCCTACATTGCGTTCTGAGTTAAAGGCAAATCCTGTTTCAAATCGGGTAACACGTTTATCAAACTGGCCTGCAGCAATTTAATGTAGGCTACTCTTTCCAATTGTGTCCAGTTGTCATTATCTACCTCGTTGACAATATTATTGCCAATAACATGAATATATTCGATCTTTAACGAAGCAACGTCAATTTAAAACTGTGTTTCAAAATATATGAAGCACTGTGCCGAGCAAATCTGTTTGTAAAACACCAATAATATAACGGTTTAATACGTTTAAAGTGCAATATAGGCCTTTGCTTTGGTTTCTGAGCCTCGGGCTCTCCTCCTGTGCCCGGCATAAAGTAGCCTCCACCAGTGTCCGCTGGGAGAGTCTTGAGATCCTCCCCCGAAAGAAAAGGATACGATGCGAGCTGTCGGTCGTTCCAGATGGCTCAAAACCACCTTCAGTCGGTCCGTTGCTCTTGACATCATGTTACAATTGATGACAAAAAACTAGACAATGTCACCGTACCGTTACAGAACCGCACCGTTAGTGTCGTCTGTTTTGTTTGCTTCCCAGCGAGGTCAAAGTCTCACGTTCACGCTGTATCAGCCATTTTACCTTATGGATTATGATACACCATAAGCGATTTGTCGGCCGCCCGTGTGGGCGTTCACACACAAAGCATACGTAGCCTATATAATATATATGCGTTATCATTTAAAGCTCAAAGGGCTTTAAAATAACTGATTCATTGATAAACCATCAATTTATCAAATTCAAAATCAAATCATTTTTTAAATTGTTATAAAAAAATCCTGCACACTAGATCTACTGTCAGTCTCACCAACTTTATGGGTTTTTCTCTTTTGAAAACAGTGTTTTGCTTTTGTTACTGACACTTTAATGTTTGGTCTGATATAGGCTAGTGTGCAGGATTTTTGGAACTTCCAATTATTCTCCCATTTTTTTCTCTCTTGGCCAATTTTGAACGGCCAAAAGTTACCGCTTTTTTGCTCATTTTCTCATTTGCCCAATGGCCCTATTAACACCTCACTCCGTGCAGGCCAATTTCTTCATAACATATGCCGTAAAATATTTTGAATAAAGGTAGCATTAGCTGGAATTATATACTTGATAATTCTATACTGTTAATATAGTGCTTTGGATTATAGCCTATGTGATAAGAAAATGTCTGTCAGGGGATTTTATGATTTAACCTTTAGGGGGGGCTCAGCCCCCAGTGAGAATGTGAGATGTACACATGCAAAGCACAAGCCTACATTTTAAATTAATTTACTGTTGCATTCCCCAACATTTTCTGGGGGGCTTAAATGAAAGACAGGGGGCCTACAGCCACCATAAATAGGGTCTAAAATCACCACTGGCCTATGTAAATGAGATGAAAAGCTCAACTGCAATCACCAACCGCTTTATAGACAAGCCTTTAAAATAGGCCCTTAGAATAGCTTATTTAAAAAATGTAAAAACAATTTTTTGTTTAGCTAAATAAATTCCCAACAAGAATGTCATTTTTGCAAATATTTCAACGTATTGTTTATGTTTTCATCCTAAAAACAATGTTTCTGCAGCTAATGAAGCCAAATCTTGGAGGCTTTTCATACATCTTACCCACAGAAAGAAACAAGCTTCAGCTTATCCACAAATCCTCAAAAGAGCTCAGACAAGTGGTTGAATGAGAGCGGGAGGGGGTGGGGGTATGTTTAGTTCATTTAAAAACCTTCAACCTAAGTCGCCTCATTTCCGTTTTAAATGTGTGACAAATGCTAGTTTGCGGGAGTGCATTGAGAGGCTTTTTCCCCATCAGGAAGGCACAGGGGAGTGTGCTCTCTCACCTCCACCTGTGCACCTGCCTGCATCCATTCCATCCGTGTTCCAGCCCATCTATGCCGAGCCGCCTCCCTCTCCTCCATCCTGATCCTGCTTGATCTCTCAGCTGCCTTCGACACTGTGGAGCACTCCATCCTCCTGTCCTCCCTGGCAGCAACAGGGATCTGCGGTACAGCCCTCGCCTGGATCGAGTCCTACCTCTCCGGTCGCTCCTTCCAGGTTGCCTGGGCTGGTAAAGTATCACCGCCTTGCTCCCTCCCCACCGGGGTTCCACAGGGCTCAGTCCTCGGTCCCCTTCTCTTCTCCCTGTACACCCGCTCCCTTGGCTCTGTAATCTCTGCCCACGGCTTATCTTACCATTGTTATGCTGATGACACTCAACTCTTTCTCTCCTTCTCCCCATCAGACACTCAGGTCTCTACCCGCATCGCTGCTTGCCTGGGGGACATTCAGAGCTGGATGGACAGTCACCACCTAAAGCTCAACCCAGGTAAAACAGAGCTAATCTTCATTCCTGCCCTAAACTCTCCCCACCTTGATTTCTCCATTTCTCTAGGTGACACCCTGGTGACATCATCACCCTGCGCGAAGAATCTCGGTGTGGTGATGGACAACAGGCTGTCCCTATCAATGAACATTGCAGCGGTAAGGCGGGCGTGCAGATTCTTCCTGTATAACATCAGGAGGATCCGTCCCTTCCTTACCACGTACTCTACCCAGCTCCTGGTCCAAGCAATGGTACTGTCCCGCTTGGACTACTGCAACTCGCTCCTGGCTGGCCTTCCCGCATCTGCCATCAGACCCCTGCAACTCATCCAGAACGCTGCGGCCCGTCTGATCTACAACCTTCCTCGACACTCCCATGTCACCCCCTGCTCACTACCCTCCACTGGCTGCCTGTTATAGCTCGCATCAAATTCAAGACATTGGTCCTAGCATACCAGGCAGTCAAGGGATCAGCCCCAACATACCTCACCAAGATCTTCAAACCCTACACACCTGCCAGACCTCTCCGTTCTGCTACCTCAGGACGCCTAGCACCTCCCCCCCTCCGCACCTGCGCTTCCCGGTCACGTCTCCTGTCGGTTCTGGCTCCACGATGGTGGAATGACCTTCCGGTGGAAGTCAGAACAGCTGAGACCCTGGCCACCTTCAGCGTCGACTGAAGACTCACCTCTTCAGGGTGCACCTCTCCCCGTAGTCCGGTTTTTGTTAATTTAGGGACATAGTCACTTAGTTTACACGTCTACTTGTTTATGTATTGTATTAGGCTTAGGCATTATTTCCTGCATTGAGTGCTTTACTGCTACCTCTGAATTGTGGCTACAGATTTACTGCCACACCTCACACACTGCCTTTGAGCCTGTGACTGCATCCTATTTGAGTATCGGCAGAATAAAACCGTGCTGTGGATCAGCAGTGGACGAAGCAGGACTACACAAACCCTTTACTTGAGTAAAAGTACAGATTACCCTGATAAAATGGTTCTGTGTGGCTCAGTGGGTAGAGTACGGCATTGGTAACACTTAGGTTGTGGGCTCAAATCCCACTGGGACCACATATACTGAAAAATGTAGGCCTATGCATTCACTACTAAGTTGCTTTGGATAAAAACATCTGCTAAATGGCATATATATATAAAATATTACTACAGTAAAAAGTCCTACATTTAACCCAATTTGCCTTTGAAATGTAGGTGAAAGTGAAAGTAATAATAAAAGTAAAAATGGAAATACTTAAGTAAGCTCAGATACCTCAAAGTAAAGTAAATGTACTTTAGTGTCCACCACTGCTGTGGATACAGTAGATTGAAATGCAGTATTCCCATGCTGTGCTGTACTGCGCAGACTGAGTACCCATGCAGAGATGGATTGCTTTATTTCAGTTGGTCCAGGGAGACCCACTCTACTCCCATTCACCATCCCAGTTACGACAATAATGGACTGCATTTCTACAGCACTGTGGAGGGCGTCAGTCTTGGCAACAGGGGAGTGGCAGGGTTGCCTTTGTTTTGCCACAGCATGGCTATGGAGGTCTTTGGAGCAGTGGAACTTTCCGGGGGCAGGTTTGGCACTCTCGCAGGGTGTGAGACTATGAGAGTGTGAACTGTTGCCCGGAAGGTTGTTCCAAAGGGCATAATTGGTCATTATACCATTAGTTAATTGGTGCGATTGTGTGTGAGAATGTAATTGGGTGTGACGTATGTGAATTGTTTGGTGTTGAGTGATTGTGGGGTGTGTGAATGATAGACAGGTGATTACCTCCCCAGAGCCAGGCAGAGAGTAAGCCTATTTAAGAGCAGGTGGGGCATCAGTTGTCAGTCTGGTCATTCATGTGTGCGTGTCATCAGTTGTTAATCTTGTCATTCACGTGTGTGTGTATCGTGTCGTGTAGTGCTAAGTGTTTGTTCCCCCGGAAGGGGGTTTCCACGTCAGAGGATGTGGAGACTTTGTGTGTTTTGTGTTTATTTCATTTAACCTGTTCTCCCGGGGCTGTGAGAGAGACGGAAATAAAGATTCGGTCCAGAGACCAACAAACTCCACTCCTCTGCCACTCCTTACCATCAGCTGCTCTGCTCACATCCAGGGATTTGTCACGTGGCGTGTAACAAGCACCTTTCAGGATATCAAAGCACTTTAATAATAATAATAATAATAACCCTAATTTATATAGCACTTTTCATCGCAGAGCGGTCAAAGTGCTTAACAGAAAAGCTAAAGAAAAGAAAGACTGAAAACAAAGCAAAACTAAAATTTATTCAAATTAATATAATTAAAAAAACTGTGTATGTGTATGTATGTGTGTGCGTGCGCATATGTACGCCAAACTCAGCCATAAAATTGAGTGAATATGTTTTGAGTCTGGATTTAAAAACATTAGTGGAATCAGCCTCCCTAATAGAGATGGGGAGGCTATTCCATAGAAAAGGAGCTCTAAAATAGAATGCCCTACCTCCAACCGTTTTTTTGGCCACGGGCGGGACAACTAATAACCCTGCATCCTGCGACCGGAGGGCACGCGCCGGAATATATGGCCAAAGCGCATCGGACAAACACCCCGGCGCCAGTCCATGTAGGGCTTTAAAAGTTAAAAATAAAATTTTGAATCAATTTTTCAGCATCTTGTTGTTTAATAAATTGTTGAACTTTTGCTATATTTTTAAGATGGAAAAATGATGTTTTCGTCACCTTGTTGATCCCCTCACTGTAAAGTGATCTTTAATGCCACAGTGAGTCAGGACCTCGGTATAACGCATCATCAGAAGGACATCCATAGGGGCCTCGAATAGCGCACTCACATTGACCGGTGCTTTGCAAGTGTAAGCTGCTTTTGCGGTCGTGGTTCGAAAACCGACTGCCAGGGCGGGAGCCCCGATCGGGGGCAGCAGTTGGCTGTCCGCCTGAGGGGTAGGGGGGAGGGTGGGCCGGCACAAACTCACCGAGGAGCGCGAGGGGAGTCTCCAGAAGTAGGCGGTCGAGTTCTGTCTCGGAGAAGGCGGATCATCACTGGCCACGGAGTAGCTTGCCCCTGAGAACAGGCGGCAAGTTTGTTGGGGAGGGTGAATCGAAAATAAATAGGTATAATTGGCCACTAAATTGGGAGAAAAACTGGAGAAAAAAAACCTGAAAAAAAGACACCAATAAGCTACTGCTTACAGCAGTGTTCCCACCACTGCAATGGGTCCAGAGGGAAGAGTGCCCCCTACAGGCACTACCACTACCACCAGAACCTCAGAATTTCCAGGAGGTATCCTATCCAAGTACTAACAAAGTGAGTGATATTCCTCAACAGAAACACTCTCTTAGTAGCTCCCACACTGGCACTGGCTATGGCCTGGAATACTCTGCACAAACACCATCTTCAGAGCACAAGACAGAGCAGACTGCTCCTCCTCCATCTTCAGAGTCCATAAAGTTTGGATAAAACCTACAGTGGGGTCCAAAAGTCTGAGTCCACTGTCATGATCGGTTTGTTTTCATCATTCATCAAAAACTAACAACATTTTTACTCAGGAGAACAATTTGACCTCTAGCTACTTCACTAAGCTCTGCTGACAATTACAAACAGCTGCAAAAAAGTTTGCAAAGGAAGTGTCCTTTATGAAGATTAAAGCACCTGCAGTAGCAACGAGAACACAGAGGACCATATTAATTATGCCAATATCAGGTATTAATTCTTCCAAGACCAAAACAAGTGTCCATGTGTTAAAACTATGAAAAATAAGGTGTCACAACGTTTTGAGGAAATGAAAGGCAACGATGTGCAAACAAAATATTTATAGATATTTTACTTTCATACCATCCTTTCTCAAACATTTTTTTAATTTCCATCAGTGTTTCATGACATCCTTGAATAACAAATACCACAGGAGTAAAAATGTTGTGTTAGTCTTCGATGAAAGATGAAAACAGATCTTGGTAGTGGACTCAAGAATTTTGGACCCCGCTGTATATTTGCTGCAAAGGTCTGCCTACACACCTGTTTTAGTGTCAGACGGCGACACAGTAAACGTGTGTGTGTGGGGTCGGTAACGGTGCGTCGATGTGTGGAGTTGTGTCTATTTCAGTTTTTGTGGGTTTTGTGTTCAGTTTCGGTCAGTAGTAGGTGTTTCTGTGGACTCCCTCTCCGCCTCTGTCCCACCCTCTTCTGTCCCTCTCTCCCTCTCTCTCCCTCCCTCCCTCCATCTCCACCCCTCTGGATTTCTGAAACTGTGTGTGTCTGAGGATGCGTCGAGCTCCGGGCTCATTCAACGCTCGATTCAGACTCACGCTCATCTCCGAAAGTGAGGATGACCTGGAGACCCCCCGTCCTGCTGTCCCTGCTCATCCTGCTCCTCGCTCTGACCCGTGAGTACCACAGGAGAGCTTTCACCGGCTGATTTTGTGCACGAACAACTGCTGCAGCTGAAGATTACCCATAGACATCAGATCAAGTGACAATTATCACACCTTCACACAAAAAACTTAAGTCTTGGCTGAAAGGAAATCAAGGCTGCTCTCATTGAAACTCGTAATGTTGTAAATAAGGAGTGTCTGATTATGAACTTGCTTTTTTTCTTGTTTTGCTCTTGTTTATTTGGCCTACTCTTTTATACTCTCCTATACTAAAATGTAATGGACTGTAATATACTGTATGAATCTGTAACTGTATTGTATCAATCTTTCACCTGCCAAGTAACTACAGATGAGAACTAGCTCTCGAGCAAACTCTGGAATTGTACCCATTAGCTAAAATAAATAAATATTCTTCTTTTATGCAAACGTTTTTGTTTTGTTTTTGCATGATTTTAGGAACTTCGCTATTTATGATTTGCTATTTCTATTTATAGCAATTTGCTATTTGCTATTTATGATTTGCTAGTAAAGAGTTGAAAATGAACACAAACAGATATTTTTTTAATTCTACCTCCCTGTTGCTCAGTGTACAGGGCTGAAAGCGCAGCAGTAAGGGATGAGGCCACAGAAACAAAGGCTACGCACCATCCAGGTGAGAAATGACAACCCTGTCCACATCACCTGTATCTCACTGTAACCCTGAGGGGTCTGTAACCCTGTCCACATCACCTGTGTCTCACTTTAACCCTGTCCAGATCACCTGTGTCTCACTTTAACCCTGTCCACATCACCTGTGTCTCACTTTAACCCTGTCCACATCACCTGTGTCTCACTTTAACCCTGTCCACATCACCTGTGTCTCACTTTAACCCTGTCCACATCACCTGTGTCTCACTTTAACCCTGTCCAGATCACCTGTGTCTCACTTTAACCCTGTCCAGATCACCTGTATCTCACTTTAACCCTATCCAGATCACCTGTGTGCCTCAGTACCTCTCTGTGCCTCACGCTCAACGTCTCCTACAATCCCACGCTCAGTCTCACGGCTGTCTCAGTCCAGAGCTCAGTGTCTCATAGTGTCTCAGTGTGTCTCATAGCGTCCCGCGCTCACACACGTGCACCCCTCTCTCCCCTCTTGTTCTCCTCTTTAGGCACTATGAGGAAGATCTTCATGAGGAACACGGATGCCTCCAGCTTTTTCAAGCGCCGTAGTCGTCGATGGGCGAAATCGCAGCAAGAGATAACTGGTGAGCCTATTCATGAAATTCAAAATCAACCTGCAGCAGAGAGCAGTGAGTGTTTTCAGCGTGGTTTGGGACAGTGGGTGTTTGGGACTGTGGTTGGACAGTGGGTGTTTGTGATCAGAGCATATACAGCAGACTTTGGACAGTGTCCATGATTAGGGGAGGAGTTTGGAGGGGTTTGGAGAGCATGTCCATCTAGGGGAGGGGTTTGGAGAGTGTCCATCGCTAGGGGTGGGGTTAGGAGAGTGTCCATCGCTAGGGGTGGGGTTAGGAGAGTGTCCATCGCTAGGGGAGGGGTTTGGAGAGTGTCCATCGCTAGGGGTGGGGTTAGGAGAGTGTCCATCGCTAGAGGAGGGGTTTGGAGGTGGTAGGGGGGGTTAGGAGAGTGTCCATCGCTAGGGGTGGGGTCAGGGGTTTGGAGAGTGTCCATCGCTAGGGGTGGGGTTAGGAGAGTGTCCATCGCTAGGGGTGGGGTCAGGAGGGGTTTGGAGTGTCCATCGCTAGGGGAGGGGTTTGGAGAGTGTCCATCGCTAGGGGAAGGGGTGGGGTCAGGAGAGTGTCCATCGCTAGGGGAGGGGTTTGGAGAGCCAGCCTGTTTATCCTAGTGTTTCTCTGTGGTCTTGTGGCATGTGTGTTAAGTGAGTGTGAGGAGGGTAGAGGCCAGGGGGGAAAACAGAAACACACTTTGATGAGGCTTTCGCCTGCATGCGAATGGGCCGTGAGGTCTGCTCTCGGGGGCCTGTCTGCGAGACAGCGCTGGGCAGCGGGCCAGCGTCCAGGGCCACCAGTGAGAACACAGGGCCGTCGCGTCAGAGCGCCTGGGAGAACTCAAAAACACACCTCATCCATTCAAATAGACGAACACAAGAATACACAATGAGAAGAGGTGACTCAGTCCGTCCAGAATTTTGCCTCTATATAAAGCACTCGTCTCCCTCCACACATTAAAGCAGGGGTCTGCATTTCCGGTCCTGGAGGGCCGGTGTGCGTGCAGGTTTTTGTTTCCACCAATTACACTGGCTCATTAAGCTAATTATTTGTATACACCAATGCCAGTTCACTGTTAACATTTCATATAGGAACACAAGAACAGTCTTCAGCTGGCATTTATGAGTTTAACAAGAAATTTAGATAAGATGTCAGATTGACTGGGCTGATTAAATAATTAAGAGCAGAAGTTGGCATGAAACCCAGAAACGGATACCGTCCTCCTTGCCCACCCCTGCATGAAAGAACACAAGAATACATGATAAAAGGTGATTAAGCCATACAGATGCCTCTATATATCTATGTCTCCATCTGCACATTAAAGCCATGTCTATAGTGTCTAGTGCAGCTTCACGACCGTATGGTGTGAAAGTGAGAGCCAATATGCTTAAGAGACAGATTGTAAAGTGGAGTTGAGCTGAGTTTCTGAAGAGGATAAAAGAGGTAGAGTGCCAACGCTGTGGAGGAGGAAGCTCATCCCTCTCTCTTTCTCTCTCTCAGCTGAACAGAGCCAGAAAGTGACAGCAGAGGAGAGGAGGAGAGAGTACTACGAGGAGCAAAGGAACAAGCTGGAGAACCATGCAGAGGAGGAGCGTGATGGTAAGGGGGGGTTAGGATTAGGGGGGGATACTCAGTTTCATCTCAACTCTTACTTTTTTTTTTAACAAAAATTGTTCGATATTTTACTGTTTGTCTCCCAATTTGGTAGCCAATTACACCCTCCATTTATTTCAATTTGCCCTCCCCACACGGGTCCGCCGCTTGTCTCTACGAGGCAAGCTAATTCACCTTCCTTCGAGACGGAATTCACCCACCCATGATCTGGAGACTCCCTTACGTGCTTCACGGCGAGTTTGTGCCGGCTCACCCTCCCCCTCCCCCTCTCCCCCTGGGGCGGACAGCCAAACGTCGCCCCCGATCGGGGCTGATGACCAGGGCCAGTCTGGTTGAGACGGGTTTCGAACCGCATCCCTGACAGGCAGCACACACCGTATCAGACCAGCAAAAATACTGTGCGCTAGACCGCTACACTATCCGCCGCCCAACATGGACTTACAAAAATGCATTTATATATTGTAAGATTAGTCATGGTGAGTGCAAGAGATCAGTGTAGTAATACAGTAAGACATTGTTGGCAGCTGCACATCGCACCTATAGCCATAGATCTCTGCTCTCCCAGACCACACAGTGAGGGACGGTGAGAGTTGGCGAGGTTAACGCGACCGTGGTGCATGATTTAGAGATCACACAGTCGCCTGACAGCTAAACTTCACAGGAAGCCAAGCCAAAGATCCAAAATAACCTCTTGTGTGCAAACCACCTCCAAGCTGTCCAAAGGCCTCAAACCACCACTGGCCAAGCACAAAGAGAGAGGCCGCCCTGGGCTTTGGGCACACGCGCACGCACACAGACACAGAAACGCAACATAATCCCAGATACAGCGTAAATACCCTCAAAAACAGGGCATACACTTAGTAGATACAGCAAACGCACTCATACTGCATTAAGGGATTAACAAAGTGGACTACCAAAGATTTTTTAAGATAAGTTTGGTGAGCAGAACAAGGGGGCCACAGCTGGAAATTAGTTCAAGGCAAATTCTGCATGGGTATTAGAAAGTGTTTCTTTACACAGAGAGTTGTCAATGCCTGGAGCAGCTTGCCAAGTCAGGTAGTAGAGGCAGAAACACTTGTGCTATTCAAGTCCAGGCTAGATGCAGCACTAGGTACTCTTTAGATTAGGACATGACGAGCCTAGATAGGCTGGACGGCCCATTCTCCTCATTAGGTATTCTTTTAAAATTTGTTTCAGATTTTATCAAATTTTCTCCCAATTTAGTAGCCAATTACACCCTCTCTTTTTCATGTCAATCCCCCCTCATATTGCGAGTTCGCTGCCATAGCCCCGAGACCGGCAGTGACAAAGGCAATGTACCGCCTCCTCCGAGCCGGCACTCGCCAAGCCGTCGACGACTGTAACTCCAGTACTCCAGATTCATTCCCATACACAGCAAACTCATGTCGGCTTCCCTCCCCTCTCGCTGGGGTCGACAGCCAACTGGCACTCCCGGCCAGAGCCCACACTTCGGTGAAACCGAACCCCGGTCGCTGTGTCCAGCCTCAAACATTGTAACCGCTAGACCACCCTGAAGGCCGTCATTATGTAGTCTTACATTCTTATGTTCGTGTCAAGATGGCTGACTTAGATCCTCTACCCACAGAGCAGGACGAGAGATCTCGTGAGTGGACGGAGCAGTGGCAGGAGTTCAACTACGACGGCCTGTTCCCCTTCTCCATGTTCAGACGATACTACTGAGGCTGCCTGCGCCCCTGGGGAAAACACAGCATGGATCTCCACGTCCACAACAAACCCTTTTTTATTATTGTTTTTGCTGTTTTCCCCCCCATCTTTCACCACTTTTTAGTATCCAATTCCCTCTTTTTTCGTGTCAATCATCCCCTCCCTCATATGAGAACTCGCTGCCGTAGTCCGACCAGTAGTGAGTGCTGCACTGCCTCCTTCGAGTCAGTGCCCACCTAGGCCGAAGCCTGTCACCGACACACAGGACCAGGACTATCCCCTTAGTGGCACTCCCGGCCAGAACCGATACTGGCGCAACCGGTGGAATCAAACCCCGTTTGCCGTGGTCTGTCGATCGGGAGGCCCATAACAAATCTTTTTACAAACACACAGGTCATGATCTGCCTGGTGGCATCTGGGTCACAAATGAGCTAGGATCCCTTTTGCTCTGCAAACACATCTGGAAAGGTTTCCTACAGAAAGGGGTCCAAAGTGCCTGGTTTCAGCACTCAGGAAGTAACCATGGATTGGCTGAGATCCTCTTATCAAACCAGGTTAGAACGTGAACACAAACAGAAATCAAAGCAATCTCAAGTAAAAAGGAAAAAGGAAAATAAATCTAATAAATAGTTCAATGTTTCAACATGTAAGTGTGAAGTTATGTAGACAAGATAGAAAAATAACTATGTCCTGTCGGTGGAAATCTGGGGGCTACTTAGCATTGCCTTTCCACATTGAACTAGAAAAATGTTTAACCTCCCACATGTTACTCTAACTTTCTGCTTCTATTGTTGGGTTTTTGGGAGGACAATTCGAGAACAAAGCTTTATAACATAAAACCACATGCCTAACATGCTATTAAAGTGAAAATGTAATTCCAAGTTCATGGAGTCTGAATGGGCATGGAACATTCAGATTTTCCCAGAATGCACCGGGGTGTAGATGCTTTGTTGGAGGCTGGTGGTAGTGATTGTATGTGCTATAAGCTTGTGTTGAGATGCTGTACAGGTCAACCATGGTCATTCATAAATGCTATAATCCCAGCACAATTGGCATATATTTTTTCTCACAGCCAAAGAGTGCCTTTAATGTATCGTCATATAATCAATAAAAATCATTTTAAGAGCCAAACTGAAATTCAGGACTGGTCTTTGTTTGGATGCACGATTTGGTTTACCTAAACTAGCCCTTGGTTTACTACTCGGTCTCCCCCAATACTGGATATACAAGTGAAAAAGTTTTTAGTATTTCATGCTTTTCATTTCAACAATTTGAGTGGCACAACACTGAGTTTTGGCACAAAGGACAAGGCAGCATGGTGCAGGGCTTCAGGAACACACGGTATAGAAATCTCACTGTGCCAGAATCAATTTTCAACTCAAAACAAAATAGTCAGCATCTGGCTGCTAAATTCAGAGGTCCGGTACCAAACTCCGCCTCTCAGCCGGCAGCTAAGGTCAAAGCTCCGCCTCTCAACTGGAACCATGGGCCAGAACTCCGCCTCCTTAGATCCAGCTCCAGAGAGACACGAATCCAGTCCAAAAATACAAGAGCAAATAAGTCAAATATAAATAAACACACAAGATTGTGCCAAATTCACATTTGAATCGCATTCATTATTTGCACAAAAGGGTGCCAAATGCTAAATTTAATGTTTAATTCATATTTTCAGTATAGCACTTAAGATAAGCTCCAACTTGACAAACAGTGCGGTTCATTTTAAAATAATGAATTTTGACTCATTTTAATTTGACATTTAAAGCAGTAAATTCATTACTGGCAGTAAATCTATAGATGTACTTATTTATTTTCCCACACACCATGATTCGGCCACAGGCTTAGAGATATACCAGTATCTACAAAGCAGGATATGTTCTATTAGAACAGCAGGAAGAATCGGTCAATCTAGCTCAACTTAATTTTCACAAACATACATAAGTATGGTAACAGGCTTATATCAACTGGTTTTCATCTTAACATATTGTGTCACTGGTCTCATAATGCTTATTCCACGATGTTATGTCAGTTGTTATAAGATAATCGTATTTAAGTATGCTTAAGACAGTGGAAACGGCCTTTATTTAAAGAGTATAAGGTTGCTAATGTGGACCCACTTCAAGTACAGTGTTGTTGTCTTTTTCCTGTGCTCAGTCTGGGACAGGACTGTGGCGATCCGACCAGGCTTTCTTTTTATGCCGAGTGTAAAAAAAGAATTGAATTAGGTTCCTTGTTTTCCGCACAATAATTCTATATTGACATTCGGGCACACAACAGACATTTTACGTTGCACCTGTGATGCCCGGATGAAACCTTAACTGCGTTCTCACGATGACTGTGTCCAGAAATGCTACTACAGTGTAGAAATGAAGAAGAAAAATACAATTTATTTTGTATGTCCCCATCTCTACTTAAAGCAGGGTTGTAGCACCACAGTGAAGGGCTGTTTAAAATCTTAAGATGACCAGTTATGATCCTCTGAGCTCTTCCAATCCCAGCCAAGGGCTGCAGTGTAGAGTTTGTGTTAAAAACTTACATTTCATTTCTCACCTTATCTCAGCACCTTGGCGTTGAGCACATTTTAATCAGGGGGAGGGCCACTCATGCCACACAACATACACAGAAAATACAAATAAAACTAAACACAGCATAATTGTGTAAAAATAATACTACCTCAAAAATCCACTTACAGCAATATTAGCCACCCTAAAAAAAGGCTCTTACAACAGAGAGGGAGAGCACAATAGTGAGAGCACGATCTGCTCTAGAGCATAGAAAAATGGAATAAAAATCTAGAGGATGATGCAGATGAAGAGGAATGGGACCTGGGATGGTCAGTTCATGCTGTTGAGGAATTTGGGCTGTTCTTCTCCCCGGGGTGAGAGCAGCTCCCCAGCAATCTTCGGGCCAGATTTCTCCTGAACACAAACGCACCGTTACGCCACAATTTTCTAATTGTACTTTTTATATTTTCTGTTTATTCCCAATTTTTCTCCCTATTTTTACTTGCCAAATATACCCTCTCTTTTTCATGTCAAACATCCCCCACCCTCATATGAGAGGTCGCTGCCGTAGTCCTGACACCGGTAGTGAGCGCTGCACCGCCTCCTCCGAGCCGGCACCCGCTAAACCATCACCGTAACACACAGGACCACTCGTATATCCCTGGGGTGGACAGCCATTCACTGCCCCCAGTGGCACTCCCGGCCATAGCCGACTCTGGCGCGGCCGGTGGGATCGAACCCCGAACCCCGTTCGCCGTGGCCAGCATTGAATGTTGTAACCGCTGGACCACAGCACGGGGACCCCAACACCGCAGTCATTCTGACGTTATAAAAACCCTGAAACAACCCTCGACCCCGGGGGGAACCTACCTTCAACATGCCGTCCCTCTGCCACTTGAAAAGGCCGCAGTTGCTGAAAGAGCAAGCGTTGGGATTTGAAACGGTATATGGCAGTAATGATTCACAGTAAGTAAAGAGTAAGTAAATAAGTTAACTTTATTTATATAGCACTTTTCACAAAGTGCAGATAAAACACCCCTCACACCTGTATGACACACCCTCACACCTGTAGGGCACACCCTCACACCTGTAGGACACACCCTCACACCTGTAGGACACACCTGGACACACCTGTAGGACAGGCCTGGCCACACCCTCACACATGCCCCCCACACCTGGATACACCTGTAGGACACACCTGGCCACACCCTCACACCTGGACACACCTGTAGGACACACCCTCACAACTGGCCTCTCCCTCTCACACATAGGACACACCCTCACCTGCAGTGTCTGTGGGGCAGTCGGTCCAGGGCGATGGATCTCTGGCCGCAGGGACACTTGAAGAAGCGCTTGACCGCCTCGTGCCAGTGGTAGTCATGCTTGTTCTCCACACACTTGTCCAGGGGCTTGAAGTAGGTGTACTTGCACTGGAGAGACCAGACAGGAAGTGCACACGTTTCACTTCCAGGTCATACAGCAGTATGCTGATTTCCCCCCCCGTTTTTCTCCCAATTCAGTGGCCAATTACATCATCTATTCATTTTGATTTGCCTTCCCCACACTAATTCACCGCTCATCTCTATGAGGAAAGCTCATTCTCAGAGGGCAGCGATCTCCACTTCCTTCTTACTGTGAGGCAGGATCCACTGCACCACCATCGCCAATTACATCATCTATTCATTTTGATTTGCCTTCCCACACCACCGCTCATCTCTGGAGACTCTCAGAGGGCCTTCCACGTGCTTCGCCCACCCAGCAAGCTCGTGCTGGCTCACCCTCCCCCCTCCCCCTGGGGCGGACAGCCAAACGCCGCCCCTGATCGGGACTGGCGACCAGGGCCGGTCTGGTAGAGACTGGTTTCGAACCGCGTCCCTGACAGGCAGCGCACCAGTGAATAAAACCGCAGAATCACTGTCTCAACGGTGAATAAAACCCCACAGCGATGTCTCACCATTTTACAGGCGAACTCCACAGCGCTGTCTCACCGGTGAATAAAACCGCAGAATCGCTGTCTCACCAGTGAATAAAACCCCACAGCGCTGTCTCACCGGTGAATAAAACCACACATTGCCATCTCACCGTTTTGCAGGTGACAGCTCTGCACTTAATCTCTCGGATGTTCCTCATCTTCTCCTCCATCTGCTCCTTCTTCACCAGGGGATCAAAGTATTTCTCCTGGATCTGGATCTCCGCCTGCAGTCACACACACCACAGATGTACTGAGTATAGAGCCCTTAAATCAGATACACAGTTAAACTGCAGGTATTAAACCGTGAGTATTAAACTGCAGGTATTAAACCGTGAGTATTAAACTGCAGGTATTAAACCGTGGGTATTAGACTGTAGGTATTAGACTGTGTGGGTATTAGACTGTAGGTATTAAGACTGTGTGGGTATTAAGACTGTAGGTATTAGACTGTGTGGGTATTAGACTAGGTATTGGACTGTGTGGGTATTAGACTGTAGGTATTAGACTGTGTGGGTATTAGACTGTAGGCATTAGACTGTGTGGGTATTAGACTGTAGGTATTAGACTGTGTGGGTATTAGACTGTAGGTATTAGACTGTGTGGGTATTAGACTGTAGGCATTAGACTGTGTGGGTATTAGACTGTAGGCATTAGACTGTGTGGGTATTAGACTGTAGTTATTCGACTGTGTGGGTATTAGACTGTAGGTATTAGACTGTGTGGGTATTAGACTGTAGGTATTAAACTACAGGCATTCGACTGTGTGGGTACTAAACTGTAGGTATTAGACTGTGTGGGTATTAGACTGTAGGTATTAGACTGTGTGGGTATTAGACTGTAGGTATTAGACTGTGTGGGTATTAGACTGTAGGTATTAGACTGTGTGGGTATTAGACTGTAGGTATTAGACTGTAGGTATTAAACTACAGGCATTCGACTGTGTGGGTACTAAACTGTAGGTATTAGACTGTGTGGGTATTAGACTGTTGGTATTAAGGACACATCTTTATTTGCCATGTTATACAGTTTTTACACAGGGTAATTGGAATGCATCTTTTCGCATACGTCTCCTAGATGCACACACTATCAGAGAGGTCAGAGCGCAGGGTCAGCCATAGTACGGCGCCCCCGGAGAAGTTTAGGGGTTCAGTGCCTTGCTCAAGGGCACTTTGGCAGTGCCCCAGGAAGAGAACTAGCATCCCTCCGGTTTCCAGTTCATTGTTTTTTCATTTGGCCTTCCTGGGATTCGAACCAGAAACCCTCTGCTTGCCAGCCCGTGTCGCTAACCACTGAGCCACTGCCACTCCTTCTTTTTAAAAAAAAACAAACTATGTGGTTCTGTGTGGCTCAGTAGGTAGAGCGTGGTACTGTGTGGCTCAGTTGGTAGAGCACAGCGTTGGCAACGCTTAGGTCGTGGGTTCAATTCCCACTGGGGCCACATATACTGAAAATGTATGCATTCACTACTGTAAGTTGCTTTGGATAAAAGCGTCTGCTAAATGGTGTATATTGTATATTAGTATATTACTGTAGGTATTAGACTGCAGGTATTAGACGGCGGGTATTAGACGGCGGGTATTAGACGGCGGGTATTAGACGGCGGGTATTAGACGGCGGGTATTAGACTGTGTGTATTAGACTGTAGGTATTAGACTGTAGGTATTAGACTGTGTGTATTAGACAGCGGGTATTAGACTGTGTGTATTAGACTGTGGGTATTAGACTGCGGGTATTAGACTGCGGGTATTAGACTGCGGGTATTAGACGGCGGGTATTAGACGGCAGGTATTAGACTGTGTGTATTAGACTGCGGGTATTAGACGGCGGGTATTAGACTGCGGGTATTAGACGGCGGGTATTAGACTGTGTGGGTATTAGACTGTGTGGGTATTAGACTGTGTGGGTATTAGACTGTGTGGGTATTAGACTGTGTGGGTATTAGACTGTGTGGGTATTAGACTGTGTGGGTATTAGACTGTGTGTATTAGACTGTGTGTATTAGACTGTGTGTATTAGACTGTGGGTATTAGACTGCGGGTATTAGACGGCGGGTATTAGACTGCGGGTATTAGACTGCGGGTATTAGACTGTGGGTATTAGACTGCGTGTATTAGACGGCGGGTATTAGACTGCGTGTATTAGACAGTGGGTATTAGACTTCGGGTATTAGACTGTGGGTATTAGACGGCGGGTATTAGACGGCGGGTATTAGACGGCGGGTATTAGACTGTGTGTATTAGACTGTAGGTATTAGACTGCGTGTATTAGACTGTGGGTATTAGACGGCGGGTATTAGACGGCGGGTATTAGACTGTGTGTATTAGACTGTAGGTATTAGACTGCGTGTATTAGACGGCGGGTATTAGACGGCGGGTATTAGACGGCGGGTATTAGACTGCGTGTATTAGACTGTAGGTATTAGACTGTGGGTATTAGACTGCGGGTATTAGACGGCGTGTATTAGACGGCGGGTATTAGACTGTAGGTACAGCACAGAGACAGGGCAGAGCGTCTCACCGCCTGCAGCGCTCCACTGTGTCGGGACTTGGCGTTGAGGATCTCTTGGAACTCGTCTGACTGCAGGTAGTCCAGCTGTTCGCGGCGTTTCTTCAGGGCTGGCTCCTCCGGCTCGGCCTGCTCACCTGAACGGGTGCACACGCTACAATCTTATAACACTCAGCACTGAAGGACACAGTACGCACAGCAGAACCTCTGAGATACGAATGCATCGGGAACGCAGGTCGTTCAGAACTCTGAAACGTTCGTAACTTTGAAAGGGGTTTGGCATGACGTGACAATACACAAAGGCTCAATCACATTTTTGTAAGTACAGGTACACTTCCGAAAACAGTATGTTTTATAACGATGTTCATGTAAGCTATGGATTCTGATACAATACAAGGAAATACAAGTAGGGAATTGTATTTTTCTACGGAATCATATAGGTTGAAAAGGGAAACATACGGTTGTGTAAAAGTTGCCTACAAAAAAAGTCTTCAATAAAGTTCATGTTGGGGCCTTGGGTAGTCTAGCGGTCTAAGCATTCGCCCTGAATGCAGGTTGCCCACTGCAGCCACGGTTCGAAACCCAACTGTACCAGACCGGCACTGGTTGTCATCCCCGATCGGGGGCAGCATTTGGCTGTCCGCCCCAGGGGGAGGGAGGAGGGGTGAGAGTGAATGAATAAAAAATAAATATATATATATATATATGCAGACGAATCCTTCCTTCACGCAAGCTGGATGACTCCACCAGGAGATCGTTGTACGAACACTTCTGACGAACAGATCTAAGAGCAGACCTATGGTCTGTGACGGATAGCTCCTCTCCCCAGCACACACCCTGTGATGGCAGCAGGCTGCTCTCCACTCTGCTGGCGATCTCGGCGTCGTCGGGTCTCTTGCGTTTGACGGCGTTCGGGTCCTGCTTGGCGATGGTCCCGCCCTTCTGACGAAGCTTCCTCAAAGCGGCCAGCTGCAGAGACAAGAGAGACGATTCCCAAACCGTTCTAAAGGCCCCAACACCACTTTCTTTTCACATTTGTGGTTTCTCATTTCTGATTTAACCAGATGCAAATTAAGGATCACTAGAGCCCCAGGGTCTGCAGAGTGGCTGAAGTCTTTCCTCATTTAGAACAACAGTGAACACTCAAACACAGTTTTTTTATTTAATGCAACTTTTTTTTATTTTTTTTATTTTACCCCATTTCCTCCCAATTTAGTAGCCAATTACCCACTCTTTCATGTGAACTATGCCCCCCTTCCCCCAGTGACAAAGGCGATGTACTGCCTCCTCCGAGCCAGCACTCGCCAAGCCGTCGACTATAACTCTGGTAAACAGAGCCACTTCTATACACAGCAAACACGGCTTCCCTCCTCCCGCCCTAAAATGTTTTTTTATTATTTACCGAAAACACACAACTTCTCTGAACTATGATCCAAAGCAAAAATAAGAACATAAGCATCTAGCTCAAAGCTTCTTGGAAGGCCCGTACGTGTATTATGACTATGTGAACAGACACGCACCTTAGCAGCTGAGAGGCTGGGTGAGGGCGGGGGAGGGGGAGGGGTGTGGTCGAAGAACAGGACATCCTCTCCCTGTGCGAGGCCGTGCCCCAGGGTGGGGGTGTGGGGGGGCAGCAGCCTTGTGCAGTGGATCCGCCCCCCTCCCAAGCGCCGCCCCCTCTGCACAGCCAGCTCCACCCTGCCCACCGCTCTGCAGGAACCTGGAGAGAGCAGGGACATTCAGTACACTCCCCAAATAAACAAACAAACACATGCACACACGCACCCTGCCCCTCACAAACACACACACAGACACACACAGACACACACAGACACACACACACAGACACAGACACACACAGACACACAGACACACACAGACACACACAGACACACACAGATACACCCTGCCCCTTCCACACACACACACACACACACGCGCACACACACACACACACACACTCTCTTATCTTACCTGTTCTGGTTCTCTTCAGCACGTTTCCTCTTGGCCTCCAGCAGCTGTCGTTTCTGCAGTTTGAGGAGCTGGGAGGCAGAGATGGACTGAACCCCACCCGCCGCTGAACCCGCAGAGCCTGAGAAACCAGGACACAGCTCAATCACTCACTCTCATCTGTATCAATGTGTGCGCCTATCCAATGGATAAAGGTGAGAGACAAGACAACAGGTGACAGGTGATTTCAGTGTGGACTCTACAGGGGGTTCGTCACCTGGGGGTTTGGCCTGAGTCAGGTGTCTCTTCATGTTCAGGGCTCCTGGGGTAGGCATCGATAACAGACCTCTGAAGTCATCGGAGCAGCCAGACACCTTATCAGCCTGCATGGCTAAAGACAGACACATCTGATCAACTGGTGTGATTACAGACAGACACCTTATAAGCGTGCATGGCTAAAGACAGACAGACAGACATCTTATCAGCCTGCATGGCTAAAGACAGACAGACACCTTATCAGCGTGCATGGCTAAAGACAGACAGACAGACATCTTATCAGCCTGCATGGCTAAAGACAGACACATCTGATCAGCCGGCATGATTACAGACAGACACCTTATAAGCATGCATGGCTAAAGACAGACAGACAGACACACCTGATGGGCCTGCATGATTACAGACAGACAGACAGACAGACACACCTGATTGGTCTGCATGACAAACATATTTCTGACAGAGATGTGAGGGCTTCCCTTCCCAGACTCACCGATTCTCTTGGCCTCGTTGGCGATCTGATCCGCTCCTCTCACAAACAAGTTCCGTAGGGTGGTCTGACCGGGCTTCTTCGGTCCGGTGGCCGTCCTGCGCAAACCACACGCCAGTCATGTGACTGCAGAACACTTTCAATAAATGATCCCCATCAATACAGAAAATACTAATCAGTGGCAAAGAAAATCTGTTTATCACACAGCAGGAAACTGCAAATGTGAACACAGGGTACGGCCTTTATTTCTTTTGTTTTGTTAGCACAGTTGGCACAGGGCACAGACTGATAGCACAGTGAACACAGGGAACAGCCTGTTAGCAGTGAACACAGTTTATGGTAGACTGGTGTCCGGTCACAGAAATCAGGAGAATCCCAAAAAAAGGAGAATCCCAAAGCCTGTAACCTGGTCCGTTATCTGACCTCAATTAAACGGGTACCTGGTCAGACACTATTTACTAAATTTCAAGTTCAAGTTATGAAAACAACAGAAAAAAAACAATTATGTTATTAATGGTGATAATGTTCTAGCCTTCGAGGAACCTTTAAAGACAGAGGGTTTGAAATGATCCCTGTTTTCCTGTTTTAGGTTACATACTGCCCCAGACAGCTGATCTCAGGTCAGCCTATCCACCCCAGTCCATAGCCCAACCTCTCCTGTGTAAAGGACATTTTTATTTTTAAGATTTTGTTTCAGATTTATTTTCATGTCAATCCCCCCCTCGTATTGTGAGTTCACTGCTGTAGTCCTTGACTGTAACTCCGTTATGCACACAGGGCCACTCATATACGCAGCAATCTCATATCAGCTTCCCTTCCCCCTCCCTGGGGCGGACAGTCAATTGCCGCCCCCTAGTGGCACTCTTCTCATCTCAGATCAGCTGGGACAGTGAAAGGTGGGCGTTACTCACAGTGAGGCTGCAACCGCGGCCGAGGACACGCCCCCATAGTGGAACCCATTGTGACACAGGCGCTCCTTCAGACTGGCCCCGCCCCGCGGTTTCCCGGCAACCTTCCCGGAGAAACTGGACTGCAGCTCGGCCCGTTTGGCGCTCATCTTCTTATACTGGGCCTTCACATGGTACTGGCAGAATGGACACTCAGATACTGAGAGAGGGAGACGGAGACAGAGACAGAGACAGAGACAGGAGACAGAGACAGACAGAGACAGAGACAGACAGGACAGACAGACAGACAGACCATCTGACCATACACACACTAAACAGAACATTATTCAAAATATACAAGATATTTTCTATACAACGACACACTTCACACCATTGTGCCACTGCAACACTGATCTCTGATCAGTGCTCAGACAGGAAGCACTTTACAAAACCCCAGCTGTGCACCTGGACAGACAGAGAGCTGCTGATCTCAGTGCATTGTTTAATAAGAGGGTGCGGTGCAGGTTGCGCCAGTTTCAAGACTGGCCAGAACTGCCACTAGGGGGTGGCCTAGATGAGCTCGCTGCATATATGAGTGGTCCTATGTGTTACGGTGACCGTGGCAGGTGCCGGCTTGGAGGAGGCAGTACAGCGCTCACTACCGGTCTCATGACTACGGTAGCGACCTCTAAGGGTTACTGGTCCCAGTAGAGCGCTGGTGTGCGTGTAGGGGACAGCAGCTGATCTCAGTTCAGCAGAACGCACCAGGTTGACCAGCTGGCTGCAGGGATCCCCGTTCTTCTTAGCGGCCTTGCAGGTGCCAAAGTCCTGAGCCTCTCCCATCAGCAGCACCTTCTGGGTGTGGTCCACCGACAGACACACCTGGTGACAGAGACGCACCCGAAATTACATTACGGCATTTAGCAGATTTACAGTTTACATTTCTTTACATACAATCCATTCCTACAGTTGGATATTTTACTGAAGCAATTTAGATTAAGTACCTTGCTCAAGGATACAACAGCAGTGCTCCACCTGGGAACTGAACCAGCAACCTCTCAGTTACAAGCCCAGCTCCCTAACCATTATACTACACTGCCATCCTCAGGGCACAGATTTTAAACCGATGCTTTTGATCTGACCCACACTACACTTGTAATGCAAGCAATATCATGTTGTTTAAAATAAAGTCAAATTTTCACACAGATTTTTGCATGTTTAAGTTCACCAATGTTTTGAGAAACATAAAACTGCGGAGTCCTAAATGATAGTGCTAAAATATACGCACAACAGAGAACCTGCATACCTATAAACACACAGAGCCTAATGATTATCCTTAAGGGCATGCATTGTTTTTCAAAGAGTTACATCTATTACACCATTCCACAACATAATCCATCTTATCTGAACAGAACTGCATTCCAGTGGGTGGCCACAGATTGAATAAGGTCTTGGAATTTGCTAACACTAGGAAAATGAAAGGAAGAATCATGCATTGTTAATTGGATGTTACAACTTGCACATTTAACTAGTTCAAAATAATAATTTTGATAAAGTTTGAATAGTCTGTTTTAATTTGTATGGAACAGTACGTGTCCAATGATTATAAATTCCCCAAAGTTCCACGGAAAGCTCTGTTTCAAAGCTCAAAACTCCCTGCCGCCTTCGCCCCCCCGCCCTCACCCCCCCCTCCTCACCCCGTCTGACCCCTCCTTGGGCTTCATGAGGGAGGGGTTGAGAATGCCGATGACGGTGCCGGGATGGGTCTTCCAGTGCTCCTTGTGCACCTCTCCAAACAGGAAGAGGGACACATACACGTCCAGGTTATGGAGGTCGTTCAGCTTCCAGATGCTGAAGGTCTTGCCCTGTGAGGGGTACAGAAAACACTCTCAGGTAAAATGCCTCTATACTATCAAACGCCTTATACACACGCCCTGAAGCTGGGATCAAACACGCCTCCATCTACAGCACATGCTGCCACCCTATGTGAGAAGTCTTGTTTTATGAACAACAGCTATTTTGCACCAAACTTTGTGTCAGCTGTTTTTGTTTATTTTTTTCCCAGTTTTTCTCCCAATTTAGCAGCCAATTCAACACTATTTATTTCGATTCGCCCTCCGCTCACAAGCCCGCCGCCCGTCCTCCGGGTCAAGCTATTATCCCTGAGGCCAGCAATGATCCGCCTCCTCTGAGATGGAACTTCACGCACCTGCTCTTTAGAAACGCCCTACTATTCCTCAGCAAGCTTGTGCCAACTTTCCCTCCCCCCACAACCTGGGGTGGACAGCGAACCACGACCACAGTAGGTAGCTCACACTCGCAAAGCGCCAGTCAATGCAGGTGCGTTAGACCACTACGCTATCCACTAGGGCCCCCTCTTTGTGTCAGTTTTTAACATTTGCCAGAAGCGTTTTCTTTGACAGGCCGTGACACTTCCACGAGCGTGTCAGTGAAGGTGGTGTGGTACTCACACTGCTGTTACTCTGCGGGGTGATCTTGTTCACCAGCACAGCGAACGTGACCCAGTCGCTGTCCTCCAGCTTCTCTTTGGCCAGCCTCTCCGGCAACTGCGAGAGCCGGATCAGCTTGCGGTCGGCCATCTTGCGCTCCATCTCGGTGGATGACACACGAGGCTTCCTGTGCAGTAGGTTTCCGTTACTTACAAATAACAACCCTCACAAACCGACGCTGTTTGTCAAAGTCACGCAAATGACACCAGGCTATCCGAGAATGTGACAATCACTTTCAGAGGATCAATTTAGATTTAGTTTTTTCCCCATTTTTCACCCAATTTAGTAGCCAAATGTACCTTTTGTACAAAATGTACTCTTTTCATGTCAATCACCCCCTCGTATTGTGAGCTTGCTGCCGTAGTCCTGAGACCAGCAGTGACAAAGGCGATGTACCACCTCTTCAGAGCCGGAACTCGCCAAGCCGTCAACTGTAACTCCAGTACACATAGAGCGACTCCTATATGCAGCAAACTCACATCAGCTTCCCCTCCCTGAGGTAGACAGCCAATGTCTGCCCCCTAGTGGCACTCCCGGCCAGAGCAACATGCATCCCAGTGGGACACTCTTACTGCTACACCACACAGAAGGCCTAGATGTAATTTTGTGTGACATTGTCACATTACTATGTGTATTCAGGTTCAACATGGTTCATCAAACGGAGGAAACTCTGACCTACAGCTTGGTTTGATGTGCGCGTTGATGTAACAGGATGCACCCGTTTTGTATGTTTTGTGCTGCTAGTGCCGCAGACGTATTTCAGTACTACACTGCACAGCCTGCATTTCACATGGTCTTCGGTGTGAGTAGTAGGCAAGCTAATTCTTCAAGAAAGCAATAGTTTACCTCTGGACTGTGGATTTTATTCATTTAAGTATTACAGATAAACACACCTCTTAAGGAGTGATGGATTAATGGCCGTTCTACCCCCCTTATCTAAAGAGTAGCTAGTACTGCATCTAGCCTGGACTTGCCAAATAGAAGTGTTTCTGCCTCTACTACCCGACCTGGCAAGCTGTTCCAGGTATTGACAACTCTCTGTGTAAAGAAAAACTTCCTGATATCCGTGCAGAATTTGCCTTCAACTAAATTAATTTCCACCTGTGGCCTCTTGTTCTGCTGACCCCAATTAACTTAAAAAATCTTTGATAGTTCACTTTGTTAATCCCTTTTAGGAACTTAAAAACCTCAATCAAATCTGCCCTAAATCTCTGTTTGCTAAACTTAAATAGATTGAGTGCCTTAAGTCTATCCTCATAACTTTGACCTTTCATGCCAGGTACCAATTTAGTTGCCCTTCTTTTAACTTTTTCAAGAGCTTCTATATCTTTCTTGAAAGCGTGCGTGAGGCCACTCACCTGATCCTGAGTCCAGAGAACCTCTCTACAGCAACATCCTGTGGAGTAGGTGGTTTGGGCAGGGCGGGCGGGGCCCGTGGTGCTGGGGGTGTCCCGTCGTGCTGGGGGTGGGGCCCGCCGTGCTGGGCCTATAGGAGACGAGGACTGCAGCCTGCTGCTGAGTTCACCATTGGTCTTCACAGGCTGAGAGACGCTGTCACTCATACGATGAGCAACAGGGCTGTTCTCTGAGGCTGGGAAGGAAAACAGAGCACTGACCAAGGTCCATCTACAGTGTACAACCTACCTACCTACCTACCTACCTACCTACCTAACTAACTAACTAACTGACATACACAGACACAGGCACACATGCACACACACCAGGGTCCATCTACAATGTACAACTTAACACACACACACACCACACACAACACACTCACACACATGGTTACCTGCTTTAGCGCTGGGTTTGGTGTGGTGGGCCGTCCTCTTGTTGTTTCTGAACGGCTGAGATGATGTAGGAGAGGAGTCACTCCTCCCTGATGTGGCTGCAGGCTTGGCTGTGTTCAACACAACAAACACTTTCAGCGTTCCATCGTTAACCCACACTGAGGAACATGTGAGGAAAGACCTGCCTTCATCTTCTCAACCAATGGGCTCTCAAAGTGTGAGAGGTACATTTAAATTTTTTTACATTTTACTTATCCAGAGCAACTTACAGTTTACATTTCTTTACATACAATCCATTTATACAGCTGGATATTAACTGAAGCAATTCAGGTTGAGTACCTTGCTCAAGGGTACAACGGCAGTGCTCTACCTGAGAATCGAACCAGCAACCTCTGGGTTACAAGCCCAGTTCTCTAACCATTACACTACACTGCCGGCCGGGTACCCCAAGGAGGCATGTACCCGGGAGAAACATGAAGAGTTTGGAAAATTAGCAAAGCATTTAAATATGCTCTTGAGTCAAATGACATTTGAAGTTTATCCAGCTAGAATAAAATATCAGCCCCCCCCTCCCAAAATGAATCCCTTACAAGGGAACATGTGTGCATGTTCAACGTCACGCATGCGTCAACTCTCTGAGTGACACCCTACATCCCAGCCAGACCCCTCCGCTCCGCCTCCTCTGGCAAACTGACTGTTCCATTCCTCAGGGCCCCAGGCAGCCACTCCTCGCAGTCTCGCCTCTTCTCTGCCCTGACCCTTCGGTGGTGGAACAATCTTCCGCACTCGGTCAGAACCGCGGAATCACTGGTTATCTTCCGCAAGAGACTCAAAACCCACCTCTTCAGACTCCACTACCTCTAAAATCTGTATACTAATTTGATTTTTATAATTGAAGTGATGAGTCACCACTGCTTACATGTTTAATACTGCTTTTCGTAATATGTATCCTTGTTTAAATCTTTCTCAAACAAAAAACTACATTTTTTAAAATGACTAACCTTTTCCTTCCCGGTGTTACAGGTACGGTATGCAGCTGCCAACAATGATGTCTATTACTGTATCACTACACTAATCTCTTGCGTGGACTATGATTGATCATACCATCTATTAATGCACATCTTGTAAGTCGCTCTGGATAAGAGCTTCTGCTAAATGCTTAAAATGTAAATGAATGTCTGCCTATTGGGGTATCGAAAGATAACAATACTACAAAAGTCCAAATGGCAACAAATGTGTGCCTTAGCCAAGGACTGGAATCAGAGGGTTAGACAGCTTGAGATGGAGATTAGCCAGCTTTGGGAACGTTGTTCTACTTGAGATTCAATTTTGCATAATTTTGTGCCTAGTGTTCCATGTGGCTATTGACTATTTTGTCAGATTAGCTGGAGTTTTAGCTGTAGTATTTTTTTATACTTGTTTCTTATTTAACTTATCCAAACATATTTCTTAGTTACTAGCCAATGTGTGGCTGACAGACTGTGCAAAAAACCCCAGTGGAGATTTGACCTCGTTTTATGTCCATTTACATCTTTTGCTTCTAAACACTAGAATAGTTTTCTGTCTTTACCATGACATAAAAAGCATCTCCAGTGTGTTTCCCCATTTATGATTCATTCAGAATCATTGCATAACTTGCTTAATTCCACTTATTTGGGACATGCATTAACAAATGGTAACAATGTTGGTGTGGGGGGTGTGTGGCTCTTCCAAAGAGCAAGAAAGGAACGCCCCATTTGTTAAAGTAAGAGCCCCTACTCTAGGTTAATGATGCTGTTTTACAGACGTCCCACACAAGTACAGCTCACATAACCTACTCTCTCCAGTACAAACATTCATCCTGTCTTCACCAAAAGACTCAGATCTCGTTCCCCACCTGGCTGTGCTGTGGGTCTCTGGATGGGCGGACTCTTCGTGGGGGGGCTCTTCCGGGTGGGGGTCGTCCCGGGGGCGCACTGCGTGGCCTCCAGCTGTTCCTGCAGCCTCTGCATCTGCTCCCGCATGCGCCTCAACTCGGCTGTGCCAAACCGCAACAAGAGCACAGGCCCTGCATCAACTGTCCCAAATACGGGTGGCCAAAAACCACTCAAAGCCCTCATTAGTACCCTAATAATCAGTGGTGGACGAAGAACACAAGCCCTTTACTTGAGTCCAGGTACAGATTAGCCTGATAAAATATTACTCCAGTAAAAGTTTTAAAAAGTCCTACATTTAACCCCATTTGCCTTTGAAATGTAGGGGAAGTGAAAGTAAAAAATACAAGTAAAAATGGAAAAAGTTAAAATGGAAATACTTCCCCGTCTAAGCACAGATATTTGCCCCAGGGAAAATGTACTTTAAGTTACAGTAATTTCGGAAGAGGCTTTTAGTGTCCACCACTGCAAATAGAAAAGTGGGTCTAATTTACAAATTGGGAGAAAAAGATAAAAATCAGAAACAAAAATATAAAAAAATAAAATAAAATAAATGCTTCCAGATATTTGAAAAAATCTTTAAGTACAGTAATTTATTTGGTGGACTGCAAATAATACAAACCCTTTACATTGAGTGGTAAAAGTACAGATACCCTGATAAAACATTACTTAGTAAAAGTAAAAAAAGCATGTTGGGTGGGAATATTTGTTGTTGAAACAGATACTTGAAAAATGTACTTAAGTACAGCAATAAGTGAAAGTAAAGTAAATATGGTTCCCTGTGGCTCAGTTGGTAGAGCACAGCGTTTGGCAACGCTTAGGTTGTGGGTTCAATTCCCACTGGGACCACATATACTGAAAAATGTATGCATTCACTACTGTAAATCACTTTGGATAAAAGCGTCTGCTAAATGGCATATACATTATTATATACTTTTACTTTGTCCACCAATGTCCATTAGTCCATTAACATACCTTCCAAGTCCTCTTTGGACTTGTTTAAGTTGTCACTGGCTTTCCCACCGGGCCGCTCTTCTTCCTCCTCCTCTTCTTCTTCCTCCTCTAAATCACCCACATCTCCGAACAGCGCAGAGGCGCCGTGGTCCACCGCTCCGCCTCCCTCTTCCTCCTGCCCCTCGTCGAACTCTTCATCATCGTCACAATCATCGTCGAACAAGCCGTCCAGGTCGTCACCGCCGTCCTGCGCTTCGCCGCTGTTCCTCTCCCCGGTACCGGTGTCGGTGTCGGTTTCGTTCCCATTCCCATTCTCCTCCAGGAGGGCGGTTAAAATGTCCAGATCATCTTCGCCTGACAATCAGCAACACAACATGGCATGAACGGGCAGACATCGTACACAACCACAAAAATGGCAGAATGACAGACACGATACATTGACCTTACTCTTAAAGAAGTCTTAGAAGACCAATCAACCTTAGACGACAGAAACTTTGGCATGACAAGCTAGCTACTATCGTATTATATAGTCAGGACAATAACACCACTGTATAAGAACTTGTGCAAGATGCATTTAATCTGGTCTAGTGTTAACGTACCTTCCATGTAACGAATTCCGAATTACCGATGCAACTTTCGGCTCTGAAAGTACCAGAACAAGCAAAACATGGTTATATTATCAGATATGCCACGTCTCATAAATGTCAGGAATGACAGCTCATTAGCTAGCTAACGTTAAGATCGTTGAAAATGGGTCTTAAAAGCTTGATTAAACCCAAATTCCACTCGAACAACTCTTGAGCAACTTGAAGCTAACCACCAAAAACAACCCTTTACCCCCCGATTCCCTCCTCGAAAGTCCTGTTTCTAAATCAAACTGGCAAAGAAGTATATAATTTACTTGTTTAAACTGTAACTTAATGTTGTTTTTTACCTTCTCGATTGTGTCAATTGGCGTAATGGTTACAGTTAACTTGCTACGTTAACAAAGTAGCTGTCTTACTAGTTATGCGCCCAGCAAACACACAGCTGAAATCTCGCGCCAACCTCAAGCCCCAGCTGGGCAGGGTAACCAACTTTATGCCGGTATAAAAATATTTAGCAAAATAATAGATGAACAGATCTCTGTAGACAGATGAACAGACATAATTGGATATGATAGTGTAATAATGGTTAGCTGGTTTCGTCTGCATGTTTACGGATGTTTACTGCATGTCCAGTGAAGACAATATGCCCTCTGCGTGAATGCAATTATTTTTAAGCGTTAAATATAAATATGTAGATACGCTGCCTAGTGCCCAAATGATGCCTGTGAATTCGCGAATTGTTTTTTTCTCCCACTGAATTTCTTATTTTTGTATGTTCACATTCAATGCTTTTATACAGGCGATCCCAGGGCGCTTACGGGTCAACTTTACAGGAAATACAAAGTTAGATTTTAGTGGATATCAAAGCAATGCAAAGCAAAAACTGTTTAATTAATCATTAGTTATAGACCGAGTGTCCATTATAAGAGCAAAATTGTGTTTTATGTCTAAATGCTACTTTGTTAACTGAAATGCGACTATCGCTTTTCCTTTTTTCAGTGAAACATGTTTTCGGTTTTTGATGGTTTTGTGCCGGATATTCAGGTGACGCAAGCGGACGCGCCCAGTATCACGTAAACAAACCGAGCACTCATGACAGCAGCTTTAAATGTACTCAGGTAGTATCGGGTTTGCATGTTTCAGTTTTGAATGTTAAATCCCAAATAAATTGTTGAAATTCTAATGATGTGCAAGTGTGGTTTTGTCAACTGTGGTGCTGTCTGCTAGCCACTGAAAATAACTTTAGCCACCAATAGCTACTATCGTTATGGAAGTCTTTTGTTCTTGAGCTAAACTAAAGCCACGACCGCATTGCATTGTGGTATACGGGAGAAATTGTAGGTACATTCGATGTTCACAAATAGAAATCGCTGTGAATTGTGGGTATTTTATAGTGGACTATAGGGAATAGTGAACGAAATTAACGGGAGTTGAGAATTCGAACTAGAAACCACTACAAAATGGAATTCGAACACCACTACAAAATGGCGAACACACTTTATAGTGCACTATTTAGGGAATAGGGAACGGTTTCGAACACAGCCTAACAACATTAGCAACGTTAACAGTCAAACCTCGCAAGAGCTAGAGAATCGGTTTCTAATCTGGCCTATTTTGGACGCTATTTCCACAGTAGACATTAGGAAAGCTCACAGTAAGAAATGCACACACCAATATCACCCCAGGAAATTAAAATGAGAAAAGAAAAACATAATCTGGGCTGCGTCTGCTGTAAACAAAAAGTGTATTAATCAAAATATAATAATTAAAAAAACATATTGCGAACATAATATTGTAAGTTTTCATTGCAGACATAATATTGTCATATTGTCATAATAGTATTATATAAAATACACACATACATACATTGTGTAATACCAGCGGTGGACAAAGTACACAAACCATTTACTTGAGTCAAAGTACAGATACCCTGATAAAATATTACTCCAGTAAAAGTAAAAAGTCTTACATTTAACCCCATTTGCCTTTGAAATGTAGGGGAGTGAAAGTAAAAATAAAAGTAAAAATGGAAATACTTAAGTTAAATACTTAAGCACAGATACTTGAAAATTGTACTTAAGTACAGTGAAAAGTAAAGTAAATGTACTTTGTTAGTGTCCACCACTGATTAAAGGGTTTTATTAAGACATACTGTATGTTGCATGTGAAACATTTTATGCATTTGAGCTTGGCCCTGGAGTTGGGCCTTGAGGACAAGGTTTGTTGACCTCCCATTTGGACAGAGAGAGGAAATCACGGAGAAAGGTGGTGATGAGGAGGGGGAGGAGGCTGGAAACAACTGGTACAAGAAATGTGTGGTACGTGGTGATTTTTCTATCATTTTTGTTTCAGATTTGTCTTTGTAGCTCAGTGGATCCTACTGATGTTCATGAGGTTTTATACAGAGGTAAGGGAAAGACTTAATAACAAACAATACAAGAGGCAGGTATTATGTAGCATTCAATGCTTAAGTTTATTTAAAAACAACATTAAGGCATATTTTCTAGACTCTTAAAAAGCGCAAATATAAAATTAATATGAGAATATATTTGTATCAATTCCTTTATGAAAAAATAATTAAAAAGCTATTACAAAGCTTTCTTTTCCAACATTGTACTGGAACTTTAAAGGACTTCTTCTTAAAGCATGAAAATAATAGACATAATCTTCCCTTTGAGAAGGCACAGCCGGTACTAACTTTAAAGCACAGTGCATACAAAACAACACAATACAATATAACACAAACACTAAAAACAGAACCAGACTCACAGCCCCTGATGAACGGATTAAAAACATGGCGGCCTAGCGTGTGACCGTGAGCTGGTACAGTGAAGTCCTGGTTCTGCCACGAAGTGCATCGCCTCCATTAAAAACATAGTCCCCCTCAGTGAGTACAAACCTGCACGCTCAGTTATCACCGTCAAACACAAACATGTTTTACTGCGTGTTCTCTGTCCCCACAGTACACACATTTAAAACCGTTACAATGATTTTGTGGGTCTTTGCTTTGCTTCCTTTAACTGTGAAAATGTAGCTACTCACACAGGCGCACGCTTCAGTTACAGCACAGGTGAGCGTACCTGTGCAGGAGAGGCTGGTCCTACCTGTGCAGGTACCTGCATAGTCAAGAGGCTGTGCTGGGGCAGAACGGCCATTTTAAGCCCACTACATGAACCGGGGGACCATACAACACTGCAAACTGTGGCGCTTACAGGAAAAAATACTTACAGGGAAAAAAGGGAAAAGAACAATGACTGTACATGGTGTCACTCTCAGTGTGTACAGGTGGCAGTGTTAGCATAACGGTTAAGGAACTGATCAAAGGTAATGCAAAGGTTGCAGGTTCGATTCCCAGGTGGGGCACTGCTGTTGTACCCTTGAGCAAAGGTACTTAACCTGCATTGCTTCAGTAGATATCCAGCTGTATAAAGGGATCGTATGTAAAGAAATGTGAAACTGTGTAAGTCGCTCTGGATAAGAGCGTCTGCTAAATTCCTGTAATGTAATGTTCAGTGTTTATGAATATCTATCAATCAATCAAATGTATATATACAGTGCTGTTTACAAATGCATTGTCACAAAGAACTTAACAAAAGAGATCCCAGGCCTTAACCCTCCCCAATGCAAGCCTAAGACGACGGTGGCAAGGAAAAACTCCCTGGGTTGAGAGTATAGGAAGGAAGCGTGAGAGGAACCAGACTAAAGGGGGAGGCACAGGGTGTGGTTAAAAAGTGTATTAAGACCGTATTAGTGTCAGTACATAGAAAAGGGCAAATCTAGTCCTTGGGCGATGATGAAGATTATGATGAACAGTGATGCCTAGAGACTGGTGTTGATTTGACCGTTGGAAGGGTGCAGGTTGGTTTGTAAGGGTGGTGGTTGGTTTGTGATGGTCATGGTTCGTGTGTGAGGGTGGTGGTTGGTTTTTGAGGATGCAGGTCAGTGTGTGAGGGTGGTGGTTGGTGTATGAGAGTGGTGGTTGGTGTGTGGGGTGGTGGTTGGTGTGTGAAAGTGGTGGTTGGTGTGTGAGGGTGGAGGTTAGTTTGTGAGGGTCATGGTTGGTGTGTGAGGGTGGTGGTTGGTGTGTGAGAGTGGTGGTTGATGTGTGAGGGTGGTGGCTGGTTTGTGAGGGTCATGGTTGGTGTGTGAGGGTGGTGGTTGGTGTGTGAGAGTGGTGGTTGATGTGTGAGGGTGGTGGCTGGTTTGTGAGGGTCATGGTTGATATGTGAGGGTTGTGGTTGGTTTGTGAGGGTGGAGGTTAGTTTGTGAGGGTCATGGTTGATGTGTAAGAGTGGTGGTTGGTGTGTGAGGGTGGTGGCTGGTTTATGAGGGTCATGGTTGATATGTGAGGGTGGTGGTTGGTTTGTGAGGGTGGAACGTGGTTTGTGAGGGTGGAACGTGGTTTGTGAGGGTGGAACGTGGTTTGTGAGGGTGCAGGTTGGAGGTTGGTTCGTAAGAGTGGAAGTTGGAGTGCAGGAGCCAGACTCAGGACCTCTGGGCACTGGAGGAGAGCAGCAGGGGAGGTGAGGATCTGTCCAGGTTTGGCATGGAGACAGGGAGGTGCCCATTCAGTAAGCTGGGGAACTGCACACAAGAAAGAGAGACCATGTTTACCTTACCGGTGGCATTGCAAAAATAAGTCCATGCTGAATTATGACACTGTGTTTAACTTGCTGATTTAATAAGCTGTGTCTAGGGAAGAACGACATGCAAGAACTCCATAAAAAATGAACCGAGCTGTTCGTTAGCATGACATTCACGTTCATATCCTATATTGGGTTTATGAGAGCCTTGTAATGATAATGAGAACAGATTGAATTTATATCGCGATTGCCTTTTATTGAGACAATAATGCCGAACAGCGGTACAGCGGCATCTGCTGGGTAGAACGGGTATTGCGCACGAATGAACTCCTTTTACGGACATTTTTCGTATTTTCAACGAATTGTTAGTTTAGGCAGCGATGCAGTTTTTTTTCCAGACGGCCCCGTGTTGACTATTAAGCGCTGAGGGAATCGCTGATATACATGTCAACGACCATTCATGCTGCCAACTATTTTGAAGTGTAAATCTTTTCCTGTTGCAATTAATGTGGTTCTGTGTGGCTCAGTTAGTAGAGCACAGCATTGGCAACGCTTAGGTTGTGGGTTCAATCCCCACTGGGACCACATATACTGAAAAATGTATGCATTCACTACTGTAAGTCGCTCTGGATAAAAGCGTCTGCTAAATGGCATATAATAATAGCATTCCAGTGATAGAAAGCAACCTGTGAAAAATGTGGAAAGTAGCACTAAATGTTACTAGGCGCCTAAACAGATCCATGCTCCCTGGATCGTAAGGTACGGTTTACGGGAGGAGTTCACAGCCGTGACACTGCACCCTTCCTCCCTCTCTCTGTCTCGAAAGACCGCCGCACACAGGGCCTGCTCAGAGAATCCCCCGACGGGCCTGGCCAGCTGCACATTAACATCCAGAGCCATCTCTGCCTGCAGAATCCAGGCTGGATAAACAGCTTTCAAACACAGAGTTAAACAGAAACCAGGAGGGTGCAACGTGACGACCATTTGAGCTTCTGTGTGATATAAACACAGAAGCAGCACTTTCACCTTTCACTATCCAACATAAACAAAAATATGAGTAAAATACTACACTCTATACTATACTATACTATATACTATATTCAATTAACTTCTTCACTGCTGACAAATGTTAGCAGGAGAGCTGTGATTCGGCTTTGTTGTTCGGCCACTTGCGACGGCGGTGTCAGCTTCCTGCTCTCTGTTCCTCACACTGTTTATTGTTCACATCAACTCAGGTAGCACAAAAATACAATCCCCCCCCCACTCAGACACCCTCCCACGGGATTGAACAGGAAGTATCCACAGGATTTCCCCCCTCTCCCTCCTCCCTCTCCCTCTCTTTTTCTCCTTCCCCTCTCTCTCTCTCTCTCTCTCCTCCTCTCTCTCTCTCCTCCCTCTCTCCCTCCCTCTTTTCTCTCTCTCTCCCTCCCTCTCTCCCTCCCTCTCTCTCTCTCACTCACGTGAAACTTGACACCACATCCAGGACTGTGGTACTAAGTGTGGAGCTCCTGCAGAAACAACAGTATCTCTCCGGACGCTCAACTCTGCCTGACACGCACAGAACCTCTGTTACCTGTACCTTAACCTGACATACACACAGGGCCTCTGCTACCACTGTTACCTGTACCTTAACCTGACATACACACAGGGCCTCTGCTACCACTGTTACCTGTACCTTAACCTGACATACACACAGGGCCTCTGCTACCACTGTTACCTGTACCTTAACCTGACACACACACAGGGCCTCTGCTACCACTGTTACCTGTACCTTAACCTGACACACACACAGGGCCTCTACTACCACTGTTACCTGTACCTTAACCTGACACACACACAGGGCCTCTGCTACCACTGTTACGTGTACCTGAACCTGATCTGTGTGTGCCGGGCGTTGTTACCTGGAACAGAGAGCTGTGAGTCTGCAGCCGGGCGGGACTCAGCGGGGCGACGGGGCTCAAGCTGCTCCAGAAGTGAATACCAGCCAGCAGGGGACTGGGGGTCAACAACAGCCCTGAGGGGGTCTGTGGGGGCAACAGAGTGCGTTATATACATACACACACACACACAATGCATCAATGCATTACACAGCCTATATACAGCACGTTACACACATTACAACACTCTCTCTCTCTCTCTCACACACACTCACACACACACACACACACACACACACACACACACACACACACACACAGACACACAGACACATACATGTGCATTAATACGCATTAATATAATAATATTAATATACGCCATTTAGCAGATGCTTTTATCCAAAGCGACTTACAGTAGTGAATGCATAAATTTTCAGTATATGTGGCCCCAGTGGGGATTGAACCCACAACCTAAGCATTGCCAATGCTGTGCTCTACCAACTGAGCCACAGAGAACCACACTACACACTGCATTACCGCATTACACACTGAATAAAGTATGTTAGGTTAAAATGCTTCAGTACACCACAGTTATGTTAAATATTTATTTAGAGAGACATTTCAAAAATATCTTGTTAACATTGAACAAAGATTATTTTGCAGAGATCCACTTCCCCATGAAATGTCCTACAAAGGTCTACTGTACCAAAGGGCCATGCTTCAAGGACTAAATGTAAATGTAAAACTGAGCTCGGCACAGAGGGACAAGAGCGATTTACTGAAAACAAGAGGCCATGATAACAGGCCGCCTACTCAGCTCCACACCAGACGATGAGATGAGGAGATACAGTACATAGAGAGCACAAAGCTTTTCTAGGACCTGCTGGCCACTGTGACTGGGGTTCGATTCCACCGACCGCGCCAGTATCGGCTCTGGCCGGGAGTGCCACTAGGGGGCGGCAATTGGCTGTCCGCCCCAGGGAGGGGGGAGGGAAGCCGATATAAGCTCACTGCGTATAGGAGTGGCTCAGGAGTACCGGAGTTACAGTCGATGGCTTGGCGAGTGCCGGCTCAGAGGAGGCGGTACATCGCCTTTGTCACTGCCGATTTCAGGGCTATGGCAGTGAACTCACAATATGAGGGGGGGATTGACATGAAAAGAGAGGGTGTAATTGGCTACAAAAAAATCTGAAACAAAATCTTAAAAAGCTCTCCTAGGACCTACAGTCGTGGTTGGTGCCTTCCTGCTATCATGCGAATGTTGAATGCATCTTCGACCTGACACAGACAGTTACATCATCCCTAACTCTCGGCCACTAAGCACCGCTCAGCGGCTCAGGGAGAAGAGACACAGACAGCCCCCTCATCTCCTCTTTATCAGATCAGTGCCAGGTTTCCACATGCAAAATCCAATTATGCTAATCTCGTTAAGCTCTAGCCCGGTCAAATGTTACGGGCGGTGGGAGGATCGTGGCCCGTTTCATGTCTGATCAGAACAGGCATCGGCTTGGGACTGACCGGACGAAGCCATGGTCACATCTGTACTGTGCTGCATTTCTACAACCTGTTCCACAATCCTTTCTAGTGCATAAGTGCCTAATTCATTTCCTAAATCAGGGTGTAATTCCTTTCATAAACAATTAAATAAGCGTGTAATTAATTTAATAAACAATGAAATAAGGGTGTAATTCCCTTAATAAATAATGAAATAAGGGTGTAATTATTTTTATAAATAGTAAAATAAGGGTGTAATTCCTTTAATAGACAATGAAATAAGGGTGTAATTCTGGCCTCACACTGTGAAGGACATTTTGTGATTAACTTTTGAACTACACATAAAGAGCAGTGTTAGGTGAGCTGTGCGAATAAGAGGTGTAGGACAGGGGCCTCCTGGGTGGTCTAGTGGTTACAATGTTCAACGCTGGCCACTGCGACTGGGGTTTGATTCCACTGGCCGTGCCAGAGTCGGCTCTGACCAGGAGTGCTGTTAGGGGGCGGCAATTGGCTGTCCGCCCCAGGGAGGGGGAAGGAAGCCGATATAAGCTTGCTGCGTATAGGAGTGGCCCTGTGCGCATACCGGAGTTATGGTGATGGCTTGGCAGGTTCCGGCTCGGAGGAGGCGGTGCCCAGCCGCATGTCACTGCCGGTATCAGGACTACAGCAGCAAACTCGTAAGATATATGAGGGAGGGGGATAATTGACGTGAAAAATGAGGATATAATTGGATACTAAAAATGGGGAGAACAGCAGAAAGAGAAAGTATAAAAAAAGAGGTGTAGGATATACGTAGATGTGAGTGATGGTGGCGGGTGAGGAGGAGACAGGTGAGGAACAGGTGTGTGTGTCTCACCTGTGCGGTGAAGAAAGCCGGTGTAAGGGAGCCTGAGGGCAGCGCTGGGCTGTTGAGGGCGATGGAGCCGATGATGTCACTTCCTGAAAACAACAGGGAGGGGGCGGAGATCTCCAGGCTTTTCGGCTTCCTGGTTCTGGGCGGGGCCACAGTGGGGGCCCGGTCCCGATGTCCCGCGGACAGGTTAAGGGGCTGAGCGCACGGCTCTGATTGGTCCGTCTCTGCCGCGGGGCTACGCCCCCTCCCGGACGCGAAGGCGGGGCGTCCAGAGGGGGAGGGGGATCGCCCAGGCGACAGACAGGGAAGGGGGGCGCAGAAGACCCTGGGGGAGGGGGAGGGGGGCGGAGAGGACGGGAGGGGCGTCGCTGACGCAGTCCTGTTGGGGACGAAGCGGATTACACTCCGCGGCTCGTCCTCCATCTTTAGGGAGCGCGCCGAGAAGGAGTACAGGCTGGCGTGGGTGTAGTCACGGCGACAGGGCGGGGCCAGATTCTGGGACTCCTCCCCCTCCTCCTGCTCCTCCTCCAGACCCAGAGACTCTGCCTCCTGAAGCACGGCCACGCCCCCTTCACGCCCCATCTCCATCACCTGGGGGTCCATCTTCAGGATGTCGGGGAATGACACAAACTTGTACACAAACTTCTGACCAATCACCTTCTTGATGATGTTCTGAAAACAATAGGAGGGGACAGTCAATCAATTAAATCACAAAATAACATTGCAACCAAATGTGCCCCTGTTCTCGTAACACACACAAGCAAATGGAAATAATATCTCAATAGCTACTGATATACTGGTTTAAAATATAATGATAAATGAAAACGAGTCGGTACACCACCAAGATGAAATGGTTTAGTCACTAGACCCTGCATTGATGGACAATCGTTTAGTCACACAAACAATCGTGTCACACATACATTGAGGTACGTTGCCAAAATGAAAAGATCAAAGCCTTCGGGATTTCAGTTTATAAAAAAAGAGAAAAAAAGAATAAGAGAAACAGGCCAAAGATAAAGGTATGTGTTATGTCATCTCATCATGAACATTAGGTTACGTTTTGAAGTCTAGTAAATAATCGTGCTAGCTAGGTATTGCATCAATTGCTATACTAAAGTTAAAGCTAGCTAACATTGACGCTGGCTATAACTGGCTATAATGACGCTGAACTTTCTCTAAAAAATGCCTTTCTTGACTATCATCATGAACATTTTCTGTGAATTTCTGGGGGTAATAATAGTGCTATACTGCATCACTATGAGCTTACTACTAGCTATGCATATAGTCCAGCTAAACTAGCAGCAAAACAGCAGAAGCTACCTTAAGTCTGGTTTGTGCATAATTAACTTTCAGCCACATTGAGCCAGACTCAGCCAGTATTGGAAAGGTGCAACTCTGCTGTGTTGAATTTAGTTTTATTTGTGTGCACCTTCAATTTTTTTAAATTAGTGTGCAATATGTTTCAGTGTTTTTACTTATTGTCTTGGACAGCACCTCCTTATTTTTGTTCCTTTTAAAAGAAGCATGCTATTTTTATTTATTTTATTTTATGTATTGTTCAATTTAAATTTGTTATTTGTGTACATCTTGGATTTTTACAATTGAATATTTGTGTGCTATATTTTTCAGTATTTGAATTGTGGCTACAGATTTACCTACAGGGTCCTAGTTTAACTATGTGGTTGCTCCTAGCACCTTGGAACTGTACTTCCCACTAGGGTGGCTTTCAGCTAAACTGTTCTTGACTACGGTTAACACTTTGTTGTACGTCGCTCTGGATAAGAGCGTCTGCCAAATGCCTGTAATGTAATAATAATGTAATGTAATGTATTTCTATGTCTATTGGTACATTTTCTTCAAATAAAAGGGGTGCCTATTGCGCCCTGTTACAGCATTGGTACTCGTCTTGTGTGGCCTCCTTGGGGCTTGGGGCTGGGGTGTGACCGATCTCGCCTCGGGCACCAAGTGACGCCACCGCCCCCTTCACGACGATGTGGGTTTCTGTTCCTCTGGAACGTGCGCTACTTGCAGTGACGCAGGTGTGATGTTGCGCACGCTCACCTTGTCGTAGTAGTAGCGCAGGGCGCGGCTGAGCTTGTCGTAGTTCATGTTGGTCTTGTTCTTGCGGAGGCCCCACAGTTTGGCCACCTCCTCGGACTTGACGAGCTTGAACTCCCCATCGTTGGAGGTCCAGCAGATCAGGTGCTTGTGGCTCTGGTCCAACAGCAACTGCAGCAGGAACTGCCAGAGCGTGATCGCGCTCTCCATACCTGTGAGACACCACCACCATCATCACCATCATCATCATCATCATCATCATCATCACCACCATCATCATCATCATCATCATCATCATCTCATCAGCAGGGGTGGGCAAAGAGGGCCATATCAGTTTCTGGATTTCATGCAACACTTCTGTTCTTAATTATTTAATTAGTCTAATCACATACATGATTTGAGTGAACAGGCATTAATGCGTACAGCTAATTAGTTAATTTAGCCAGGTTAATTGGTAGAACAAAGGCTCTATACACACCGGCCCTCCAGATCTACAGTGTCATCACCTATATCATACCTGTGAGACACCACCACCATCATCATCATCGTCATAATCATCTAAAGTTTCATCACCTTCATCATACCTGTGAGACACCATCCTCATCCTCATCATCCTCATCTTCACCTTTATCATAATCTACAGCATCAACATCTTCATCAAAGATCAGCAGTAGTATTGTGAGCAGCGAGTAGCTAGTTAACACAGGCAGCCTTGCTAACACACTACCCGTCTAACACAAGTGTTCAGAAATGGAACTCCTGTTGCCTAGTAACCAAGTAACTTCATCTAACCGAAGGATGGTGTACTTCTTTCTTCACTGAGTCTATAAGGATACCTGTGGATGGATCGGTTTTACAAAAGCAATTTGGCAATATGCATAGGAGTTACTACAGTAAGAGCTGAAGGGTACCATTCAACTTTAGTTGACTTAAGGGTGAAACATTTCACACATCTGTGCCATACCATATGCACAGTTAAGCTTACAAATTGAATTATTATTATTATTTGAGTAATAATCAAATCAAATCAAATCAAATGTATTCGTATAGCACTTTTCACAAACTTATTGTCACAAAACGCTTAACAAAAGGGAACCCAGGTCTAGACCCCCTCAAAAGCAAGCCTAAGGGGACTGTGGGAAGGAAAAACTCCCTTCATAGGGAGAAACCTTGGGAGGAATCAGACTAAAGGGGGGGAGCCCATCCTCTTCTGGCCAGCACAGGGTGTGTCCAAAAAAGACCGCATCGTGGTCAGTCCAAAGGTGACTCAGGGCTGGCTGACTTTGTGCCTCCGAGTTAGGTAGTCAGTGGGGGGCGGGGGCTAAACCAAGGGGGTCCAGATCCAGGGACTGGGGTAACAGTCCCTGGATCTGTAAGGGATTACAGTTACCAGTTTCCTTAAGGGATCTGTAAGGGAAACTGGTAAGACTTTGAGACTCTGGGAGGTCAAGAGCCCTCAGTGTACAGTGGACTTCCCAAGCCCTAGAAGTGGAGGACCTTGATAAATAAGCGGGTTCTGTGGTCAGAGAGAGACGGTGAGGACCTCTAGTGCATCAACTACCCAAATAAACAGCTCAATAGCAGGGGCATTAGAGTACACTCACACTCTGAGGTGGTTCTGGCACACGTCCCACTGTAAAGACTACACAAAGCAAATATAGCCTTTCTGAAGGAGGACAGCTCCTGCAAGCGAGCACATAAAACCAGCCTCTCTTTCCTCCCTGGAAGATGATCGGAACCCAAAAAAGCCTCAATCCATCTCGAGGGACATTTCAAAAAATTTAATTCACAGAATTGAATTCACTTGCAAGTTTTAGGCTATTTGTTTTGTCAAATGTGGAAAGTTCTAATCACTGCGGGTGGACCAGAAATTCACGTTGCAACCTTTCAGATCTGTGTTCAGTTTGCTTGTCCTTTTCCTGCAGAAGTTCTCTGGAGATCTTACAGGTAGGATGGGAGAATACCGACCCCCTGTGTGACCCCAATACAGACCCCAGTTTCTGTGCTTCTGGTGCATTTATTATTTATCTGTTTTAGAAACAGGGTGAAACTGTGTATCTGTGGAAGGTGCTGTCCTTTTGTAAAATGATTCACAAACAATACCTGGCCAATTCAGAGATATTAGTTCCATGATTTCGTTTTTTTTTTGTGTTTCCAATTGAACTTGAATATATTTACTTTCATCCTGCACAAATGTTCACTGGACAAAAATCAAACACTCACTGAGAAAACCACCTTTTTCTTGTGGTGTCACTTTGTTTGTTTTAATTTGCATCCTTGTACATCTCTATTACAGAGTTTTTGCATATAGCTCCAAACCAACTGAACCGCATTTCTATTTTAATCAAATTGTCAAGCAGACTAGGCGTTAAACGGTCCTTTTCTTCCAACCGGAAGAGCTGTGATTGTTGTTCATCAGTGTCTCATCTTGGCAGATGCTTTTCCGGGCTTATATTTAGCAGTTGGATGTTTACTGAAGTAGCCTAATTCAGGTCAAGGGCTTTTATTCAAGAGTAAAAGCATTACACTTTATTTTATTTACAGTTTCTCATTTTCCCTGTTTTTCTCCCAACTTGGTTGCCAATTATACCCTCTATTTATCTCAATTCACCCTCCCCCAAGAGTCCGCCGCCCATCCTCCGGGTAACAAGTCAATGTTTCCAGGCCGGTAGATCCACCTCCTCTGAGACGGAACCCGACCACGGACACCCTTCCTGCTCCTTGACGAACTCGTGCCGGCTCAGCCTCCCCCCTCCCCCTGGGGTGGACAGCCAAGCGCTGCCCCCGATCGGGGCTGACGAACAGGACCGGTCTGACTGATAAGAGAACCGACAGGCAGCGCACACCGTAATGGACCAGCCAAAATACGGTGTGTTAGGAGGAGAGTGCTTCCAATGCAAACTTCTGGCCACCTTTCACCTTGTGATAGTTCAGCCAAAAATGATATATTTTCCCTTTCAATATGATGTACTACACCTTCAAAGAAGGGTTTTTTTTGTCAATTCCCTGTCTAGATGAATAGCAAATCCAAAAACAGCCATCATCATTAGCTCCCACAGGTAGCATGCTTAAAATGGAATGCTACCTGGAGGTATAGATTATTGAGACAGGCATTCTACTGTAGTAAAAGCAGTCTCCTACTGTATATACAATCACATTCTACTGTAGCCAAAACTGTCTGCTATACCTCCTCAGCAGTGCTTTCAGTGTAGTGGTTGTCACTGCTTGGTGATTTCTACCCTCTCAGTGTAAAAATCTATCAGTAGTCTCATCCACCAACCCCATGCGCCCAAGGATCCAACCCATAACCACATGGGTTACTGGAAACACAACGCAGAAATCACTAAGATCGTGAATGAAACATCGTTCTTATCATAACATTTGTTTGGGAGAACATGCAGCTGATCCCAGGTCAGGGAAGCACCATGAGGCAACACTTTTCAATCACTCATTTACTGGCCGGCAGTGTAGTGTAATGGTTAGGGAGCTGGGCTTGTAACTCAGAGGTTGCAGGTTCAATTCCCAGGTGGGGCACTGCTGCTGTACCCTTGAGCAAGGTACTTAACCTGAATTGCTTCAGTAAAAATATCCAGCTGTATAAATGGATTGTATGTAAAGAAATGTAAACTGTGTACGTCACTCTGGATAAGAGCGTCTGCTAAAATGCCTAAAATGTAAAATGTCCTCTCAAAAATGTGTCGCATTACAGCTTAAAGCGTAGCTTGTTGGGTCAGTCCTGAGCGGACCAGAGAAAACAAGAGAGATGGCACTAATCTGACAGGTATAGTTCTGTGGTGAAGATTGTTTATCATATTGAGGGCTAAAATAATTTGTGTATTACCTGCTAGACGTGGTGTCATCTAAATAAACAATGAGTGTGTGAGTGCGGGGGTACTTCTGTGTCATTAACCCCACTAATCCATAACATCCCATCATGCACTGCTTCGCTATACTTCACAGAGAATGTGTCAAAGTAAAAGGGTGGAGCAATGCTTTCCCCCCCGGAAGGGAAGTGATAAAAAATGCTTCCTGCCAAACGTATCCCCTGAGTTTTGCATCAGCATTGAGAAACTATAAAACTGTCTAAATCAGGACTTCCTCCAATTCTACCCTGAAGGGTGTGTTCCTGGGAAACGGCCATCTCCGGCTGAAAGATGGGAATTCCGGTCGTAGGGAGCCATCGGAAAAGAACACTCTCTTAGATGGAGGTTTTCCCTCTCCCGTTTTGTGCCATAATCAATAAGCCAAAATAAAATTCCTTCCCAGCAGCTTCTATAAGTGCCTTATAGAATATTGCAGAGTTAAGTACATAGATCAGTGTGGAACAGATTCAAGTGTTATGTGACTCAATCAAAGATTCCACATGACCTAAAAATAAAATGTATATTGCCTGCAAAGAATATATGGAAGTATAAAAGGAAATAGAGTATGGCACATCAGTTTGAGATAGACTGTTAATCCATTATTAATTTGAATACTGGTTATTAATGTCAATACTGTTGGCTTTAATTATTCATCAGTTTAGAATGCCCTTAATCCAAACATTTTTTTACATTTACATTTTAAATAACTTAGTGTCTACATTTTTCTTCACATACAATCCATTTATACAGCTGGATATTTACTGAAGCAATTCAGGTTAAGTACCTTGCTCAAGGGTACAATGGCAGTGTCCCACCTGGGAATTGAACCTACAACCTTTATGTTACAAGCCCAGTTCCCTAACCATTATACTACACTGCCATCCAAACAAGGTACAACCAGCACCAAATTGGAGCGCCCAGTAAAGCACAGTAATCTGATCCTGACTGTGCAATTTCTATTTTTTCCATTTATTTCTGATTTTTTTCCCCCTGTTTTTCTCACAATTTGGTTGTCAATTATACCCTCTATTTATTTTGATTCGCCCTCCCCGACGAGCCCGCCGCCCATCACTACGGATCAAGCCAATCCCCCGAGGATGGCAATGAGGAGACAGAACTCGCCCACCTACTTTCTAGAGACATCCTTCGTGCTTCTCGGTGAGCTCATACCGGCTCTCCCTCCCCACTCCCCCTGGGGCGGACAGTCAATCGCCGCCCCTGATCGGGGCTCCCGGCCAGGGCCGGGCTGGCACAGCCGGGTTTCAAACCATGGCTGCGGTGGGCAACCTGCACTCTGGGTGAATGCTTAGACCGTTATGCCACCCGAGGCCCCGACTGCCCCATCCCTGACTCCTGACCATGCCAGTGCCAACTGTGGCCAGGAGTCCTGTGGGGTGACACATAGCCCACAGCGTCGTCCCAGGTGGGGGGGGTTCATTGGAAGTTCTGGGATGTTTCTCTCCTGAATTGAAAAAAGGATGTTGCAATGATGGGACACATCTACAGATCAGACCAGGCATTCCAAACTGGGGAAAGAAATGAAGATAGAGAGTTGTTTAAATAAATAAAAAAAGATTTTAAAAGATGGGTCGCTGGGAGTGCAAGCTGCCTACTGTAATCACGGTTCAAAACCCAACTGCGTCAGTCTGACTCTGGCTACTAAATTGGGAGAAAAACTCATTTATATTTAAAAAAAAATAAAAGTATGAAGTAGCTAATAACTTTTGACCTTGACTGCTCCACTGATTTGTGCTGTGATTGGTATACAGTGGAGTGGGGGAGAGAGGTTAAAACCATGAAACTTTAATAAATGTCCAATTGTGTATATGGACAATATAAGAGAAGGTAACTTTGCACTTTGCCCAGGCTAAAGCTTTATGCAAAGTAGAGTGCTAAATTTATCAGCACTCTACTTTAATAATGATTTTTTTTGGCATGAGGGCTCATGTTCCATGCTGGTGAGCAGATCAAGGCTCTGCTGTAGAGGTCAGCTTCTTCACAGTGTAACCGGAATAGCATAAAATTATTCGAAACCCGACGGGGGGGACGTGGGGGGTAGAGTGAGCCGGCACAAGCTCACGTAAGAAGCACGTAAGGGTGTCTCCAGAAAGTAGGTGGGCGAGTTCCGTCTAGGAGGAGGGGGATCATCCCCGGCTTCGGTGGGGAGGGCGGATCAAAAGATATAGAAGGTATAATTGGCTACTAAATTGGGAGAAAAACTGGAAAAAATCAGAAACAAATTTAAAAGAAGAATAGTATATAATTCAGAGAGCTGCACAAATAAGCTCTCATGACGGGAGGAAAAACAAAACAAAAGCTGTCCTTATTACATTTGACATTTTAGGCATTTTATCCAGAGCGACTTACAAAATGCCCTCTGTTGCAGATTTTTGTTGATAAGATCTGCTGAGCTGTCAGATCCAACACCTGCCTCAGGTCCTAAACATAAACATAGTTTTGTTATTGTTTATGTTTGATAACCCCCAAGTCAAATTTCCTAAATATATATTTTTTATGTTTTGCTGTTTTTAATCAATTATGCATTCAACATTTCAAACTGCTTATTTTTTTGGTATGCAATTATCAGATTTTTCACATGATCAATCAATCAATCTTTATTTTTGTACAGCACAATTAATTAACATGTTGTCACAAAACGTGTCATGCTGGACATTTTCCAGAAGGAAATACATTTTTTTAAATGGGGCAGAAATTTGAATTATTCATAAATGTTTAATTATAGCTGGTAAGACGTATAGCGGGAACGTTTGAAGCACGTTGTTTAGTTATCATAGCTGTACTGTCCACATTTAAGTGATGTACATCGAATATAAACCGAGTCAGGGCAGGGCCTGCCTTGAACGGGTGTAGTTTCTGCAGACGCACAAGGCGTCCATTTAGAGCCGCTCGTCCGTAAATAAAGATGTGAGCGGTTTCCGTTACAGATGCGAAGGTTTAAAGTATGGCCGTGGCCACACAAAACCCTCCAGTGTTGGGCAAACGGAAACCCCTAATGAGATTAGGCGGTGTGCGCAGACATTGCCTCGCCGTGACCAAACCTGCCCTCTTCCTGTTCGCAGACTGGAAAAACCGAACGAGTCACAGAGCTGGGGGAGCGAGCAGCAATTATTTTAAAAGATGAAATATTGTCGTATTGCAGAAACAAATGTCTTGTTTGTTTAATAATACTAATATAACTTCATTTATACAGGTGTATTAACTAACTCCTCAAGTCTGCCTGCACTTAAATAAAATTAGTACATGCGTAAATTAATAATTTAGAGGTTTAAAAGATTATTTCCGAGCATCAGAAAGTCCACAAATGGCCGAGAAGCAGGACCAACTCAAACCCGTTTCTTTGTTTGTCCAAAATGACTCACTTTCAAGACGCTGTCAGCTGCCAGCTGCAAACCGGAAGTGCATGGCAATTAGCCTCGCGCTGTTTCCAGACAAACCAGAAACTCCACTGGCGCTTTTTAAAGGGACAGACGGTAATTATTCTGTCCTAGTGCTGTCGAAACATTGTTTTAACACATTTTCAAATCATTTTATATTTTTATATTCATTTCTAAATAAAAGTGGTAATGCAACAGTGTACCGAATTACCACAAATTAGAACTATGTCCTGACATTTCTCGAATCAGACGTAGTTGGGAGTGAAAGACCTGTAGCGATATTGTCGTATAGGTACATACCTTAAGTTAGTACGTAAATTGCAAATTCCGTTTTGTTCATTGGGATGAACGCCTCGATTACAATGTCTGCTAACGCATTATTCCAAGTTGTTATTCGAAGTATTCGGGTACATTTACGAAGACGTGTACGAGACGTCTGCGATTTCAAGTTTATCACGATACCCAAGTTTAACCAAATTCATAAAATACAGTTGTGGCGTAGCCTATATTATCTATTTTTGTTAAACATGCTATACAACGCAATCGTTTGCTTATAAAAAAGTTATCCTTATAAGGCACAAACAAAGCATGCTTCAAACATACCTGGGCGTGTAGTGTGTGTGTGTGTGTGTGTATCTTCCTCCCGTAACACTTTTAATAAGAGTTTTGTAAAATCCTCCGTGGTTCCATGCTTACGGCTTGTCTAAACCGCTCTGCTCAAACTGTAATGGTATCCTGATTTTTTTTTCCCCCTTCTTCTCCAGAGCAGGAAGTCGGTGCAGGCAGACGGAGTCAGCTCACTTCCTCTCTCGCATTATTCCCCCGGCGCTCTGCCGTCTGTGTAAACACACTTCTCCTCTCCTCTCCTCTCCCTCGGTCCGCCCGCTGCCCAGCATAGCGCGGCTATTACACGCATAATAATAATAATAATATCATAATAATATCATACGGCCCACGGCGAGTAGGACGGGCTCCTGCTCACGTCATCATCTTCCTGTCCAACGCCTCTAGGAAGGGCTAGAGTTCCTTCCTCCACATGATATATGTGTGTGTGTGTGTGTGTTTGTGTGCACATGCGTGTGTGTGTGTTTGTGTGCACATGCATGTGTGAGTGTGTACATGTGTGTGCTTGTATGAGTGTGAGTGGGGGGGTGAGTGAGTGTGTGTGTGTGTTTGTATGCATGTGTGTGTGTGTGTGTGTGTGTGTGTGTGGGAGTGAGTGAGTGCGTGTGTGTGTGTGTGTGTGTGCTTGTATGAGTGTGAGTGGGGGGTGAGTGAGTGCATGTGTGTGTGTGTGTGTGTGTGTGTGGGAGTGAGTGCGTGTGTGTGTGTGCTTGTATGAGTGTGAGTGGGGGGGTGTGTGTGTGTGTGTGTGTGCGTGCGTGTGTGTGAGACTCGGCGACAGTGGTCAGAACAAAATATGTTACAGATGCTGAAAGAATAAGGGAAATCCCAATGAAGTCCAAAATTGGTCGTACTTCTGTGATCGGATCTCATCGGATAATGTCTCATCATTCATTATTATTCTTATTATGAATAATTAGTCAGTCATAGTCATTTCAATTGTAATTTTCAAACGTATTTTAAGTGGCATTCCACCAACCCCCAACCCAGCGGGGGAGCACACAGCACAGGGCTGACCTTCAGAAAGGGGTGAGTCCACCTTCCATCTTCCTGAAGGGATATCCTGCAACACACACACACACACACACACACACACACACACACACACACACACACACACACACACTCACATGCATACAAACACACACACACACTCACTCACCCCCCACTCACACTCATACAAGCACACACACACACACACACACACACACACACACACACACTCCCACCCCCTCACACGCATACAAGCACACACACACACACACACACATACATATGTAGCGGATGGGCTCACGTGAGCACCCGCTGCCGAGTGACGTGGATAAGAGTACGATTAGTTCCCGGAGTTAGGGACTTGAGTCTTTAGCTCGGCGAGCTTAATCGCTCTCTTGTCGCGTCGGAGATCCCCTCGGTTCGAAACTCGCTGCGGGCAGAACCAACACCATACACACACACACACACACACACACACACACACACACACACATACATACATACACTCACCCCCCCACTCACACTCATACAAGCACACACACACCCCACACACACACACACACACCCCCCCCCCCTCACACTCATACAAGCACACACACACACACACACACACACACACTCACACTCACACACAGACACTCACCCACACACACACACACACACACACACACATACACACCCGTGGACACATGAACAGGCCACAGGTGCTGGGGATGGGCACCACATACTTTTGAGAAGGTCTGAATGTTTATCTGATTTCACATTTACTTTGCTTTCTTATTGAAAACAAGAAAAGTAAGGTGTTGTTGCATGTTTGTACAACAGTGAAATGGCAACACAAACTTAAATGATTGTACCTAAAGACAAGTAACAGAACGGATATGAGTTTCATCGTATTGAAGATGCAATGAGGATTTGTTCAAGTATACTTTTAATTGCATTTATCTACATATCTAATATTTTAAATGATCAATGTTGTATAAATGTCTCATTCTGTGAGATTTAAATGAATTAAAACAATTAAATTAGCTCACTTTAGCCAATTTAGCGATTTTTTCAGATCTACCGGAAATTTAGAGACGGGAAGTGACACTGAGTTGCAATTTGTTTTATGTTCCACGTTATAAAAAAAAGGGAAATAATCACGATACTTTTAGCTCTCAGGAATCGACAGCGTTGCATTTTGGTCGACGTGTTGTCACACTCTGCCCTCTAGTGGTCATATAATGTCAATTGATCCAGGAGAGACGATGCACATGTTCTGCAACTAGTGCCCGTGTGTGTAAAGTGTCTCAGGGTAGCAGTACTGATCTAGGATCAGTCTTCCCCTGTCCATATCCTAACCATATCCATTATGAGCGGAAAGGCCCAAATGATCCTAGATCAGCACTCCGAGACACTTCACACATAGAGGCCAGCGGTGGAGGCCCGGGTTCGTAGTGAAGCACGTAAGGGAGTCTCCAGAGCGTGGGTGGGCGAATTCGATCTCGAAGGAAGCGGAGTTCGCTGTCCTCGGAGAATGAGCTTTCTATGGGGTCCCATAGCTTCCCCGTAGAGGTTCGTGTGGGGAGGGCAAATCAAAATAAATAGAGGGTGTAATTGGCTACCAAATTGCGAGAAAAACGGGACAAACATTTATTTTAAAAAACACATACATGCCCTGTTTATAGATTCCTCACACGTGACTTTTAAGCACACCGGCCCTATGTGTGCACCTTACGTCGAGCAAACCATTATTATTATTAAATGGCAGTATGCCTAAATAATGGGCAAAAAAGTGTAGACAAATGACATTTAAAATTCACTATTAAGAAAAAGTAAAACAACCAATAAGGGTTTGCGATTTGTATGCGAAACAAACCCTTTGGTTTTCCCAACTAAACAGGAAAACCCCAGACTGGTTTAACACAAACAAACGCTTAGACTTTCTGGAGGCTATTGAAATAGGCTATTCGAGCCTGTCCATGTACTGAATTGGTGATGTGCATTGCACTTGAATGTTCGAAGAAATAGTCAATGATGCATACGGGCTGGTGGCCACGCTCCCTAACGTCCGTCATGTATTTTACATGGTTTTTGGACGTTCTGCTTGATACGTTGCCTGAAGCTTCAAGCTTTGCCAAAAGGTTCATAATACCGTATTACTCCCCATTTCCATACGTAATACAAAACATTGCAGGTCACGTGACTCGGTGGACATGTTGCGTATGGCGAATTCCCGTTGTTTCCGTTTCAAGCCATTTCTCCTTAGCTGCTGCTCGCACAACCTTCAACCCTGGCAAACATATTCAACAGGTTCAACATATTACTTCCTAGGGATATGTGGCATCAAAACTGTCGTGTCACACGGTATGGCGGCCATGTTGCGTGCGTTAATGTGGAATACCGCTATTTCTCCATGAGCTTTGGAGCGTATTATAATAACATTTTAAGTGTGTTGTCCTTTTGATTACAGAATGTGAAGTTATTTTGTTGTTGTAAGGGGCTTGGAAGCCTCTGAGAGTTGCCTGTAGTCTCTAGTTTTAAATGATTATTATTATCTATACAGTATACTGCCCAACTGGTTTCTTAACAGCACAGGAGTTAGGAAATACAAATGTGCACAATGTGTATCGCTCTTTTTGAAATCCTCTCAGGTATTTATTCGTTAATTTGAAAGATGTGCTCTAACCAGACAGATGTTATGGAGCGTCTGCCACAGGGACATTCACGTCAGTAAAGCACGTTTCCGTTTCTAAGGTCTGCGGTTCGACCGGGCCGACGATGGCCACGTGAAGAAGTATTCGGCGTCCTTCTCCGCCTGCGTCACTTTGACCTGCAGGCGGTTTGAGTCCCTTTTCTTAATTTTCGGAGGCTGGGAACGGTACATCAACTTTCGGGTAGTCTGTGGAGGGGAAAAAAAAGGAAGAATCTGGTTCAAGTTTTGACGCAAAAAAAAAAAAAAGACTTCTATCGACGTCTGTTGCATTTCCATTCCGATCTTAAGTCCTTTGTGATTTACCAGTAAATTAAAATAATATATATCTAGAAATACAGATATAGAAATAAAATACAATACAATGTATTATTGTTTTTAGATTGCGTCTCATGACAGGGAACAACACAGCAGAGTGCACTTACTGTGTTTCATCGTCATATTGTGTTTTCTGTGACACTTACAGTGTGGAGATGGGTTTTTTTCTTCTGTTTGTTTAATCTACTTTGGTGGTACTTTTGCCTACATATAGAGCCCAGTTATTTGGTCTCAGGTGAAATACAGCAGCATGACTAATACATGGATTGCACACACAAACCCATCCGGGATTCCATTCAGTCGTATTCTGATCTTAAACTGCAAATCACAACCACTACCCCTCTGACCAGCAGACCGCAGAGTGTGTTCACCCCAACCAGGCTGGGGTGTTCCTGGGTCTAGTGTTTTCTGATTTGTGATTATATTTGGTGTATATATATATATATATATGCCAGGAGAACGCTACCTTCCGGAATGCATAGTGCCTACTGGAGGGATAATGGTCTTTGGCTGTTTCTCAGGGTTTGGGATAGGCCCCTTAGTTCCAGTGAAGGGTATTCTTAATGCTACAGGATACAAAGACATCTTTGGGCGCTTCAACTTTGTGGCAACAGTTTGGGGAAGGCCCTTTGCTGTTCCAGCATGACTGTGCCCCTGTGCACAAAGCGAGGTCCATAAAGACATGGTTAGACAAGTTTGGTGTGGAGGAACTCGATTGGCCTGCACAGAGCCCTGACCTCAACCCCATTGAACACCTTTGGGAGGAATAAGAATGCCAATTGCGAGCCAGGCCTTCTCGTCCAACATCAGTGCCTGACCTCACAGATGCTCTTTTGGCTGAATGGGCACAAATTCCCACAGACACACTCCAAAATCTTGTGGAAAGCCTTCCCAGAAGAGTGGCAGCTGTCATAGCCGCAAAGGGGGGTCAAACTCCATATTAATGGCCATGGTTTTAGAATGGGATGTCCAACAAGCTCATATAGGTGTGATGGTCAGGTGTCCACTGACTCTTGGCCATATAGTGTATATATATATATATATATATATATATATATGTATGAACCATCATGGTGCAAGTTGGACACAGTAATGTCAGTGATGTTAAAGAGGTCGGTGAAGCCACACGCACCACTTTCTTCATCTCAGACGCAGCCCTTTCTGCCGCCCGCCTCTGCCTCTCAATCTGACTCTGCTTCTCCAGCTGCTGTTTCTCCATCAACATCCTGCAACAGAGCAGAGGTAACCAAGGTGACCACTTCATGATTGGTAACCAAGGTAACCACTCTGCCCCTTAATGCCTGGTAACCAAGGCAACCACTCTGCCCCTGAATGCCTGGTAACCAAGGTAACCACTCTGCTCCTTGATGCTCGGTAACCAAGGCAACCACTCTGCCCCTGGATGCCTGGTGTAATCAATCAATCAATCACATTTTATTTATATAGCACATTTAACATGATGCTCGTCAACCAAAGTGCTTTACAATACAGGTAGACTAAGGGTAAAAATAAACAGAAAATAAACAACCAACAGACATACAAAGGAACAGAACAAACAAGGCAGGAGTCAGTGTGAGTCGGGGAACGCTAAGGAATACAAGTGGGTTTTGAGCTTAGATTTAAAGGACTCGATGGAGGGGGCAAATCTGATGGACATGGGGATGCTGTTCCAGAGGTCAGGGGCCGCGACAGCAAAAAGCCCCCTAGACTTGAGGTTGGACTTACGGGTGGTTAGGAGACCCTTATCAGCAGATCTGAGGGCCTTGACGTTGGTATAGGGGTGAGGAGGTCTGCTAGGTAGGAGGGGCCTTACCATTTAGAGCTTTGTAGACAAATAAAATAACTTTAAAATCTATCCTATAGCGTACTGGGAGCCAATGAAGGGAGGCAAGGACAGGGGTGATATGAGCTCTCTTCCGAGTACCTGTGAGCAATCTAGCAGCAGCGTTGTGGGGTAGCTGTAGGCGGGCCATGGTCGACTTATTAAGCCCCAGGTACAGAGAGTTACAATAATCAAGTCGTGATGATATGAAGGCATGAATGACTCTCTCAAGGTCTGAGGGGGAGAGAATGGCCTTAATCTTAGCTATGGTCCGGAGCTGGAAGAAACATCCCTTCACCACTGAGTTCACCTGCCTGTCAAAGTGAAATTCAGGGTCGAAGAACACGCCCAGTTTTTAACAAAGGGCTGAACTAGGACAGACAGGTTACCCAGGCTGCTGGCCATCACACTGGTTTTGTTTGGGGGGCCGAAAAGGAGGATTTCACATTTAGACTCGTTGAGTTGTAAGAAATTTTGTGCCATCCAGCATTTGATGTCATCTAGACAGGATCGGAGGCTGTCAACACTGGACTTGTCATTGGGTTTCATGGGGAGATAGACCTGAGTGTCGTCGGCATAACAATGGAAAGAGATGTTGTGTTTCTGAATGACTAAACCAAGGGGCAGCATATACAGAGAGAATAGAATAGGGCCAAGGATGGAGCCTTGTGGGACCCCGCAAGAGAGAGAGGCGGAGGGGGAGGAGCAATTGCCGATATTAACAGAGAAGCTTCTATCACTGAGGTAGGAGGTGAACCAAGATAGAGCTGTGCCACTGACACCAACTGCTTGGCAGAGACGATCGATAAGGATGTTATGGTCTATCGTATCGAAGGCTGCACTAAGGTCTAGGAGCATAAGGACAGCACAGTCGCGGTTGTCAGTAGTGAGAAGCAGGTTATTGGTGACCTTGAGCAGGGCAGACTCTGTGCTGTGGTTGGCTCTAAAGCCTGACTGAAATGTATCCAAGATGTTATTCAAGTGCAGGTAGGGAGACAGCTGGGAGAGAACAACCTTTTCAAGGACCTTTGACAGAAATGGGAGCTTGGAGATTGGCCTGTAGTTATTGAGCTGGGTGAAGTCTAGGTTGGGTTTTTTTCAGAAGGGGCTGGACCACTGCATGTCTGAAGCAGGTTGGAACGGTACCAGTGACTAGGGAGGTGTTAATGATAGAGAGGATGCTGGGGCCAGTTGTGTGAAATACTTCTTTCAGAAGAGCAGAGGGAACTATATCAAGGGGGCAGGTGGTCGGTTTCATAGCTGAGACTATATCTGTGAGAGCAGAGAGAGTGATAGGTTGAAAACAGGCCAGGTTGGATGAGCAGAGCGGTGAGACATCTAGGCTACATGCAGGTGGTGTGATATTACTTCTGATGTCCTCAACTTTGTTGATGAAGAATTTTAAAAATTCCTCACATTTTGTTGGAGACACATCCAGGCTAGTGCTAGAGGGGGTCTGATTAAAGAGTTAATGGTGGCAAAGAGGGTCTTGGGGTTTTGAGAGTTGCGGATGAGGTCTGAAAAGTATGCGGCTCTCGCTGCTTTAACTGCTAGCTGGTATCTGATGCGAATGTCTTTAAGCATTTCGAAGGAAACATGGAGTCTATCCTTATTCCACTTACGCTCTGCTCTCCTGTACTCTCTCCTCTGGGCTCTAGTGGTGTCATTTAGCCACGGCTGGCCTTTAGACTTTGGCTTTTTCTGTCTAAGGGGGGCTACTGAGTCCAGAATGGAGAGGCAGGTGGAATTAAACAGGGATGTAAGTTCATCTATGTTAAGGTGGGAGGGAGAGGCTTCAATAGTGCCGATGTTAGGGGCAACTAAGAAGGCAGAGGAGAACTTATTGGCAGTCAAGGGGTTAATGCTGCGGGTCTGGGTGGAAGAGAGAGAGAGAGGAGGTGAACATAACAGCATAATGATCAGAGGAGCATGCATTTTCATCTACATTTACATTAGACACTGAAAAATCATGAGTTAGAACTAGGTCAAGCTTATGGCCTAGTTTGTGGGTGGCAGTAGTGGTATGCAAAAGTGAGTTCAAACGAGTCAATCAGTTCCATGAAATCAGACACCATAGGCTTGGATGGGCAACAAACATGAACATTAAAATCACCAAGAATCAGGATTCTGTCATTCTGTAATGTGGCCTCGAATCCTGCAGGGGGCCTGAACAGTCAGCTCGGTTTACGTGCGGCGTTAGTGTGTACAGGAGATGGAAGAACTAAACTTTGTGATCACCCATGAACATAATTATGCGATGATTCAGACTGCTGTGGTGTCATTGTGACAGTTATGGCTAAGGTGAACGATAATTGAGAGAGGTGTTGCGTCATGGTTACGAATTGAGAGAGGTGTTGCGTCATGGTTACGGTTGTTGCTAAGGGGAAGCACAATTGAGAGAGGTGTTGCGTCATGGTAACGGTTGTTGCTAAGGGGAAGCACAATTGAGACAGGTGTTGTGTCATGGTAACGGTTGTTCCTAAGGGGAAGGGTTGCGTGGCGGCTCACTTCTGTCTCCGCTCGGTCTCCCTGGTGCGCTCGATGGCGTCGAACATCCCGAGCGGGAGCTCCTCGATCAGCTGCATGATCTCCTCCACCTTGTGCTCCAGGCTGGACAGCATGGACAGCGTGCTCGTGTCCACGTCCTCCATGCACTTGTCATACACCATCTTCACCTCCTTGTGCAGCCGCTTGATCATCTTATCCTGGAGACGAGTGGAGGGGGCGTCGCATAAGAACAAACAGAGCAGGGGGCCTCGTAGCGGTCTAACGCAGCGGTCGTTTTGACTGGTGCTTTACGAGCGTGAGCTGCCTATTACGGTACGGTCGGGGTTCGAAACTCGTCTCTGCCAGACCAGCCCTGGGCAGGGAGCCCCCCGATCGACTGTCGGCCCCAGGGGGGGGGAAGTGTGAACCGACACGAGCTTGCCGAGGAGCGTGGAGGGCTTCCCTGTGGACAATAGGCAAATTCCGTCTCGGAGGAAGCGGTTCATTGCCGGCCTCTTGGAAGTGGCTTGTCCTGGAGTGACGGGCGGCGAGTTTGTGGGGGGAGGGTTAATAAAAATAAATAGAGGGTATAATTGGCTTCCAAATTGGGGAGAAAAATGGGGAAAAATCTGAAACAAATTCTTAAAAATAAAAATAAATAAAAAGTGGTTCTGGTGGGCTGGTGGATAGCGTAGCGGTCTAATGCACCCATATTTGGTTGGTCCTGTACAAGTGCAAGCTGCCTATCGGATGTGGTTCGATGTGGTTCTTGTGATACGAGCTCTGACGAGATGAGGTCAGGTGATTAAAATGGTCCTCACCTGGTTGTCAAATGGCCGGGCTCACCTGATTGACGCTGTATTCGCCGTAGGAGAACAGCTTGGACTTGAGCTCCAGGTCGGAGGCAATCTCCTCCGCGGTTCCGATATCGGCGTTCAGCCTCTTGATGTCCTCACTACCTTTCTTCAGCAGCATGGTTCTGTACGGGGACAGACGTTACAGCTCAGCCTTGTGTCCACCTGACCTCTTCTTTTTTTCTCCCAATTTAGTAGCCAATTACACACTCTATTTATTTTGATTTACCCTCCCCACACGAGTCCGCCACTCGTCTCTACGAGGCACGCTAATTCTCCGAGGGCAGCAAACTCCGCTTCCTTTGAGACGGAATTCACCCACCCACGTTCTGGAGACTCCCTTACATGCTTCACGGCGAGTACGTGCCAACCACCCTCCCCCCTTACCCTGGGGCGGACAGCCAAACACCGCCCTCGATCGGGGCTGACGACCAGGGCCGGTCTGGTAGAGACGGGTTTTGAACCGCGTACCTGACAGGCAGCGCACACCATATCGGACCAGCCAAAATACGGTGCGTTAACCCGCTACGCTATCCGCCGCCCCCACGTGACCTCTTCTGTGCCTCAGTTCTGCCCCCCACGGTCAACTCCTGACCTGGGAATGTGTAGCGTGATTTCAGAGCCAGCCCCATGAAAAAGCTCTACGTGTTACAGTGCCAGACACAGGCATGCATGTGTGGTAGAAACCAGGCTCCGACAGGCCATTCAGCCCATCAGGACTTGTCACTTTAACCTGCAGTCTAGAGAATGTGCAGCAGTTTGTCTGGTCTTGAATGCCCCCAAGGGTATCTTCCTCTACTACATGATCTGACGAGCTATTCCATGCATTAACTGTCTTTTTGAAACAATACCTCCGGCCTCCCAGGTGGTCTAGTGGTTACAACGTTCGACGCTGCCCACTGCGACCGGGGTTCGATTCCCCCGGCTGTGACAGTTTCGGCTCTGGCCGGGAGTGCCACTTGGCTGTCCGCCCCAGGGAGGGCGGAGGGAAGCCGATATGGGTTCGCTGCATATAGGAGTGGCCCGGTACGCGTACCGGAGTTACGGTGACGGCTTGGCGGGTTCTGGCTCGGAGGAGGTGGTGCTCCGCCACATGTCACTGCCAGTTTCAAGACTACAGCAGCGAACTCATAAGATATATGAGGGAGGGGGATAATTGACATGAAAAAAGAGGGTATAATTGGCTACTAAATTGGGAGAAATATGGGGGCAAAAACCCCACATGAATAAGTAATTATACTTCCTAATATCTGTGCATTTTCTTGCAGAAAGTGTTCAGTTCAGTTTGAGTTCAGTGTGTTTTACGAGAGGCCTGTGACGCTCACGTTTCGGTTTTGGTCTGGTTGAGGATTTTGTCGATCCTGTTCATGTCCTCCAACGTGTCCTGGAAGTCCTGAATGTGGAACAGGTCCTCCTCCATCAGGTCGTCCAGCGCGGTCATAATATCCGTCGGATCCACAAAATAAATCTCTGGGTCCTTTGGGGGAAACGTATCAAATAATTAACCCACCCCCCCCGGTGTTTTTGTGCAGATAATTATGGTTCATTTACGTGTGAGAAAAGGTAGTGAGGAGCATACTTTGTATTACCACACATCTGTGTGTGTGTTTACGTACAATATATCATTCAATCGAGGTTCTCTTGATTTTCACACATGACAATATTAAGTGACATTAAGCAGGAAGAGCTATTGGGGGATGGAATATTGCTGGGGTTCATTCCTGCAGAATAATACAGGGGGGAAAGAAATTTCATGCAGGATTGGAAACAAACTGTTATTACTATGGTAATAATACTATGGTGGCTCTGTGTGGCTCAGTAGGTAGACTACGGCACTGGCAATGCTTAGGTTGTGGGTTTGATTCCCACTGGGGCCACATATAATGAAAAATGTCTGCTAAAAGGCAGAGGCATTTTATTTCTGCCCAGAGAGAAATAAAAACAGACCAAACTCAGACCTCGTCGCTGTCAGAAATCTCCGCCTTGCTCTGGTGTGGGTCAGAGGGTTCCTCCTGGACGCTTTTCTTTGCACTAAAGAATTTCAAGAACAACATTGTTTCGTTTATATCACAGTGGCGAAGCTGTGTGCCTTGTTGATGCTGTTACAATTCAGCATAGCTGGACATATTAGTCTGGAGATAACACAGGATATTTAAGGATATATATATATATATATATACTTTTTAAAATACATTTGTTTAAGATTTCTTCCCCATTTTTCTCCCAATTTGGTAGCCAATTATACCCTCTATTTCTTTCGATTCACCCTCGCCCACGAACCTGCCACCCGTCACTACGAGGCAAGCTAATTCCCAGAGGCCGGCGATGATCCACCTCCTCCGAGGCAGAACTCGCCCCCCTACTTTCTGGAGACACCCTTTTGTGCTCCTTGGGGAACTTGTGCTGGCTCTCCCTCCCCTCCCCTTGGGGCAGACAGCCAATCTCTGCCCCCGATCGGGGCTCCCAGCCAGGGCCAGACTGGCGCAGTCGGGTTTCGAACCGTGGCTGCAGTAGATAACTTGCATTCCGGGCGAACGCTTTGACCGTTACACTACCCCCTTATTTCAAGATATTTGAGAATAATATTTGAGAAACCTTTTTTTGGGCTGCTTCTGTGGAGGTTTCTTTGCCTTCGTCACATGCTTGGCCTTTTTCTTCTTCCCTGCGTGAAAGAGGGAGAAACACAAAATGAACATCAGACACATTTACGCTGAATACAATTCATCCATCACTGAAGAAAAACTGACAGCCGGTCTGAATGGTCTCCATCAGGTTAGGGTTTTTATTTTTTATTTGAAGCAAATTATTATATATTTTTTTAAATTTGTTTCAGATTTTCTCCCTGTTTTTCTCTGAATTTAGTGCCCAATTATACCCTCTATTTCTTTAGACGGCTTCAGCAGTGTGTCTGGATCCATGCTTCACTGCTCATTTTTAATGTTGTTGTTATTTGTGTGCAGAGCTGCACACCCGTTTTAGGCCCGTTTTACACCCGCCATCGTGCGTTCTGGAAAAGCGGGAAACCTCTCTCTCTCTCTCTCTCCTCTCGCTGGAGGACTGCACTTTATGTACGTGAGCTAATTCTCAGACGGCTTCCTTCGAGACGGAATTCGAGACCCACATTCTGGAGTCACTCTCCCCCCTTCCCCTGGGGCGGACAGCCAGACGCCACCCCCAATCGGGGCTCTGGTAGTCAGTTTCAAACCGCGACCGTAATAGGCAGCTCACACTCGTTAGACCACTACGCTATCGGAGGGCCCTCCTACCCCAATATTTAAGGTGTTTTTTCCCCCTGACTAACCTTTCTGTGCCAGATCCATGGCACTCTTCTGGCTCTCCAGCTTGGCCTGTCTCCTCTGCTCTCTCCTCAGTGCCAGCTGCTCACGCCATGCCGCTGGGGCCAAGCCCGTCAGGAAGTCTTTATACTCCGTGTACTCTCTCAGCCTCTCCCGAAAACTCTCGATGTCACTGTGAGCGGGAAAACCAGCCCAACGTCACTGTGAGACATGACTATGACTTGGGGGCAACCGGCCCTGAGCCCTAGATCCTGTGAGAAGTGTGCAGCTGCCCCCATCAACCCTCGCCCTTAGCTGATTCCAGACCAGTCCTCCCATGCCTACCCCAGTGCCTGGAGATCTGGACCCCCTTCACGTGGTTTAGCCTCGCCCCCCACACTGACTACCTAACTCAGAGGCGCAAAATCAGCCAGCCCTGCATCACCTTTGGTTCCTCCCAAGGTTTCTCCCTATCAAGGGAGTTTTTCCTTGCCACTGTCGCCTTAGGCTTGCTTTTGGGGGGGTCTAGGCCTGGGTTCCCTTTTGTTAAGCGTTTTGTGACAATGTATTTGTGAAAAGCGCTATACAAATAAATTGGATTGGATTGGATTTGTAAGAGGGGAAAACTAGCCCAATGTCTCTGTAAACTTCATCAATAATCTCAGATGGAACTGGGGTCCAAACTGCAGGTGAATCTGCTCAGTTAAAAGGAACAAAATAATCCCAGCAGCTAGCAAAATAACTTTAGCCATGACGGACACAATGCCTCCTCAGTGTAACATTTACTACCTCTTGAGTTTCCTGACTTCTGCCGTCATCTTTTCATATTCTTCCATCACCTGAGTTTTCATCTTGAAGTACTTCTCAGACCTGACAGGAAAACCAAACCTTTGTGTAAACGTCTACAATTTTAACAAGGAGAAAACAAAAAAAGAGTTTAAAACAGCTACTCAAGTGTCTCAGGTGATGAACATATAGTTGAGGCATTTTGCACACTAGTCTGCAGAATTGTGACCAAGTCACTGTTATGCAAGTCATAACAGTCTCAAGTCTTAACCTCTAAGTTTCAAGTAAGTCCCAAGTCATGAAGGATTAAGTCTCAAGTAAAGTCCCAAGTCACCATGTTCAGGTCAAGTCAAGTCACAGGTCCCAAATTTCAGGTGTCAAGTCCTCAAGTCACATTCAAAACAAGTCTTTCGAGTCATCCAGCCAAGTCCAAGTCTAGTCCCAAGTCATAGACATGCAAGTCTAAGTCAAGTCTCAAGTATTTTTATTTTTTGCAAGTCAAGTCTGAAGTCATCAAAATTGTGACACGAGTCGCACTCCAGTCCAAGTCATGTGACTCAAGTCCACAACTCTACTAGTCTGTCACAATCATTTTTATTGTTATCAGTAGTTGATTGTTTGGTTGGCGATTGTGGAGAAAGCAGGGTAATATATACTCACAGCTGGAGGGCGCTGGCTAATTTCTCTTCCCTTTCATCGATAAGCTTTTCGAAAACTATTTCTTCCTCCTCTACGTGCCTCTCGGCGAGGGCAATGTCTTCCAGTTCGCTCTCGACGTCCTTCCTCAGCCTTTCGTTTATCTCCCGTTTAATGGCATGGGCAAACTGCACAAAGAAAGTTCTAGCCATGTTTTTATTTTTTTTAATTTTTTTATCTTCTTTTTTTGCTGTTTTCCCCCCCATTTTCCCCCCACTTTTTAGTATCCAATTCCCTCTCTCTTTTTTCGTGCCAATTATCCCCTCCCTCATATGAGAACTTGCCTCCTTCGAGCCAGTGCCCACCTAGGCCAAAGCCTGTTACTGACGCACAACCACTCATATATGCAGCAATTTTTTCCTTAGGTTTTTATCCCTCCCCCCAAGGGCGGACAGCCAATTGCCGTCCCCGGTCACCGTGGCTAGTGTCGAACACTCTTACTGCTAGACCACGTGGGAGGGAGTTTTATATGAGCCATTTCATCTGAGACAGGAGAGACCAAGCAATGCACAACTCTTCGGGATACACTGGAGACTCACAGCTTTGACAACAGGACAACAATTATGAGCTGCGAATGGAGAAACCTGAAGGGGCAAGTGGTGGTGTGGAAAGTATGTCGGGTGAAAGAGTTCTAATGTGGTACAATCTGGGAAGACTTGTTATTCTTTTTTTAAGAAGCCAAAGCCAAAATCCCCTCCTGTGTGTTTTTCTGCTTGGTACAGCCAGAGCTGTTGGGAGGGGGGTGGGGGTTAGGCAGGGACATTTTTGTGGTGTAAAAGGGGAAAAGGTGAGATACAATGAAATTCATGTTTTTTAAGGAAACATTTTTTTACACATTATCGACAGTATCTGTAGCGTGCGTCAAAAAAACATGAAGTTGTCACACGTACATTCGCTCGTGTACAATTTTGATCCACTTAATGAGAAAACCTGTATAAAAGTCAGTTCAATATATAAATATTTAGGGGTTGTGCACAGTATATAACTCAGTATAAATAGGGTCATTAAAACACTGTGTATATATGTGTATATACAGTGCCCCTTTAAAGTCTACACCCGTCTCAAAAATGCATTTCTGTCACGTGAATCTGTAGATTCAAACATTCCTTTTCTAACATTATACTTTTTTTTGTTACATTCTACAACAGTATTATTCTTAAGTATATTTGAATATATTTAAAAATTGTCTTCTTTTTTTACATTTTAATTTGTACCTTAGTGTAGACCTTTTCTCGCTGTTCCTCCAAGTAGTCTGTAAGAGTCAGCTTCTGCAAAGAGCCACCTGTGAAAAGTGAAATCTAAGGCTGGTTCATACCCCGAGTTGAACAATTTTTCTAGAATTTGCTTTATTGATGGTCTGAAAACTCTCATGACAGAGACTACTGCACAATTTCTTTATTGGTTCTTGAATTTTGGGGAATGACACCTCGAAAGGACATGGAAAGTCATTGAAATGGTGGAATAGGCAAGCATGGTAACGCTTAATAACGGTATTATTACGTCTGTCTTTAGGTTTCACATACGTTAGATTATTTAATGGGGGCATTGCGTCTGTCATGGCGAATGTGGCGGGGGATGTCATACCCTTTTGGACAGGCGGAGGTATGTCAATCTCAGGCTCCTCCATTTCAGGGACGATGTCCTGGATGAGCAACCTGGGGCAGGTTTTGACGCGGGACATCCACGTGCTCCTCATGTAATTCGGAATTCCGCTTTTCTCCTGGGGAGGGAGAGAGCATTGTAACAGTGCTGCAAGCCTCCGGTGGTGGGGGAGAGAATTCCACAGGCGAGGTGCGGCTGAGCAGAAGGCCCATATAACAATTGTAGGCGGCAGTGTAGTGTAATGGTTGGGGAGCTGGGCTTGTAACTCAGAGGTTGCTGGTTCGATTCCCAGGTAGAGCACTGCCGTTGTACCCTTGAGCAAAGGTACTTAACCTGAATTGCTTCTGTAAATATCCAGCTGTATAAATGGATTGTATGTAAAGAAATGTAAACTGTAAGTCGCTCTGTATAACAGTGTCTGCTAAATGCCTGTAATGTCATGGAAATGTAAGGCCTGATCCCCCCATGGTGTGGAGCTTGGTCCTGGGGTACGGAGGAGCAGGCTGTTGCTTGATCGGAGGTTGCGGATGGAGTTTTTGCGGGTGAGCAGTACCTTGAGGTGGGGGTATGTTTTAATACGATCCAGTCAGGCAGCATACCTGCCGTTCGGCATGGATATCTGTGGATTTTCCTTTCAGGAATTCCTCTCTCTTCTTGCGGAAGAGAACCACAGGACGCAAAAATGGACTCTTGGCCTTTCTGCATTCATCTGTGCAACAACAAAAATGATAAATTAATCACCAATAGATCCTCTTCTCCTGTCGAGAATTGTTAAAAGACAGCATTATAATTACTAGGTCTTTTTAAGCTTTCGCTTTGCATGCAAATTTGGGAAGAATCAATTAAAACTGCGCATGAAGTAGTTGTTTTACTACTCTTACAACTTGGCTACCGCTAATAATTGTAATTGTAAGATGATAGAAGATTATACTTCACCTGTTTTGACAGGATCCATTTTATATTTTCCAAGTTCCACCACTACCGTACATAAAAAGGTGAATTCATGTCACACCCCTAAATATAAGCCACAGCAACTAATATGGTTTGATAGAACAATTAACTTAAACTTAGTAAACAACTTAAAAGTAAACAACTTAAAAGTAAACAAAGTGTGCTGTGCCAACAGAGAAATGGCACATTACAAACCCATTCTAGGTCTTTCGTGACCACAACAATTCTTCGATGCCGTCATAGAGTAGTGCGTGAGGTCACTGTGGACCTCCGTATTCGAAAGATACATCATAGCAATAAGAGAGCGCTCCGGAAGTTGAAACAACACAAAGCGGATCTTATTTTTTGCAGGAAACGTTGCTATCTATCCCAGTTTTATCAACAACTATGCAGCGTAGCACTCGCCTGTACACAAACTTGATAGGGACCTATATATAACTGTAGATGGTATAGTTCGCTAGCCAACAAGTTGGGGAAATGTTTAATCTTGCTTTGGCAAAGACTTCCTGAACGGCCGAGCAATAACAAAACGATGGAACATTGGGGGTTTTAACTAAATCGGTCTTAATTCAACACAACTGGTACGATCAAGTCGATCATTTTTGATTTAAACTCAATAATAATACTAAATAATAATCAGTGGTGGACAGTAACGAAGTACATTTACTTTACTTACCATTACTGTACCTAAGTACATTTTTCAAGTTTCTGTGCTTACTAAACTTTATTTCCATTTTCACTTTTATCAAGTATTTCCATTTTCACTTTTATCAAGTTTCCCGTGTCCATATTCTAACCGTATCCATTATATTTCCCTTGAGTGAGGGAAAATCTGAACCAGGTCTGGGCCAGATGGACCGAGAGATCCCACCGCACTGGATACTTCTTCAAAATAAGTATCTTCTTTCAAAGTAAAACAATCTTCAGAGTCTGTAGTAATAATGATTATTTATTTGAATATGAACAATGGTTACATTCAATGAGCCGTTGGTTCGCGAAGCAAGGACTGAAATCTCCTCTCTGAGCCATCTCCTTTTACATTCAAAGAGCCGTTGGTTCGGAAAGCAAGGACTGAAGCTCTTCCCTAAAATTCCACTTTTATCCTGTTTTGAACCCCCCCTCCCTCACAAGATTCAACACTCCTATCTATGATGTCCCATGAAGTTACCACTCCCATCGGGGTGGAATACGCCGAAAATCCCATTCCGCCCCTTTTGGTCACCATTTTTACTTTATATAAGACACCATTAGTTATTTCTGTCGCTGTCTGGCATAAAAAGTAAAACAGCCAATTATCAATACCATCCCCTATCTGCACACTGCACCTGCAGGCGAGGCCTTGGTACCACTTCGCGCGAGAATGTATCACAACAACTTATTCGATCATGCCAACCCCATACCAATCACTGCATGTTACCTTAATCAGGACAGAGTCAGAACGGACCACTGGCCTAAGGCCACTGGGCATGCCTCCAGGCATTCCCAGCGCAGGTGTTCCTGGGCTCATCTCAGCCTGATCCAGACTCTTAACTCTTATGCACCTAAAATACTACATACAAAATGATTATAATCACGAGAACAAAACGCAGAGAACTCAGGGCTTATGAAATGCAGGCTTTTCTAGGTTTTTTTTTCCTTCTTCCACATGACCTAAAAGGGGCGGCACGGTGGTGCAGTGGATAGCACTGTCGCCTCACAGCAAGAAGGTCTCGGGTTCGAATCCAGGCCGGGGGCCTTTCTGTGTGGAGTTTGCATGTTCTCCCGTGTCCGCGTGAGTTCCCCTCCGGGTACTCTGGTTTCTTCCACAGTCCAAAGACATGCACGTTAGGCTAATTGGAGAGTCTAAATTGCCCGTAGGTATGAGTGTGTGAGTGAATGGTGTATGTAGTGCCTTGCGATGGATTGGCGACCTGTCCAGGGTGTATTCCTGCCTCTCGCCCCAATGCATGCTGGGATAGGCTCCAGCCTCCAGGCATTCCAGCGCAGGTGTCCCTGGGCTCATCCCAGCCTGATACAGACTCTTAAATCTTATGCACCTAAAATACTACATACAAAATGATTATGATCACAAGAACAAAATGCAGAGAACTCAGGGCTTATGAAATGCAGGCTTTTCTAGGGGTTTTTTTCTTCCACATGAGCTAAAAGGCTAAACTGATCCTAGATCAGCACTCCTACTCTGAGATGCTTTATACATAACGGCACAGGTCTTCACAAGGGGGTGGTGGGGGTATGACATGAATCAAAGAGATAAGAGTAGGGGGGTCTTCATGTTGGAGCAGGGAGAGTAATGCAGTTATGTTCTGGAATAAATGTAAAAAGCGATTGCCCATTTCATTGGGAAGCCAATGCCACGGGCGTATCGACAGGATGTAAAAGCATAACTGTTGAGAAAAGCAATCTTCGGTTTGCAAATCCTGCTTTGAACTACAGTCGAGTAAACCAGTGGTGTCCACACTCGGTCCTGGGGGCCCACTAGGCATGCTGGGTTTTGTTCCAACCATATTTGTAACCTCTGAGTTGTTACAAGCTGGTCATTGTTCTTGCTTAGACACCTTTACTCTCTATTGAAGGATAGTTTACCCTCTTAAGGCCACATTATGTCAGAACTAGCCATGTATGAATTATATAATAAATGTCCTATGTTCAAATCCCAGCGTTTTGAATTAGTCAGATCAACTAATGTTTTCGTTTTCTGTAATGCGTAATATGGAAAATTATTCCTTTATAGACTGGCAGGGGAAATCGGCAGGGTCATAAATCGCTGAAAGTGCGGTCACTGTTCACTGAAACTAAACTCTGTGGCAACGAGCCAAACCTGCATTGTGGTAAAGTGTAAAGGGGAAGGGGGAAAAAAAGAAGAAAAAAAGGTGCAATTCAAACTCGTTTTCAATTACCTTAACTGATCAAAAGATGGGAAAGGCTGTGAGAAAAAGCAGCATACGCAGCAGGTCCCCGAGACCAAGTTTGCGAATCACTGGAGTAAACCAATGACTTCGCAAAGATCATCTCTACGTTCTAACTTTGTACGTACAAAGATTCTAAGAGTAGGAGTACTGATCGAGGATCAGGTTTCCCTTGTCCACATCCTAACCATATCCATTATGAGCTAAAAGGCTAAACTGATCCTAGATCAGCACTCCTACTCTTAGAATCTTTGTATATATGGCCCCTGGTCTCTTCAATCTTCAATCAATCTTTATTTTTGTATAGCGCCATTTACAAACAGGTTGTCACACAGTTGTCTCTTCAGCCTTGTTCCCAGAGAGCTGTGTGTGTGTGTGTGTGTGTGTGTGTGTGTGTGTGAGCTGTGTGTGTGTGTGTGTGTGGGGGCAGGGTTTCGTTGTCACGCAGCACTAAATCGATCAATTAAAGCAGCTGATTGCAGACTTAACTTGCCTCACCTGGTTTCTTGGGTCTGAACCAGACAATGATTTTAAGGTGACAAGGAAGAAACCAGCACACCCTCCTGGACCAGGGTTAAAGAGACCCGTTGTAACTGGTGCCTGTGCATTGACAGCTAAATCCAGCTTTCCTCCAAAG
>JAINUG010000023.1:5424533-5427033 GCA_029706075.1 Aldrovandia affinis
TAAGAACAGGCAGAATGCATTCGTTAGCTTCACGACCTCCTGCTTTAACGCAGCGAGTCACACAAGAGTACTGAGAGGGAGGCCGCACCTTGGCCCATCGCTGGCACAGGGCAATGCAGGCGTCTGCCAGGGTGGTGTCGTACCTGGGTGGGGGAGAGAGGTGGATGTTAGTGCCCACAGGTAACCACACTACTCAAATCTACATTTTTCATGACATTTCAATGACAAATTTAAGGTTTTCAATTACATTTCTTCTGCATTTTGCAACTGACGCAAAAATTGACTTTACTTTCATAACTTAACATGTTTTGTTGCCAGTGCAAATACACATCCCATTGTGTGAGTGTGTGTGTGTGTGTGTGTGTGTGTGTGAACAGCAGTGGCAGGTGGCAACAACGGTGGCAGGGGAACAGACATTTTGCAGTAACGTTATCGAAAAGAAAAGGAAAGATATAATTTAACAAGGAATCAGACATTTCAATGACTTTCAATGATTTTCAAGGGAATGACGTGTGGGAACCCATGTTCACATCGACTTTCAAGTTCAACATTTTGCTAGGTTTTGGCCCAGGGCTCGGACGGTCAGGCCAAAAGGCAAAAGGGCAACAGCTCCAGGCCTAATTGATGTTCTTGTGCCAGCGTGTGCTGTGGTCCAACACCAGTGGCCCCTACTACACAAGCAACAGTGAGTCATTTCTTTTTAACCAATCAAAGCATTCCGCTGTTGAGTGAAAAGGGGTTCAATTGGTCCTCATCAGCAAAAATGAAGGGATGACTCAGTGGTCTGAATGAGAAATATCTCTCTCTGAGCCACTGTGGTCTGAATGGGGAATATCTCTCTGTGACTCACTGTGGTTTGACCGGGGGCATTCCTGGGGTGTGCATCCAGCCGTTCCAGTCGACTTTGTTCAGAATATCCACCTGAGAGACGGAGCACAGGAGTGAGAGGAGCATGAGGGCAGCATCATATCACTATGAAGCATCATGGTGCTATTAAGCCGCATGCTGCAACAGTATTTCTTGTTTATTGTGTTGGTGACGGTTTACCTTGTCCTTGAAGTAAGTGAACAGGTAGCTCTTCCACTCTTCGGTGGTGATGCTGCTGTAGGTGAACATCTGGATGTAGGATTTGATAAAGCCCATGAACACCTCTATGAGGGAGGAGGGGGGAAAGGGAAACAAGCGATCAGATTCTGGGAAGGCAGGGGGAAAAACAGTACCTTTCTGAAGAATTTGTTACTACACTTTAGACTCAGGACTGTGACTATGTCAATTAGACCATGCTGGGGTCATGTTTAATGTTTAACCTTTCTGAAAACATGATCCAGGTGGCAATGCCATTCCAATGTGGAGTATTTCCTGTCCTGTTTCAGTATGGAATACTTCCTGGTCTGAGGCAGGAACTGAGACTGTGCACCAGGCGTGTGAACACGCATGACAGTGTGTGAAGGTACACGTTTGTCATGTAGGTGTGTGGAGTTGAGGTGTGTGTGAAAGTAAATATGAGGTTTGTAAATGTGTGTAATGTTTTTAAGCTTTATGTGTGTGGAGGTGTGTACAGGTGTGTGGTGTGTACAGGTGTGTACAGGTGTGTGGAGGTGTGTACAGGTGTGTGGAGGTGTGTACAGGTGTGTGGAGGTGTGTACAGGTGTGTGGAGGTGTGTACAGGGTGTGGATGGAGGTGTGTACAGGTGTGTGGAGGTGTGTACAGGTGTATGGAGGTGTGTACAGGTGTATGGAGGTGTGTACAGGTGTGTGGAGGTGTGTACAGGTGTATGGAGGTGTGTACAGGTGTGTGGAGGTGTGTACAGGTGTGTGGGAAAGTTACCTGGGCCACCCAACAGCTCTTCCAGGTGGTAGAGCAGAGCAAAGCCCTTCTCGTAGGGGACGGAAGAGAAAGCCTCGTCTGTGTCCACCTCGTCCAGGTTGGGGACCAGGTTAGTGAGGGGGTTCTTGGCCCCAAACGTGTTCACCTGCAGGACAGGTACAGAGGCTTTCAGTGAGCGGGATGGGTGTAGATTTCAGCGTTCAGCAACCTCACTTCTGGTAGTTTTGTTTTTACTATAACTTTACTCGTGCGGAACCAAACACCTTTTATTCGCATTTCCCTGGTATATATCCATCTTAGTGAATTCATGTGAAAACCTTTTAAAAAACAATGTTTCAGATTTCTTCCCGTTTTTCTCCCAATTTAGTAGCCAATTACACCGTCTATTTATTTCAATTTACCCTCCCTACACGAGTCCGCTGCTCGTCTCTACGAGGCAAGCTAATTCTCCGGCTCACCCTCCCACCCTTCGATTGGGGCTGACGACCAGGGTTGGTCTGGCAGAGATGGGTTTCGAACCGCGTCCCTGACAGGCAGCGCACACCGTATCGGACCAGCCAAAATACAGTGCGTTAGACCGTTACGCTATCAGCCGCCCACAATATAACCTTTTAAGGAATAAACATACACTTAAAATATGGCCGAATGAAATACAGTAGTAAGGAATGTTTC
>JAINUG010000023.1:5429533-5467033 GCA_029706075.1 Aldrovandia affinis
GAGAGAGAGAGAAATGGAGAGAGAGAGAGAAATGGAGAGAGAGGTGGGTTGAGAGAGAGAGAGAGAGAGAAATGGAGATAGAGGTGGGTTGAAGGAGAGGGAGAGATAGAGAGACTGACAGAAAGGAGAGAGAGAGAGATAGAGAGAGAGAGAGAGAAATGGAGATAGAGGTGGGTTGAAGGAGACAGAATGGGGTACATGCCTGTTTTCCAGGGCACCCACCACGAGGGCGATGAGATAGGATGGCATGGGAACCTGAAAATGTACAGCACACACAACCGTCAGATCTCCACACACCTCCACCTCTTTCACATCACCTGTATTCACACTGTACACCTCGGACTGATCCAAAACTGACAGACAGACAGACAGACAGACGGACGTACGGACAGACAGATAGACACTTTACTGCTTTCCTGTGAGGATATTCCTTCCACAGTGGGCACAGGTGAATTGACCAGCACAGATTCAACACACAAATGACAAATAACATGACAAGCACAGGGTTAGCGCTTGACTATATTTACGTTTTTTTTAAAATGTATTATTATTTTTAAATATTTTGTTTCTGTTTTTTCCCCCATATTTAGTAACCCCCCTCGTATTGTGAGTTTGCTGCCGTATAGCCCTGAGACTGGCAGTGACAAAGGCGATGTATTGCCTCCTCCAAGCTGGAAATCGCCAAGCCGTCGACTGTAACTCTGGTACACACAAAGCCACACCTTTACGCAGCAAACTCATATCGGCTTCCCTCCCCCCTCCCTGGGGCGGACAGCCAATTGTCACCCCCTAGTGGCACTCCTGGCCAGAGCCAATACTGGCACGGTGGAATCGAACCCCAGTCACAGTGGCCAGCGTCAAACATTGTAACCGCTAGACCACCCGGGAGACCTCATGTTTTACATTTTTTCAATGGTAACTGACAGGAAACTTCCGCTGAAATGGGCCTTTGTGCAGCACAGCCGACTGTACCTGCATCCACAGGGCAGTCTGACAGAACATTGATTTAACAGGGAACCCCAGTCAGAAGGTATGGTTTAGGCTAGGGATGGGCAAGGGTTCTGGGTTTCATGTCAACTTCTGCTCTTAATTATTTAATTAGCCCAATCATTTACGTGATCTGACATTTTTGCTCAATTTCTTGATAAGCCCATAAATGACAGGTGAAGACTGTTCTTGTGTTCCCATATGAAACATGTTACTGTGGTCTAATCTCTAAAGTGAACCAGCATTGGCATATCCAGCTAATTAGCTAATTGAGCCAATTGAGGGATAATTGGTAGAAACAAAAACCCATCCCTGGTCTAGGCCTTTCGCATTACTCCTCGTAGGCGTATTTTGGATGCCACGTTTTAACTTTTTAACATTTTTGCTTACTGGAATCAGAAAGATATCATATATGAAAATACGTGCTGCACTAAAAGGAAATGGCTGAGGTTAGCATATCACACACGTGCTAGAATTAATCAACAGAGCAGGAAGTAAAGTAACCACCACTGCACTAAGGAGAGAGACAGAGGGAGACCTCATTGCAGTACACAGAGAGATAAGAAAACCAATAATTTTATCTCTAATTTATCTCAAGACACAGCAGAATTGGCAGTTGAGATAACAGTGATGACAGTAAATAAATGCAAGATAAGAGCAGCACCATTCCAATTACCATTGGATACATTTTGCAATGCTGTACATTCTGAAGTCAATTGCATCATCTCAACTTGAATTTGGGAGGAAGTGGAAGAGAAGCAGAGGTACAAATAGTGACACAATAACACACTGCGAGACAGAGAGAGAGAGAGAGAGAGCAGAGAGAGTTAGAGAGAGAGGCAGAGAGAGAGAGAGAGACAGAGACAGAGACAGAGACAGAGACAGAGACAGAGACAGAGACAGAGACAGAGACAGAGACAGAGACAGAGAGAGACACAGACCGGCTGGCGGAAGCGGTAAATGGTTCTGCTGTTGTCGCGGGGATCCGCTTCTTGACCGTCGCGCATGGCACTCATCAGAGCCACCAGCTCCCTCGGGACCGACACCTGCAGGGAAACACCATTGTTACCTGCACAGGTATACATGCACACACTGACATCATCTCCACAATGGCTGGCCACAGCCCGACCCGTTACACACGCAAAGAATCCCAAACTCAAACGGTCTGCCCACTGCAGGGAAACCGACCAACCGATCCGACTCTAGGTTTTTTACATTTACAAACTCATTTATTTCAGTAATTTTCTTGACTGTGAATCCGTGAATGTGAAGTGAAGAAAATAAGGATCAGCAAAAAGCGGGAGGTCATCGTGTTTAATAAAGTTTCAGGGCTTCTGACAGGACCACTCATATACGCAGCGAGCTAATATCGGTTTCCCTCCCACTGTCCGCCCCCTAGTGGCACTCCTGGCCAGAGCCGAGCTGGTGCGACCTGGTGGAATCGAACCACGGTCGCAGTGGGCAGCGTTGGACGTTCTTACAACAGGTTCAATTTCACTTGGCAGATCACTGCCTCCATGTCATTGACACATTCAAAAATATTTTGACGTTAAAAAAACATCTGACAAAGTACCTCATTGTCAAAATGAGATCAATAGGAATTACAGGAGCTATTTCAGAATGGGTTTGAAATTAGGGCTGGTGTTGGGACCTCTGCTCTTACTTATTTACATAAATTACCTTGATAAGGATGTTAATAGCAAAATAGTTACATTTGCAGATGACACAAAACTTGAGGTTTAAAAAAAACAACACCAAAAAAGAGAAAGACTTCAGAAACTTAATCTCTCGTACGACTCAACAAAAAGCTCAAGGGAAACCGCTAGACCACCCACCTCCTGGGTGGTCTAGCGGTTGCAACTTTCAGTGCTGGCCATTGCGACCGGGGTTCGATTCGACACCGGCTGCTTCAGTATCGGCTCTGGCCAGGAGTGCCACTAGGGGGAATTAGCTGTCCGCCCCAGGGAGGGGGGAGGGAAGCCAATATGAGTTTGCTGCGTACAGGAGTGGCTCTGTGTACCGGACTTACAGTCAACGGCTTGACATGGAAAGAGAAGATGTAATTCGCTACTAAATTGGGAGAAAATGGGATAAAAACAGAAACAATTATTTTATTTTATTTTTTAAGAAAAAGGGGGAAATAAAGGGGAGAGAGATTAATAAAAGTTGATCACAGAAGATAATTCGAGGGTTTAGTGCGTAAGGGGCGTAAGTGACATTTTGGTCAAAAATGAGTTATATATATCAATGGAAAGCTTTTGACGAGCTCCATATAATGGTAAAAGGACACATGCATCATTCTTTACTGTACTGAAATAAAGCTCTAAACCATAAAGACACATTTCAAACCTTGGCTTAAGTTTGGTGCGAAAAGGGCGTAAGTGTACACAGTTTGGTGCGAAAAGGGCGTAAGTGCGCATTTACGCCCTTTTCACACTAAACTAACCATTTTCCCACTGATGCATTATGGACCTGCCCACTTGACAGCAGTTAGGACAAAATGGCTGACAAGAAGAGAACAAACACAACACAACAAAAATGATGAGGTTAAGTGCATTAAGAATAAGAAAGGAAATTTGGTTTACAATAATAAAGATATTCCTAACACCCAACAGTTTCTTTGTTGAGAGCTTTACCAGAGAAGAGGTTATAAATATGCCTAAATGTATATAGCCAATTTACATAATGTTTTGGAAGACTTTGAGATAAGGGACATAGAAGTACTACAAAAACTACAAAACATAAAGACAAATAAGGCAGCAGGCCCTGATATTTTATTCAATCCATAAACACTGGAGAAATACCAGATGACTGGAAGTAGGGTAGTATAATTCCAATATATAAGAAGGGGGACCATATTGACCCAGGGAACTATAGGCCTGTTAGTTTAACTCGCATCTCATGTAAAATACTGGAATGTATTATTACGGACAAGTTGGAATCATTCTTGAAAAATAATAGTATTTTAAGGGAGAGCCAACATGGTTTTCTCAAGGTGACTTTTCATGCCTAACAAACCTCCTGGACTTTTTTGAAGAGGCTACAAAGTGTGTTGACCTGAACCAGGCTTATGATATTATATGTTTGGACATTCAAAAAACATTTGACAAGGTACCACATGAGAGGCTCATTGTTGAATTCATTGGAAAAGAGTTGGCAGTGAAGTCCGGCATTGATGGGTGTTGGGACCTCTGCTCTTCCTTATTTAGGTAAATGGTCTTGATAGGGGCATTAGTAGCAAAATAGTTAAATTTGCAGATACTAAACTTGGTGGTTTGGCAAACAGCTTGGAATAGACTAAAGTAATCCAAGATGATTTAAACAAAATCCAAGAATGGGCAGAAACGTGGCAGATGACATTCAATATTGCTAAATGTAAAGTTATACATGTGGGAAATTAAACATAAGACAGGAGTATTTTATGGGAGGAGAAAAATGAGGTGTTAAATTTCAAAAAGGCTTAGGAAATGTTGTTGATCAAAGTCTATCTGCATCTAAGCAGTGTACTACAGCAGTGAAAAAGAGCTGATGCAAACAGACACGCTCGAATGCTCAGCTATATCTGCGGTTGGCCGTAAAAAGCTGTGAAGTTCTCGAAACAGGAAGAGCTGAATTCTGCAAATGTTCTGATGAAACTGGGGTTTCTTCAGGACTGTAGTTCTTGCACAATGGTCTCTATAATGCAAGAAGTTCTGTCACAACTCAGCACTGCACAGCCACCCAAACATGTCTGGGTCTTGCTAGCATTACACCCTCATTTCACTTTATAGATTATAGATAGTTCTTTCAAATTTTTTTCACATTTTTCTCCCAATTTGGTAGCCAATTGTACCCTCCATTTCTTTCAATTTACTCTCCCCCTACATGAGCCCGCCTCTCGCCCTCGGAGGGAAGCCAGTTATTCCCATACAGGGATGCCGTTCGCGCTTCTTGGCGAGCCCATGCCGGCTCACCCTCCCCATTACAGTCGACGGCTTGGCGAGTGCCGGCTCGGAGGAAGCTGTACATCGCCTTTGTCACTGCCGGTCCGAGGAATACGGCAGTGAACTCACAATACGAGGGGGGGATTGACATGAAAAAGAGAGGGTGTCATTGGCTACCAAATTGGGAGAAAAATCTGAAAACCAAAAAAATGGAAAATTTAAATAAAATAAAAAGTAACCCACTAAGGCTCACTCCAGCCCTCCTCTTCAGACATCACCTTGGCTCCCCTCCCCTCCCCCATCCCCACCCGCACCCCCATCCCCATCCCCATCCCCACCCCCATCCCCACCCCCATCGGGCACCCCCACCCCCTGGCACTTGAATCGGACTTGATTTCATGACAACATCGGACTTGAGACATTATTAATTTGGCAATTTTGTTTAATTCAATAAAAAATGTAAGATCATTCATTCAGAATATATCCATGTGCACATTATACCGGCATGACTTCATCCACGTTATGCCAAGTAAAATCTGCTGCATGCAAAGACACATTGGTACTACAGTTTGTGTATTTTAACTGCAAAAAATGAATTTATATTACTTTTTGTTAACTGGAAGGACTGCGTTTTGAGCATTCAGCCAAGGCGAGCTGAAGATCTTACAACATTATGAAGAACACAGTTTATTTTGTAATGTAAGATCGGTACGCGCTGTGAACTGGACGAATGCAATCTTGCTTTAACCACTAACGCACGTGCTGTGCGGTTGCAGCAGTATTGACTTTTTTATTTAAGAAAGAAAGATATGTGCCTTACTTTGTTCAGTAAATTATGGCCAATTAGTTTACAAAGTTCATAATAAATTAAAAGCAATTTTATGTGTTGCATTTCTATTCCCCGCCTCTGTACCAAAAACGTACCAAACTGTGACTTCAAAACCAAGGTACGTACGGAACCGTGATTTTTGTGTACCGTTACACCCCTAGTAGAAATGTACTTATGAAGACTCTTATTTTAGCAGACGAACACAGCGGGACCGGTGAGGTTACCTGGGCATAGTAGGTGTGCTTCACTGACGGAGTGTCCTGACAAGGGACCATGGTCCTGCAGTGGGTGGCCTGAGGACGAAACAGTGCGATGAGAAAAGGGCAAACACAGTCGCATAATGCAGCACATTCAATTAATTTTTTTCTCTTTTTGCTTTTTATTCCCAATTTTTCTCCCAATTTTTTGTAGCCAATTATACCCTCTCCTTTTCATGTCAATTATCCCCCCCCATATGAGAGCTTGCTGCCGTAGTCCTGAGACCGGTAGTGAGCGCTGTACCGCCTCTTCCGAGCCGGCATCGGCGAAAGCCGAAGCCTGTGACCGTAACACACAGGACCACTCATATATGCAGCGAGCTCATATCGGCTTCCCTCTCACTGTCCGCCCCCTAGTGGCACTCCTGGCCAGAGCCGAGCTGGTACGACCTGGTGGAATCGAACCACGGTTGCAGTGGGCAGCGTTGGACGTTCTTACAGCAGGTTCAATTTCAGTTGACGGATCACTGCCTCCTTGTCATCGGCACATTAAGTTTAACATCTGCCCTGCTCGCATGCCGGCGATGGCGTTGTGTAATTCTGCAGGGTTTTATACTGCAGTGGATAAAGGTCGCCTGTGGTGAGAACACTGTATCTGATCCCCATTAAGTGCAGTCAGGTACAGCGACCTTTTACCTCTCCGCCTGTCATGCTGTAGAACGCAGATGTCAGCAGAAAGCCCAGAGCCATTAGTGCCAATGTCTCATTTACATTTTAGGCATTTAGCAGACGCACTAATCCAGAGCGATTTACACAGTTTACATGCAATCCATTCACACAGCTGGATATTTTACTGAAGCCATTCAGATTTAGTATCTCGCTCAAGGGTACAATGGCAGTGCTCCACTTGGGAATCGAACCAGCAACCTCTGAGTTACAAGCCCAGTTTCCTAACCATTACACTACACTGCCGCCCCCTCTGCTGCAGGCCTGCCTACTCTTTCTTTTAAAGGCCACACTTTAGCACACTTCTACATTTCTTTTCTAGGAAATTCATTAAAATATAGCTTTTATTTTACACTCAGCTCAGTCTAATGTCTCCAGACCTATAAAAGTATCCTACTCTTAATACCTGCATATTGTGTTCCTTTCAACAAGGATTACAACCTTTGATTTTTGTCTCATTCTGACAGTGAAACTGACTGGAGAGTGTCATATTTGACAAAAACTTTATCAAGATATTTCACAACTGATGCAGGCAGGAAAGTCTTCTTTTGCTTTGCATGCACGCACTCAACACTGAACATTTGAATGACTTCATGCCCTTTTTTTTTAGACGAAAAGCGGGAAACGAAACAGACTGCCAGTTCGCTTGAACAAATGGATATTTCAGCATAATTCAGGATGGAAACATCTTTCTTTTAAAGGCCACACTTTAGCACACTTCTACATTTCTTTTCTAGGAAATTCATTAAAATATAGCTTTTATTTTACACTCAGCTCACTAATGTCTCCAGACCTTTAAAAGTGCTGACCCCATTTAGTCGACTGGTCAATTGTTTGGTTGATGGGCTGTTGGTCGACCGAGATTTGTTTTGGTCGAGCAGTCGCGCGAAATTAAAATTAAAAAAATAAATAATAATTCTCCAAGCAGCATGAGACACCTAGATTCACGCCACAGTTCGGCGCGCTTGTCAGTAGAATAATCTATTCTGGATGCTGCGGGTATGGCAGTGACAGTCCTTCACTCTTACCATAGCTAGGCCTATATATGTTCTCTTTAAATTATATTAGGCAGTTAAGGTAATAGTAATGTTGTGAATAATTCAGCAAAACTAATAAAAGTAATATTTTATAATAAATGTGTTTTGCTAATTGTATGGTTTATATATTTATAACTAACATGCATAACACCCCCTTTCATGTAGCCTATATTGTATCCTTCTTGTTTTAGGCACGCGAATGTGCATTTTACATTTTTACATTTTAAGCATTTAGCAGATGCTCTTATCCAGAGCGACTTACAAGATGTGCATTAATACATGGTAGGAACAATCATAGATTGCGCAAGAGATCAGTGCAGTAATACAGCGATAGACATCATTGCAGGAAGCTGCGTACCATTTTTTGTGTGTGTGTGCACCGCCTCATTTTAATTGTAGCCCAAGATTTGCCTACAGTTAAGATTAGTGATATAGGCATACTTTAATTACTCATTTCGATATAACCTAAGAACATAATGTGGAATGTAAACTTTGCAAGCGCGTTTTCCAAAGCTGCTAATAAAACGAGGAGCAGTCTTTTGCCAAAAAATGTGGACAAGCTAGTGTTCCTGTGCCATAACATGAAACGACTGGGGAAGTAGGCCATCGGATGGTCTCCGACTCGAGTAAGTTATTTTCGATAGGCTATAGCCACTTTATGTTCAGCTTTAGGCTACAGTTTAAGACATTAGGCTATGTGATCATTCGTTTGTTAGCCTATTTTTTTGCAAGAGATTTTAAATCCCAATGAGACCAACCTGGTTAATTAAATAAAACATAGCCTACGCATTAGAATGTGTTATGGTTGTAGTCAAATAAAAACGTCAGCCTATTATGTGGCCATACCGCAACTTCACAAGCGCAACGGCAGAATCTGCAAGGGCAGCATGAAGAGGCTCGGAACGGAGACGTTTTTTTTCCTTTTTTCTTTCAGGTAATCTTGAACTCCGGCTCCATAAAGTCATTAGCCTATTGTTACTCATTTGTGTCATTCACTTAAGAAAGTTATAAAACACGAGACAAGCGCAGTGTGCATATAGTTGTATTTATTAAAACAAATACGGTGTGTCATATAGAAAAATCTTTTTGAAAGGGGAAGTCTTCTTTTGCTTCCATCCCCCGCCCTGCCCTGGTATCTGGAGGGATGAGGTCCACCCCACCCCTACACTTAGAATGCCCTTCCGGTGGTCTGTTAAGCCTCATGAGCCTCAAGGACTATTTGTTTTGTTCTTCTCTGTAACCCACAATTTTCCAGGAGTTCATCTCGACCGCCTTTTAAGGGGTCAGGGAATAATTTTCCAGTCTTCCACACTGGTCCCAATGGTTTTCTGTGTTTTTTTATTCCCTCTGGAAAATGCCAATTGTGAAGCACTGTGTGACAACCTGTTTGTAAATGGCGCTATACAAAAATAAAGATTGATTGATTGATTGCTTGCTTTGCTCGCACGCACTCAATACTGAACGTTTGAATGACTTCATGCCCTTTTTTTTTTTTTTGACGAAAAGTGGGAAACACAACAGAATGCCAGTTCACTTGAACAAATGTATATTTAGCATAATTCAGGATGGAAACATTAGATCTATATACCTGGGGGAGGGACGGAGGATTTGTACGGGATATATCAGACTCCACTACCACTGAAATCTGTGCATCTAACTAATTGTCATCACCACTGCTTACATGTTTAATACTGCTTTTCGTAATATATATCCATGTTTAAAACTGTCTAAAAAAAATACACATCTACTAACCTTTTCTTTCCCGGTGTTACAGATATGGTATGCAGCTGCCAACAATGATGTCTATTGCTGTATTACATTTACATTTTAAGCATTTAGCAGACGCTCTTATCCAGAGCGACTTACAAGCTGACTATGCTTAGGTTGTGGGTTTGATTCCCACTGGGACCACATATACTGAAAATGTATGCATTCACTACTGTAAGTCGCTTTGGATAAAAGCGTCTGCTAAATGGCATATGTAGTACCACTCAAGATGACCCACGTTACATATAATCAACAGGTTTCTTTGTGATCTCATGTGAATCGAGTTTGCGTGAGAATACAGGACAATAAAAAAAACTACAAAACTAGGAGAGAACTGACTACAGTGAAACCAGTGTTAACTGTCCAGTGTCTCCTCGAACACTCACAGGAAACATTCACAGATATTCTTCATGGTGGAATTTGTGCCTTTTTTAATTTGAATGAACCCCAATCAAATTCACCGCTCTATGGGGCAAGCTACTCTCCGAGGCCGGTGATAATCCGCTTCCTTCAAGACGGAACTCACAGACCGTCTGGAGACACCCTTACGTGCTTCACGGCAGACCCGAGCCGGCTCACCCCCCTCCCCTGGGGCGGACAGCCAAACGCTGCCCCCGATTGGGGCTAACGGCCAGGGCTGGTCTTGGCAGAGACCGCGTCCCTGATAGGCAGCTCACACTCGTACAGGACCAGCCAAGTACGGGCGTGTTAGATCCACCAGCCCTTGGAATTTGGCTCTTGACCACCCGCAGAAGGGTGGCGAGTGATGCAGGCAAGGTGCATGCTGGGATACCTGGCACTGGCTGAAGAGGTAGGGCTGCTTTTTCCCAGCAGTCTGTTCAGGCCTGAGCCACTGGAGAGCCGAGGCACTGGGAGCAGTATCATAGGTCACCTCCACAATCACATGCTGACCCCTAAAAGCACACAAAACACAACAATCAAAACAAAACCGTGGCCAACATTCGCAGCAGTGTGATGCAGTGGTCAAGGAACTGGGTTCGTAACTCTGGTTCAAATCCCTGGAGTAAGAAGGGATACGTACAAACTCGGGTGTAAGTTGAGGTTTAATAATATTAAAGCGAATCATATTTATTACAATAACAAATAACAGCACCCTGGACAAATATACTCGTCTCTTTGTAATTAAATGACAAATTAAATCAATCCGTTAGTCTGACAATCGTTTGCTCTTGTAAGGGCAAAAACCATGATTTTTGAGGTTAAACTTTTCCCTGGATAAGATACTGAGACTTCCAAGCCACAAATTCCTGAAAACCAACCAAATATAGGGGTAGTTGGTCAAGGAGGTACACAGAGAGCTGTTATGGCTCAATCGGGGAACCACTGCTCAAGACAATCTCTGTGTAGTCAAGCACAGAGTCAGATATCCTGCTACTTTAGACTATCACAGAGCAGTACTCAGTGTGAAGTATCGAGTTTGACATCTTGTTTTTGTAGAGTATATCTCCAGTCAGTCTGTAGTGTAAAGGATAGAGTTTGACATCTTGTTATTGTAGATTATCTCTCTAGTCATTCTGTAGTGTAAAGGACAGAGTTTGACATCTTGTTATTGTAGATTATCTCTCTAGTCAGTCTGTAGTGTAAAGCAGCGGTCCCCAACTTTTTTGCACCACGGACTGGGGGGGTGCATGGGGAAAAAAAAACTTTAAAAAAAACTGAGACAAGTGCGGAAAAGAGGCACAGACGGAAGTGGTCATTTTTCAAAATAAAACACCCTGCAGACTGCGATAGTCAATAAAATGGAAATAAAATTAAAATTAAAACATTTTTATTATTTCTGTGCGGCCTGGTACCAAATGCCTCACGGATCGGTACCGGGCCACGGCCCGGTGGTTGGGGACCCCTGGTGTAAAGGACAGAGTTTGACATCTTGTTATTGTAGAGTATCTCTGTAGTGTAAAAGATAGCGTTTAATGTCTTGTTACCGGGACAGTTCGAAGGGCAGTGTGATCTCCAGTGGTGTCCCTTTAAAGCGGTGCTGGACCCCCATGGTGAAACTGGCCTCCTGTCCATTGGCTGTCACCGTGGCGATCTGCAGGTCCTTCGTGTCAAGCGTCTAGCGGTGGTTCAGAGAGCGAGAGAAAAGAACAACTGAGCAGCAGAAGGAAGCGGGCAGTTGCTTCTGTAACCACAAACAGAGAACAAAAAGAGACATGATAGAAAAAAAGGAGACATCCGGAAATAATCTCTCCATTACCCAATATTGTGTAGGCGCACCGCACATTCACACTTACTGCATTTTTACATTTACATTTTAGGCATTTAGCAGACGCTCTTATCCAGAGCGACTCACACAGTTTACATTTCTTTACATACAATCCATTTATAGAGCTGGATATTTTACTGAAGCAATTCAGGTTAAGTACCTTGCTCAAGGGTACAACAGCAGTAACCCACCTGGGAATTGAACCTGCAACCTCTGAGTTACAAGCCCAGCTCCCTAACCATTACACTACACTGCCAGCCTGTGGCAGCCTTACTGCATCTGAAGGCACGCACACACTCCTAATCTGGTGTAATGCACACCTGTCAACCTTTGATCAAAGGTACAAACACCGTCTCCTCGACTGGCCTGTCAAAGTCCACACGTGAAAGGTATTCTCGCGAACACTGTGACTCCAGCCTTCGTTTAAGACAGAGGGCTTGCAGCAAACTGCGGGGCTTACTGGGCTGAATTTGGCAACATTTTCAAACGTATAGCAACGGAGCCAGTATTGACGCACGTTGCTCAATAATACACAAATTCTTTCCCCGGTTTCGTAAAGGACACGGATAGATATCTGACAACGTGGTACTTCAATCAGCTTACCTGGCAAACGTATATCAATGCAGCTACCAGTGGTGGACGAAGTACACAAGCCCTTTACTTGAGTAAAAGTACAGATACCCTTATAACATATTACTCCAGTAAAAGTTAAAAAGTGCTACATTTAATCCCATTTGCCTTTGAAATGTAGGGGAGTGAAAATAAAAATAAAAGTAAAAGTGGAAATACTTAAGTAAGCACAGATGCTCGAAAAATGTACTTAAGTGAAAGTCAAGTAAATGTACTTCGTTACTGTCCACAACTGGCAGCTATTCGATACCACATAGAAAAGAATGACAAAATTAGGAGGATTTAATTTCATGAGCACTCATTTCATGGTCAGTAACCTGTCTTTCATGATAAGCGCACGGTCAGACCAGTTGCCATACGTTACAGACAACTTGCATTTGGGTACCAAAAATATGAATCTATCTTAAACCATTGTCAGCTCTCCACAGAACTGGCCGCCACATTTCCTTTTCCCCGGGAGACACATTCGGGCGATGTCAGACCAACATTAGCCTACTAAACTTAACTTAACTTTTATTCCAATCCTCTATATATTTGTTTTGTGTGAAATATTTCTATTTTGGCTCTAAAATACATTATACATTGACGACTTATTGGCACGCCCAATATAAAAAGCAAGCAGCATTACATAAAAATAATAAACTATCAAGTTCAGAAGGTCAGGTTCAAATTGACAAATCTTCGGGCTGAAATCACGCGGTTCGTATTGAAATGCACCTGATCCATATATAAAAGAACAGATAGTTAGCGACCGAAACACATCGCTCATCACACAGGAGTCCCAATAACACGAACATGTTAGGCGTGTTAGTAAGCTAACGCTAGGCAGTAAAAACGAAGAAAGCAAATATCCAAATAAAACGTTTTTGCAGACAAAATGCATACCTAGGCACATATTTTAAGCGAGAGCGATTGTAAATAATCACTTTATCCAGTGCAAATGGCTGGCTAGCAATACACTGTAGACTATATGATATATTTAGCTGATATGACTGTAAGTGTATCGACACGACTAGCCAACCTAGCGCTTAGCAAGCTATTCTATCTGAATGCGAGTTGACTGCGATAATGTATCAGAGCCGGTTACCGTACCAGACCGGAGAAATTATCCTCCAGCACTTCTAGGGTCAAAGAGACTTTCCCTTTGATGACATGGCTGTCAAAATCCACCCGGTAAGTTAGATTCAAGTGCTTGGTGGTGCACTTGCTCGGAGAAGAGAAGGAGCTGGGATCTGCAACAGGAGCCATGGTCAGTTTGCTCACTACATGCACACAATCTGGACGCACAGCGCTATTTAGCTATCTATTCACGTGGGACAACCCGGCCCGGCGCGACGCATTGTGGGCATTGTAGTTTAAACGATGGTTGCGTAGACCTGAGAAGGTTACGTACCACAAACTACATTTCACAGACTGCACACTATGTTAACAGTTTTGGTTTGTGCAACCAAGACAGGATATTGTATCAGGATGACAACTGATAATCTCAGAGTACATTGGATGTGTTGCGTGTTTCATCATTCATCCTTTGAACTACCCATTGTTTCTCTCCATTTTCATTGCCATGACAATATCACTTTACAACTCCCGCAATTACCCTGACAAGCTGCATGAGGAGTTCCCAGTCTCTACATCATACGTATTTATACCTATATAATAGCTATAAATACACATATATATATATATATATATATATATAATTAAAATAGAAATACAATTCATGTATTGCATTTTTTTTCAATTAGATTGTGTAATACTAAGTTTGTATATTAATTACATAGTAAAAAAAAACATGAATGAGGCCCATGCACAAACAGTTCCCAGTAATAGTTGAATTGATACATACGATTGTTTATTACTAGAGATATTGATCAATATAAATGAAATATTTATGTTTTAATTAATTGATAAAATGCTTTGTAAAATGTTTATTAACTGCTTATTCATTTTCTCCCAATTATTTCCTCTATTTATTTAGATTTGCCCTCCCCACACGAGTCCGCCGCTTGTCTCTATGAGGCAAGTTAATTCTCAGAGGGAAACTCCGCTTCCTTCGAGACGGAATTAGCCCACCCACGTTCTGGAGACTCCCTTACGTGCTTCACGGCTCACCCTCCCCCTCCCCCCCTTCCCCTGGGGCGGACAGCCAATTCCGCCCGCGATCGGGGCTGAAGTCCAGGGCCGGTCTGGTATAGACGGGTTTCGGACCACGTCCCCGGCAGGCAGCGCACACTGTATCGGACCAGCCAAGATACAGGTGCGTCAGACCCAAAAGTCCATTATATTTCAGCCATGAATATTTGAACTATGTGGGTTCATGTCAACAAAATGCTGAAGAATTAAGCCATGAATTGGGGATCTGTTTAACAAATTAAAATGTGCCAGAAGCCTCCAAATTGCAGCATTACTACTTAAAAGTTTGCGGAACACGATGGACAGTCAGTTCACAGATCAATGCAGACCAGGCTGAATGCTGCTTGTGCTCCCTCTGGTGGTCATTCAATTGAACAGCATGCAAAATACATATGTGATTTACAGTTTTTTTCTGAATGCTTAAACACTAACAGTGATTCTTGAAGCACTATCTCTGAAACCATTAACACTTGTAGCCAATGCATTTACCAAGTGTGCCAAACTGAATGCACGTTCTCTGCTTTACACTCAGTTTGTAATTTTATAACACACTTTTTGCAAAACTGTAAACACAAACCACTGCTTTACACTCAGTTTGCAATTTATTAACACACTTCTAGCAAAACTGTAAACATTGGTCTCTACATTGCTACACTATTTTGTCAATTGCCTTTCCACATTGACACATGTGAAAACACCTTTAAATAATGAGTTCACTTACAAATCAGAGCTTGAGCACTATAAATAGGCCACAGGTAAACATTTGGCTTGGACAACAACGGAGGCCAATATTGGACAGAGAGTAAGAGGGGTGAGAACTAGAGGAGGACGAGGAGGTGAAGAAGTAAGAGGAGGAGGAGGAGGAGAAGGAAGAGGTGAAGTAGGATGGGGGAGAAGGAGAGGACGGGGAAGAGGAAGAGGAAGGGGAGTCAGGAACACAATAACTGATGAAATCAGAGCAACTGTGGTTGACCATGTTGTCAACCATGGGATGAGCATGAGGGAGGCTGGGCAACGGGTTCAAACAAATCTGAGCTGCTATACTGTTGCAGGTATCATCCAGATATTTCAAAATGAGAACCGGTAAGTAACTGTAAGTGCTGTAGTCTTACTGGTACAGTAATATGTACTGTACTTTCATAATGAGAAGGATCTATCACTAAAACCATTCAAATGTTTTTACAGAACTGCAAGAAAACCAGTATCTGGTGGAAGAGGTCGACTGTTCACCTCAGAGCAGGAGACCCACATTGTAAATATGATAATTGCAAATAACTTTATCAGACTCCGAGAACTGCAGGCCCACATGGCGGCAGATAACACCATATTCCAAAATGTCAACAGAGTGAGTCTCTCTGCACTGTCTCGTCTACTGAAACGCAATAGAATTAGGATGAAGCAGCTGTACAGAGTCCCTTTCGAAAGAAACTCAGACCGTGTAAAACAACTGAGATATGAATATGTGCAGGTAAGCTATACTATGCTATCATTGGTACTGGATCTGGAAGTGTATGGTGCTACATCATACTGACTGATCCCTGTCTTTTCGTACTGTGCTACATTGTTTTGTCTTGTCTCTTTCAGAGAGTCATAGAGCTAGAAGCAGATGCAGTGCATCATGTGGACGAGGCAGGTTTCAACCTTGCAAAAACAAGGGGCCGCGGCAGAAATATCATCGGACACCGTGCCATCATCATCGTCCCGGGACAACGTGGTGGCAACATAACAATGTGTGCGGCTATTAGTCAAAACGGCGTCCTTCACCATCATGCAATCCTAGGCTCATACCACACTGCACACATTATCACATTTCTGGACACCCTCCACAACAGACTAATTCCTAATGACCAGGGGCCAGAGCAGCCCAGGTACGTTATCATCTGGGACAATGTTAGTTTCCACCAGGGTGCTTTGGTCCGCAATTGGTTCACAGGTCACCCACTTTTCATCGCACTCAATCTCCCCCCATACTCTCCGTTCTTGAATCCTATTGAAGAATTCTTCTCTGCATGGCGTTGGAAGGTGTATGATCGCCAGCCCCACCAATGCATACCCCTTCTACAGGCAATGGAGGAGGCTTGTGGAGACATCGATCAGGGGTCATGCCAGGGCTGGATACGGCACTCCAGGCGATACTTTCCACGCTGCCTAGCTCAAGACAACATCGCATGTGATGTGGATGAAGTCTTATGGCCAGACCCACAAAGAAGGTGAGATTTAGCCTAACTGTTTTCTGTTCTTTTTTTCTAACACAAATGTTTTTGTTTTCTTCTACTGCGCTTTTGTTGTTTGAGGAGTGTTAGAACATTTTGAGGGAAAAAATAAAACTTTTTCCCCTTATTTGTATTGATAGTGTGTTATGTTCAGAATACACATCCATACTTTACACATTTGGATACCTGTGTGTATGTGCGTTTACTACACAGAAAAAGAAAAAGCCACAAGTGTTGCTATCAGTGCGTAGTTGGTGCTTCGTGTGCTTATTCAAATGATGGTTTGTGTGTACTGTATTGATGCAAAAACAAAACAAAATTAGAGTTTGAAGAGTTTTGCAAGAATTGTTTGCTTTTGCAAGAGATGTATAATGTTTTGCTGGTTTGGTGTAAGGTTTTGTGATTAGTGTGTAGAGTTAAAAATAGCCTATAGTTTCAAAGATAGTGCCTAAGCAATCAGAAGAAACTGTAAAATTTATTTTAAAGCTATTTCCTCCCATCCAAATAAATCATTTGCCTTGGAAACACAGCTGGGTGTCAAATAGCCCAGATTAACAAGACCCTTTCTGGCCTGAGTAGATAACAGTATATCCATAGAAAATGAACTCAAGAACAATTTTTAAACAATTTCCCATATTTTAAATGCTTTTAAAAAACGTACATTTGATATGGAAGTACAGTATCTCTTGGAAGTATTTAAAAATTACTTTTCAACCCCGTTGGTGTAATCTGAGGTAGTAAAAATATATATTTTTCCCAAATATTAAATGTAATAGTTTTATAAATGGATGTAGTGGCCTTTTTTGGTCACAAGAGGGACTGCTTTACCCACTCCTGTGGCTGCCTTGGCTGCTCAAGGGAGAAGTTGGGAGCACAGGACCAGCTAACTCTATCCAAATCCTAACCTTAACAATGATGAGGAAAAAAAACACAAAACCGACTTCAGACCAGTGCTCACGGACAACCTCCACCTACACCTGCCTAGCTCGGAGTTGCAAATTAGCAGCGTTCTTCCACAATCTCACAATAATAAGATTTGAAAAAATGGGCACATTTTCCTCACACCACTTTGTGTCCTCTACCTTCATCAGAGAACCATTTCATTTTATTTACATTTTCGCTGTTGTGTGCAATGCTTTTTATTTTCTCTGGTTGTTAGTAAACATTTAAACCATTTAAAAACATTTAAAACTCACCCCGCCCGCAGGCAACTGTTCTCCCACAACCAGCCCAGTGTTCCGGCCAAGGGCCCTGATGCTGTATTTGTGTCCTCCATTTTCTTTGTTTTAAATTCCACCCTGTCCGTAGAATTAAACAGAAATGAAAGTGTGCAGAGTCTCTGCAACTTTTCCGAAGGTTCGCTCCAAAAGGAAATAATAGTTGACGGTGTTTGTTGTACGTGTTGTATTCACCAGATGGCCAGCACCACAAACAGTGTTCGTCTCAAACCAACAAATTAATGAATCACTCACTGTGCAATACAAAGGTCTTCCAAATCTTTTTCTCCAAAAACAAGCACATTTTCTGCACATTAAATATACCAGCACTGCACAAAATTTATTTTAGCAAGCAAACAACATGGTAGAGAAGGGTGGAGTGAAACCAAGGCATCGAAACTAGTTTAATTTTGTTAACTAGCTCCTACTAGATAAATGTACACCCAACATTGCATCATGTTTTGTTTTAGTGATTTTCTCCCATTTTCTCCCAATTTGGTAAATTAAGAATCAATCAGACATTGAATCATAGCCAATATGTTTTGTTTTAGTTTTTTGTTGTTTCTCTACAACATGGATTCTCAAATATTAGCACCAGGGTTTTATCATGCTGATTTAATATTCAAATGGGTGCTCAAATTGTCTCCTCCTCATCTCCAACATTCTCTTAGACCAGCACACGGGATTGGCTGTCCGGGATTGGCTGTCCTGCTTAAGGATGCCGCACACGTCTCAAAATAATGTTTCAAGAAAAAAAGTTAAAAATAAATGAAATAACTGTTTAGGGCCAGGGCCGGTCTGGCAGAGACTGGTTTTTAACCGCATCCCTGATAGACAGCTTGCACTCATACAGGACCAGCCAAATACGGGAGTGTTAGACCGCTACACTATCCACCAGCCCCTACAAAGAACCTCTTTGTCTGCAATGATGCCGCTGTGTAACTGCGATCACGTCTGAATGTGTGAACTGCGTGTTATCTACGTGTTATATATATATGTGTTGTTGTTTTCCTGTGTTATTTCGTGAAGCTTACTCTTCCTTGGGTTTGTTTGGTGCATTACCACCAGAGTGAGATGGGACTGAGCCGGATGGATGAATAGATGATCACAATCTACCCAATTTTCCCCCAACATTTTTTTATTTTACATTTTACTCAAAATCATTAAAAAATTCTACTATGGTTATGATTTTTGTATCCAGAAAGCAAATAACAAGGCACTGAACAATAGGCTGAAACCTTGGCTCTTACCTAATGAACATGTTGGGAGCACAATATGCACCATAATCAGGGCCCAGAGTTTTATTACCTAACTTCTATCTTTTTAAAAAAAGATTTTGTTTCAGATTTTCTCCCATTTTCTCCAAATTTAGTCATCAATTACACTACCTCTCTTTTTCATGTCATATCCCCCCCTCGTATTGTGAGTTTGCTGCCGTAGTCCTGAGACCGGCAGTGACAAAGGCGATGTATAGTCTCCTCCGAGACGGCACTCGCCAAGCCGTTGACCGTAACTCCGGTTCTCCAGGGCCACTCCCATACGCAGTGAACTCATATCGGCATCCCTCCCCCCTCCCTGGGGCGGACAGCCAATTACCGCCCCCTAGTGGCACTCCTGGCCAGAGCCAATACTGGCACGGTGGAATCGAACCCCAGTCACAGTGGCCAGCGTCAAACATTGTAACCGCTAGACCACCCGGGAGACCTCATGTTTTACATTTTTTCAATGGTAACTGACAGGAAACTTCCGCTGAAATGGGCCTTTGTGCAGCACAGCCGACTGTACCTGCATCCACAGGGCAGTCTGACAGAACATTGATTTAACAGGGAACCCCAGTCAGAAGGTATGGTTTAGGCTAGGGATGGGCAAGGGTTCTGGGTTTCATGTCAACTTCTGCTCTTAATTATTTAATTAGCCCAATCATTTACGTGATCTGACATTTTTGCTCAATTTCTTGATAAGCCAATTACCGCCCCCTAGTGGCACTCCCGGCTAGAGCCGATACTGGTGCGGCCGGTGGTATCGAACCCCGGTCGCAGTGGCCCGCGTCGACCTTTGTAACCACTAGATCACCCGGCAGGCCAGCATTTTTGTTATTTAAATAAATGTTTATTTATTCTTTGTCTTGGGTATGAAAGGCACTATTAAGGTTAAATGAATCACTAATGCAGGTGTCTAACTTGGCAGTTCATTAATGTATAGAATCAGTGGTAGACAAATTTTTACATTACATTTTACACTTTTGGCATTTAGCAGACGCTCTTATCTAGAGCAACTTACGAGATGTGCATTAATACATGGTAAGAACAATCATAGTTCGCGCAAGAGATCAGTGCAGTGATACAGTAATAGACATCATTGTTGGCAGCTGCATACCGTACCTGTAACACAGGGAAGGAAAAGGTTAGTACAGTTTTTTTTCACCATTACCACTGATTCTATACATTAATTAACTGCCATCACCACTGTTTACATGTTTAAAAAAAAAAAAAAACGACGAACTTTTCTTTCCCTGTGTTACAGGTACGGTGTGCGGCTGCCAACAATGATGTCTATTACAGTATTACTACACTGATCTCTTGCACCAACCATGATTAATCTTACCACGTATAAATGCACTTTTTGTAAGTCGCTCTGGAAATGTAAAATGTAACTGCCCACTAAAGTAAGGAACGGCATGCATCTGCCCCTGGCAATACTGGTGACCCATAACAATTCCAGAATGTTTCCTGTAACGTTGTGGCAATGTTGTCACCAGCCCTGCGTGTCTGCGTTTACTGTACGCAGTCTGCAAGTAGCACATGCGAGATCAGATATCAGTCTGAGAGAATAAACAGAGAGACAATGCACTCCCGTTGTGAAGGAAAATAAAAGTAGCCAGAACAAAACTGGGACTGCAGACGAAGCGCCAATGTGTCAGCAGAAGGGGACACACACCACCCCTCTACCCCCATCGCCAAGGGAGCCAGCCGGCCCCGCTCTTGTAGGCCCCAAGAACACGCCCCCCCCCACTACAAAACACGAGAGCTGGACTTGGGTTCAATGTGTTTCTCAGAACCATTACACATGCTTTCACACTTTATTCTTTTTGTATGTATCCGTTTCTGTTTTTTTCCAGGTTTTTCTCCCAATGTAGTGGTCAATTACACCCTCTGTTTATTTAGATTTACCCTCCCCACACCAGTTCACTGCTCGTCTCTACGAGGCAAGCGGATTCTCCGAGAGCAGCAAACTCCACTTCCTTCAAGACGGAATTTGCCCACCCACGTTCTGGAGACTCCCTTACGTGCTTCACAGCGGACCCGAGCCGGCTCACCCTCCCCCCCCCCCTGGGGCGGACAGCCAAACACCGCCCCCAATCGGGGCTGACGACCAGGGCCGGTCTGGTAGACATTTATTTGTTTATTGTTCATTTGTCTTTGTTTGTTTGTTTGACAGGGATCACAGTTAGCCATTGGGCTAATTTACCTCTGCAGTCCCTGTGGACAGGCAGAATAACATTAAGTTAGTCATGCGCAATGCGGTGCACAACAATACACAGCAAAAAACTTGTACTGGAATTATTTTATGGCAGTGGGAACGATTTGATGAAGAATGTGGCTGTTTTACAGCTGTGTGAACAGATGTGGATAGCTAGGTTGGAGTGCCCCTCTTGGGCCACTGAGGTCATGTAATGAAAGGAAGGCGTGTGCGGGTGTGTCCAAAAACGCACCACACTCAACGCAGAACATCCCACGGTGATAAGCACAGAGCTAAGAAATGAGAGATCAATGTTTGCATTACTGATTTGCCTTAAACCATGATTTCATGTTTGTGTTATGTGTCACGCCTTGGTGGCCCTTTAAATCAGTTTGGGTAAGAGCATCAGCTAAATGTATAAACTAATTAATTCATGAATAATAATAAATAATAATACCTTCCAGGGTTATATAATGACCGACCCTGACCAGGAATAGCGGTTTAGATAATGGATGGATGGATGGATGGATAATATTATTATATAATGACCTTACTGGTGAATGTATGAACTAATGTTACAATTACTATTTAGGGGAGGACAGCAGATAGCAGTATAATACATAGTAATGTAATAATATAATAAGAATATAACAGGACTATTTTGGTGCACTGGCATTGTTCCACTGTTCATTGTTCATTCGTGCGTACATGGTATGCGTTTGTGTGTGGGGGCCAAGTGGGGCCATAACGTGACTTTGTGGAGCTACATTAGTTATGGTCTGGCACCATTACATGACCTCAATGGCCCAAGAGGGGCACTCCAACCTAGCTATCCACATCTGCAGTTCACACAGCGGTAACACAGCCACATTCTTCATCAAATCGTCCCCACTGCCGTAAAATAATTCCAGTACAAGTTTAATTCTCCATCATTGTATCAACATTTTCTTAAAAGGATAGTGCATGATCTTAAAGGCTATTTTTCCCCAGTCTACTCACTATCAGTAAAATTCGAGTAATTTAATGTCTAATGTATTTTTTCTCTCACATTTCGAAAAATAATCGATTCCGTTACAAACTGATGCAACAACCTACAACACCGTGTAGAAATACAATTATGTTATCCCTATCTTCTGCGACCACAAGGGGGCCGCAAACGTTTTAATCTAGCAAAGCGGAGCATGTTAATTTCCCCCCATAGTCAAACCTTTAATAACTCAATAATAAATATAAACAATGCATGTTAAGACACAGATAATAAATAGAACGTCTAGCAAATGTTTAGCGTTGACATTTTTGGGCGTTTATACAGATTTGTTTCCATTTGGGGGTGAGTCAAATCTGTATGAGTTTATGTTGTCATTTTCATCCATGTTATTCATTTTAAATATGTACACATCTAAATATAACGTGCTATTTGTAACCGGGGAGAAAAGACACGAATGTAAAATACTTGGGTCTATAATCCATGCACCGCTTTAATGAGGTAAACCGGCACGTTATTGCTGAACTTGATCTGAGACAGGTGGTTGAAAATGAAACACTCCGTGACGGCAGTAATGGAATTTATACATTAAAATAGTTTCCATTAAAAGCTTTCGCTCGAGAAAGGGGTCAATTGACACATTTCTGTATCCCCATTGTACATAAATTACACACCTACAAAATGACATACATAGTATTTATAAACAATTTCTACGACCCAATGTTACTACAAATAAAATCAGCTGTGAAACTTAAAGAGACCGAACTAAACATTTACCTTAGCATGTCATGACGCAGACGTAGCGAAATAGCTTTACTAATTTCACATAAACGCATCCTATGATGCAATAGTGTGTCTGCATTTAAAAACAAAAACGCTAATTCAACACTACAAAAATAAACTGGTCAAATGTGCATGAAGTCATAAACAATGTTGGAATGTGCGAGAGCTCATCTTTTCCCCCTGGTTCCTGTGTGGGCGTAAAGATCTGCCTGAAAGGAAGGCACGTGCGGGCGTGCGAGGCGATATTTTCCAATGGAAATACAAGATATCGAAATATATTTTTAAACTATTCAAACTGAACCGAAAGTCAAAACTCCCACTCCTGTCTCGTGGTGCCTTGAAATTGTGACTTGGGAGGCAAAACACAAAGAGAGCAACTACGCCAATTATTTACAGATGATTCGTTGAAAGAATGAACAAATGTTCAGTGATCACTGTCATTTAGTGTGCAGCCTCTATCTCATCACATTTACACGATATATAATTTCGAACAATAACACGTACCGCCTATATAAATCATGAGTGTGTGTTTTTGGTGAAATAACGGAGGTGATTAAAGACTGCTGTTATCGGATGACCCCTGAAAGATGTTGTCAGTGGAAGGGGGGGGAGGAGGCGTGGCCATACGCACAGAGCTTCCTCAGGCCCTCCGGCTGGGTTCGGGCTCTACAACTTTGACAAACAGCAGTGTACCACTAAAACACTACTATGGTACGGAGTTGGAGCAAGGATATCGTTAGACCAGACGCTTATTTCCTTTAAATGACCTGTTAAGTTTTAAATCTGACCTCACAAGTTTTAAGGTAAGAGTGTTATGATTACGCTTGAGTATGATAATAATAATAATACATTATTTTAATTATTGCTATTATTATGATGATTATTACTGTTTAAAGGCTTTGGGCATGTTTGCTTTTATTTATTTGTGCTACTTAATTGTAACTTATGACACAGAATATTGAGCATGCTGCAGTGTATGAGACTTTTATGAGACGCAAATAACGATGTGAATCGTTTGTGGTTCACTTCTTGAAACAATAGCCTAAGTAAGGAAATATGTATGTTTGGTTTGAGTAGCCTACAATTTAGACAGACATTCAGTCCATGAACATGAACCGTTAAATAGTTGACATTTCCTGAAGTGCGAACATTCTCTTTCAGGCCAAGTATTGACATGTCCAAGAATGAATTTAATTTGCACCTATAGACCAGAACGGGACAGCTGTACACGTGAGCAACGAAAATCGGTCTGAATGCCATGCAACGCTTTGACTTAAAGCAATTGCGCAACCTAACGGCTACAGATTTCTGAATGCGAATGTTTTACACACAACTGTGTGATTTCTGCGCGACCGTGTCGCAACGTAGCCTAAACCCTGGATTTCCTGCTGAAAGGCGAGCATTCAGACCGCCCTTGCGCTCGCTTGCAGTAATTCCGATTATTTTGTGCTTTGGCAAAGCGCCGTAGAGCGATTTACCACGTGAGTGTATGTTTGTATACAACGGTGCACGGTTGTACTTCTTTATTATTTGATTTATTGTGTTTATTTATTACATCAGAGGCATTTTAATATGTTTAAACAGTGCGTTTGATCGCAAACAATCCGGTCCAGAGTCCAGCGCGATAATTGATGGTTAATCCAGACCCTACAGTGTGACATTCGGGTTTTATTCTCTTTGACGTAGGAACCACACTGAGTTTCACCACACACAGAGTCCTTTGTTTGGTAGGATGTACTGTAAATGCTTATATATATACATGTGGAACGGGCAGGTGATTAAGGGCTTTATTTAAATGTGATTAATTACTATGACCATTTAAACTTGGTGTTTGTGGCAAATGCTTTTAAAATCCCAAATTACCTTGGATAAAGTATGTAACATAACATGGCACACAGACAACGACAAATGCAGTATCTGCCATATAACGTTTTGAAAAAAATCATTGTATTTCTAAAAAGGGTGAATTAAACAGCCAGCTGACATTTCACATACATCTTTCACAAATGCATATTTATTCATAGTTTTTTCCCCAGTTTGAATGACATAAGCACAGGTAGCAAACATGAATTTAGGACCTGACACAATGCACTGATCTTTAATACTATAGAAACCTTTGTAAGGTTGCACAATCTTGCACAATAGTTGCACAGTTCAGTGCACAGTTTACAGGAGTAATATATATATATAAAATATGCCACTTAGCAGACACTTTTATCCAAAGCGACTTACAGTAGTGAATGCATACATTTGTCAGTATATGTGGTCCCTAATGGGAATCAAACCCACAACCTAAGCGTTGTCAGCACCACACAGAACTACTGATACTTCACAGGCGCTGTGCAACGGTGCCTTTATGCCACCTTTACACCTGAACACCCCTGAGAGGGCGAACAGCGGAAGCAGCTGATTAGACCAGCACATCCATACATGATAACAAACATTGCATCTAAGAGTGTATCTCTGCGGTGCTGGATCTATACTTTTTTTTATCAGAGCAGTCTAGACACTGTGACCAAGTCACTGTTATGCAGGTCGTAAGTAAGTCTCAAGTCTTAACCTTCCAAGTTTCAAGTAAAGTCCCAAGTCCAGGTCAAGTCATGAATCCCAAATTTCAGGTGTCAAGTCCTCAAGTCTCAAACGGTAGCGTGTTTTATACAAATATTTAACACAATTTAAAAACAAGTCATTCAGCTCAAATTCAAGTCTAGTCCCAAGTCATAGACATGCAAGTACTCTTATTTTTTTGCAAGTCAAAAATTGTGACTCGAGTCCACAACTCTGGAATCAGCTAATGTAGCGGGCTAGGTGAATAAAAAATGAGCCAGTTGATTTAAAGATCTGTGAATCCATGTGGGTCTGCAAAGCCACAATCTTAAAAACAAGCGAGCAGGCAGCTGTGGACAGCGAGTGGCTCTCTCTCCCCGAGAGAGGGAAAATGAGTCAGAGTTCCTGTGACTGACAATCACACCAGATGAGTAAAATAGGTGCTCTGGAAACCGCAGCGCTGTGGGCACTGGGCCTCTTATCTCTCCGTCTGACTTTGTGTGACCCATCTCTGGACCGCTGCATGCTGCATGTATGCAACTTCAGTCTCCGCAGTGTTCTGGGGGCTTACGTCTCGTCTCTCTGTAAAGGCCTTGGATCATTTTGATGAAAAGCACCACATTTTTATTCATATATTTTGTCTCAAATTTTTCCAGTTTTTCTCCCAATTTGGTAGCCAATTTTACCCTCTATTTCTTTACATTTCCCCTCCCCCCCACAAGCCTGCCGCTCGTCCTTGGAGGCAAGCCTGTTCCTCCCGTACAGAGATGCCCTTTCGCGCTTCTCGGCGAGCTGGTGCCGACTCACCCTCCCCCCCTCCCTCTGGGGCGGTCAGCCAATCACCGCCCCCGACAAGGCTCTTAGCCAGAGCCCAGCCGGGGGTTTCAAACCGCGGCTGCAATAGGGGCAACTTCCTTTCGGGGGCGGCGAATGCTTTCACCATTACGCCACCATTGTGGGTAGCGAACTTATGACACTTAGTCAGTGACACTTATCACCACCTGAAATACATGGTTCTGTGTGGCTCAGTAGGTAGAGCATGGTGTTGGCAACGCTTACTGAAAAATGTATGCATTCACTACTGCAAGTCACTTTGTATAAAAGTGTCTGCTAAATGGCATATATTATTATTATATTACCCGAGGCCCCCTTTTTTACTCATATTTTAACAAATAATTTACGCACATCTTACACGTTTCATTTGTTGTTTCGGACGTAGGGGTCAAGACTTGTCCTGGGGGTTTCCGTGTGGATCTTGCTCTGGCTGTGGAAGCTTCATTCTCAATCGCATGGTTCCTTTGGCCTGGCAGGCTCCTGAGTTCATATGGTGAGGGGATGTCTGCTTGTACTGGCCAGCCAACCTGGCCACCGAATCATCCCCCAATTTAACTGGCTCAATAATTCCCACCCTCTCTACCTCAGCTGGTGTCTGGTGGGTCCTACATATTGATGTTGGTTGGGTTTAACTGTAAAAAGATGCTTTAAGGGACCTCGGGTGGCGTAACGGTCAAAGCATTCGCTTGGGAATGCAAGTTGCCTAAACCCGACTGTGTATGAATTGATGTTGTTCGAAACCCGACTGTGCCAGACCGGCCCTGCTGGGAGCCCAGATCGGGGATGGCGTTTGGCTGTCCACCCCAAAGGGGAGGGGGGTGGGTGAGTTGGCATGAACTCGCCGCAAAATCCAGAAAGTAGGTGGGTGACTTCCCTTTCAGAGGGGAATTAGCTTGCCCCATAGAGACGAGTTTGTGGGGGAGGGCGACTCGAAAGAAATAGAGGGTATAATTGGCTACCAAATTGGGAGAAAAAACTGGAAAAAATCAGAAGCAGTGCTTTAAGATCATGAGATCAAGAATGGATCTTTCAATTCATCAGGAAGAGAAAGGAAGAGAACTGAGGCCTTAATTAAATGCAGAAATCCCTGCCTACCTCCAAAAGCCTTCTTCCATTAGAAGATGGAAGTTGATTCCAGAAGATTCTAAAATCTCAATATCGTGGCCAATGTCACTTCGACAGTTCCGCCGATTCTTCCGGCTGTATTTAGGCAAGTGGTGGCTTACCGTAGGAGGGTGCGGGGGTACTGGTTATCAGCGTTATCGGTGATCACACTGAGCCAGCCGTCACGGAACTCGTCATCGTCAACAACAAAGGAAGAGGCTCTCTTGAGCTCTCTTGTTAAAATATATATATATTAACGTGAGCGAAACCGAGGTCTCTGGGAGACCTTTGAGGTGTTGCTCTTCGTCTCTACAAGGCAAGCTAATTCTCAGAGGGCAGCGAACTCCGCTTCCTCCGAGACAGAATTCGCCCACCCACGTTCTGGAGACTCCCTTGCGTGCTTCACGGCGGACCCAAGCCGGCTCCCCTACCCCCTTCCCCTGGGGCGGACAGACAAACGCCGCCCCCCCCCGATCGGGGCTGACGACCAGGGCTGGTCTGGTAGAGACAGGTTTCGAACCGCGTCCCTGACAGGCAGCACACACCGTATCGGACCAGCCAAATACGGTGCGTTAGACCGCTACGCCCCCTGGGGTGAGGCTCTTTAAATGTTTGAGAAAGGTCAGTGCTGACGACGGTCACACACAGACCGTGACCTTCTGTCCAGCTCCCGATGAGACCCTGTGTGGGGAAATGAAAGGGTCTGCCCGCGTTTGTACTCGTCTCTCTCTGAACTCGGCACGCCACACACAGAGATAACGCCATCACACAGAGCCAGATAAAGATAAGTTGCTGCCGCCAGTTGCTGACAGTCAATGACACTTATTAATACCTGGAATAAATCTGCACACAGTAGAACATGGGCAACCTTTAAAAGACCAGTAAAAACTCAAAATGGCTGATAGGGCCTCGGGATGGGGCCTCGCCCGGAATGCAAGCTGCCTACTTAGGTCGCGGTTCGAAACCTGGCGGGGATTGGCTGTCCGCCCCAGAGGGAGGGAGGGAGGGAGGGAGGGACAGCTCCCCGAGAAGTGCGAAAGGCATCCCTGTACGGGAAAAAACTAGCTTGCCTCTGAAGACATCAGGCTCATGGGGGTGGGGGGGGAGGGTAAATTGGAGGAAATAGAGGGTATAATTGTTACCATATTGGGAGAAAAACAGGAAAAAATCTGAAACAAAATGTAAAAGCTCAAAATGGCTAAGTGACCCCATACAAGGCTGTCAGTTCCCAGTTTTGTACATCAGTGGTTCCCAAACCTTTCCTCGGGGAGTCAGTCCACGTATTTGTTGAATTCCACCGCCAGCACACCTAATTCAATTGATGTTAAGTAGTTACTAGCTGAATCAGGTGTTCTGGTGGTGGAATCGAACAAATAATAACACATGCCATTTAGCAGACGCTTTTATCCAAAACGACTTACAGTAGTGAGTGCATACATTTCTCAGTATATGTGGCCTCAATGGGAATCGAACCCACAACCTAAGCGTTGTCAGCGCCGTGCTCTACCTACTGAGCCACAGAGAACAAATATATGGACTGACAAATAAATATTTAGCCATTTTCAGAATAATCGAGTGCCTTGGATGGAATCAGCAAGCCACAAACTTTTGATTTGTATTTTTGAAAGTTGGCTTTATATCTCACTGTGGCAGTTACTCTGTATGAGACGGCGGTTATCCAAAGAGCACCAGTGTGGGAATGTAAGAGCCAAGACGTGGTTCTGTGCCATTGTTGTGCACTTATTATTTACCTAATGACTCAGAAGCTTCCCCTTATCCAGAGCAACCTGAATGGGTCACACATTTGACATAATATTGACAGATGCAGTCAGGGATTTGCTAAAGCAGCTTAGGTTAGACACACTACAGCACACCCGATCTTCACAAACATCTGTCTACAAACATTTATTTATTTATTCAGCAGATAGTCCAGAGCCACTCTCATCATCATAGTGTGTAGAATGAGGCTAGATGAACACATATATATGTACAAATGGCATCACTGGTAAAGAATCAATACTGTAGGCCTCCCGCATGGCCCAGTGGTTACAACGTCCGACGCTGGCCACGGAGACCGGGGTTCAATTCCCCGTCTTGCCAGAGTCGGCTCTGGCCGGGAGCGCCACCAGGGGCGGTGATTGGCTGTCCGCCCCAGGGAGGGGGAGGGAAGCCGACATGAGATTCGCTGTGCATAAGAGTGGCCCTGCAGTATACTGGGTTACGGTTGATACTTTGGGCGAGTGCCGTCTCAGAAGAGGCGTCAGGTTGCGTGTCGCTACCGATTACAGGACTACGGCAGCTCAACATTACTAGGGGGGGGATTGACTTAAATAGCGGGTCTAATTGGCTACCAAATTGGGAGAAAATGGGATAAAAATCAGAAACAAAAAATATAAATAAAAAATAAAAGAATCAATACTGTAGGGGCCTCAGCTAGTGTAGTGGTCTGATGCACTTGGATTGACTGGTGCTTTGCGAAACACGACTGCATCAGTCCGACTCTGGCCGGGAGGCATTTGGCTGTCCGCCCCATTGGGTGGGGGGGAGGGAAATGTCGGCACAAGCTCGTCGAGGAGCAGTAAGGGCGTTCCTAAAGAGCAGGTGGGCAAAGTTCCGTCTCAGAGGAGGTGGTTCAGGGATAATAGCTTGACCTGGAGGACCACCGGTGGGCTCATGAGGGGAGGGGGCGAATCAAAATAAATAGAGGGTTGAATTGGCTACTAAATTGGGAGAAAAGCAGGGAAAAATTTGAAAAAAATAAAAATCAATACTGCACTACGCATATTGCCGCACTTAAATGCTGCACTGAAGGGAACATTAAAATATGAAAGTTCTTAATAATATAGTCATAGTAGAAGAGATGTAGCATTAATTACGAAGAGAACAGCACGTTATTAGGCCGGCTTTTGCAAGAGGTTACGGGGTGAAAGTTTGGTGAAGGTTTTTAACCGGCTTGTTACCCAAACAGACCAACGTGAGAGAACTTTATTTAGCGATCTTGAGACAAGCTGCACCTAATTCCTGTTGTTTCCACTTGTAAAACTGAATACCCTTTCAGCTGAATTTCTTATAAACCAATTTGTAAAAAGCCTATGCATTTGCGAAGCACTAATGTTCACCTTAGAGAAGTGCAGGGGACAATGTGAACCCTGCAGGTTCTCTGCCACGGCCTCGCTTTCTTTCAACGGTCGGAGTGCCTTGGAAACGGTGCAGAGAATTATCCACCTGTGCGATTTTTCAAAACCAAACAGATAACACAGGAAGTGTGGTTCACAAGTCATTCAACAGTGACAGGAAGTACCATGTTAAAACAACAGCTTATCTGAGAATCGTAACCTAAGAGTGCGCTGATACAGTCGAAAAAAAAGTTACTGGTAGGAACCATATCAGAAACTTATTTTATTCAATTTGGATACGGAAATACTCAGGGTATGGAACTTGAAACTGTATTTGTGTGTGTGTGTGTGTGTGTGTTTGTACTGCTTTATAAATTGTGATAACCAGTTTAAGACTTTGTTGGTGTTGGGTTGTACTGTAGCATTCCAGTTTGGCGTTTTCTATTTTTTGGCTTTAACCATTGCCAACCTGTGGCAGCATCTACACAAAGACTGTGCTGCTGTCGTAAAGCTCAGCGCTTACACTGAAACTGCACTGTGCAACTGTTTTAGAGCTCAGCGTTACATTGACATTTTAGGCATTTAGCAGAGGCTCTTATCCAGAGCGACTTACCCAAAAAGTGCATTTATACGTGGTAAGATTAATCATGGTTAGTGCAAAAGATCAGTGTAGTAATACTGCAATAGACATCGTTGTTGGCAGCTGCACACCGTACCTGAAATACAGGGAAAGAAAAGTATTTTTAAATTTGCTTTCTTTAAACATGTAAAGAGTGATGATGGCAGTTAATGAATGTACAGAATCAGTGGTAGTGGATCACAGAATCTCAACAGCATTTACACTGAAACTGTGCGGCTGTTTTAGAGCTCAGCATTTACACTGAAACTGTGCAACTGTTTTAGAGCTCAGCATTTACACTGAAACTGTGTGGCTGTTTTAGAGATAAAATTTCATTGACTGTGCCTTTCCAGAGAAAACAAGCCCAGAAAGAGAAAATGTTGCATACACACAAGGTCTGCTCCTTCAGTGAGAGAGAGGGAAGCTATCCTGCACACACTGGGCGAGACAGAGACAGAGATAGAGGGGTATGGTTCTGTGTGTCTCAGTAGGTAGAGCATGGTTCTGTGTGGCTCAGTAGGTAGAGCATGGTTCTGTGTAGCTCAGCAGGTAGAGCATGGTTCTGTGTGGCTCAGTAGGTAGAGCGTGGTTCTGTGTGTCTCAGTAGGTAGAGCATGGTTCTGTGTGGCTCAGTAGGTAGAGTGTAGTTCTGTGTGGCTCAGTAGGTAGAGTGTAGTTCTGTGTGGCTCAGTAGGTAGAGTGTAGTTCTGTGTGGCTCAGTAGGTAGAGCATGGTTCTGTGTGGCTCAGTAGGTAGAGTGTAGTTCTGTGTGGCTCAGTAGGTAGAGAGTGGTTCTGTGTGGCTCAGTAGGTAGAGCGTGGTTCTGTGTGGCTCAGTAGGTAGAGCGTGGTTCTGTGTGGCTCAGTAGGTAGAGCGTGGTTCTGTGTGGCTCAATAGGTAGAGTGTGGTTCTGTGTGGCTCAGTAGGTAGAGCGTGGTTCTGTGTGGCTCAGTAGGTAGAGTGTGGTTCTGTGTGGCTCAGTAGGCTCTAAAACAGTTGCACAGTTTCAGTGTAAATGCTGAGGGGGAGAGAGCGAGAGACAGAGAGGGAGAGAGAGAGACCATCTGCTCACCAAGAAACACTTGTACACTCATGGGTCTTATGAAGGACTACCACTCAAAACTGAGCCTGAATTTCTTTGTGCAGCTTCAGTTGTGAATCTATTTCAATCTTGTCAGAATACAAATCGTAAAGACCATTAATAAGGTTATCAATCAAATAACTTAAATAAGGACACAAGCGTGATTCCTTTCTTCCGTCTGTCATTGGTTGTGGGGAAAACACGTCACACTCACGCCTCCGCTTCCAAGTCATGTTTTTGTTGACAAACACACTGCCTGAAGACGACGTACGTCAAAATGTGCCGTGCTTCACTTTGGCAGCTATAGCCAATTATTAATACTGCAAGGTTTACAATATATGATACAATATAAGTGAACTATTCAGGAAGAGACCCAGTGTATACGTGTGTTTGGAGATGAGGCATGTGTGTGTATGCATGTTTGGAGGTGGTGTGTTTGTTTTTGTAAGTGGTGCCCCATGAATTCCTGATCTGAGTTTAATGTTACAGGTCTATAATTAGTGTCCTGTACTCCTGCTGACATGCAGGCCTCCCTGTCTAAAGGCCGCTCATCCGTTTCCACACAAACAGTTAGAGTCAGATCTGACACTCAGTCACTGGTGCCCAACTGTGCCAGATCTTTTTTTAAATATATATATAAATTTGTTTAAGATTTTTTCCAGTTTTTTTCCACAATTTAGTGGCCAATTATACCCTCTATTTATTTAGATTTGCCCTCCCCACTCATCGCCACTCATCTCTACGAGGCAAGCTAATTCTCCGAGGGCAGTGAACTCCGCTTCCTTCGAGACGGAATTCGCCCACCCACGTTCTGGAGACTGCCTTACGTGTTCCTCAACGAGCTTGTGCCGGCTCACCTTCCCCCCTTCCCCTGGGGTGGACAGCCAAACGCCACCAGGGCCGGTCCGATAGTCGGGTTTCGAAACGCGACCATGATAGGTAGCTCACACTCATAAAGGACCATCCAATACGGGTGCGTTGGACCGCTACGCTATCGGGTCTTGTGTTGAGTTGGTGGAATCTGAGGAAGTGGGGTGACTTTTTTCCTTTCAACCCTCTCACTCCCTCCATTTCTATCCATCTGTCTCTTTGGTGTTGTCTCCTATCTCTCTCTCTCCGTCTTTATCGTTCTCTCTCTCTAGTAGTATTCAGGCAGGGTGAGCATTTTACAAATACATTTACATTATCAGACAAGGTCTGTCTCTCTCCCTCTCTCTCACTCTCACACGCTAACTGCCCCCCCTCCCTCTCTCACTCTCTCTCACTCTCACTCACACTCTAACTCCTCCCCCTCTCTCTCTCTCTCGCTCTCACACTCTAACTACCCCTCTCTCTCACTCTCTCTCTCTCAGGTCTCTTAGCTCTCTGGACTCCACAGTATCAGCGCAATGTCTCCCTTCCTGAGGATTGGCTTCTCCAGCTTTGAGATGAACCCCGGCCTGGCGTACGAGGAGGTGCTCAGCCCGCTCTGCGCCGTGTACATGAAGGAGGCTGTGGAGACAGGTGCGGCCAGCAGGGAGCGCCGTGGAGCTTCAGCACAGTGCAACTCACTCAAGTGTGTGTGTGTGTGTGTGTGTGTGTGTGAGAGAGAGAGCATGTTGTGTATGTGTGTGTGAGTGATAGTGTGAGTGTGTATGTGTGTGTGAGTGTGCGTGTTGTGTATGTGTGTGTGAGTGATAGTGTGTGTGTGTGTGAGAGAGTGATACTGTGTCTGTGCATGTGCATACTTCTCTGTCTGGTGTCTGCTGTGTTCTTATGCACCTAGGTCATTTATATTTAAATTAGTAGGCACTTTTTTTTGCTGCGGTTTCAGTCTCAAAATGACTGAGCTTACTAAAAGATTACCCACAATTCTCTAGTCTAAAGCACTGCAGTGCGGTGGCAGGGCGATGGGGGATATCAGAGGGACCAGGTCACTCGTCCTCTACGGGTCCAGAAAAGGGTGTGGTCCATGATGTCTTCTACTGTTTATTCTTTATTTGTACAATTTGTACAAAATGATGTTGAGGGTGTTGGGGCGGTGGATAGCGTTTCGTCTAACACCGTATTTTGGCTGGTCCGATACGGTGTGCGCTGCCTATCAGGGATGCAGTTAGAAACCCGTCTCTACCAGACCGACCCTGGTCGTCAGCCCTGATCAGGGGCGGCATTTGGCTGTCTGCCCCAGGGGGAGGGGGGAGGGTGAGTCGGCTCAGGTCCGCTGTGAAACACGTAAGAGAGTCTCCAGAACGTGGGTGGGCGAATTCCGTCACGAAGGAAGCAGAGTTTGCTGCCCTCTGAGAATTAGCTTGACTCGTAGAGACGGGCGGCGGACTCGTGGAGGCGGGGGACGGGGGGAATCGAAATACATAGTGGGTATAATTGGCTACTAAATTAGGAGAAAAAGGGGGAAAAAATAAATTATTAATAATAATAATAATAATAATAAAATGTAAAAAGTTGAGGGTGAATCTCAAAGGGCATTAAAGGAGCAGAGACAGGCCCTCATTGCTGGTAAAAAAATCATGCAGTTGATTTTTACAGAATTTAAACCCCTTATCGTAATTTACATTCTCCCATGTGACCTGAAGAAAGAGAACGCTACAATATGAGACAGATAAGAGGAAGCTTTGTGCTTACTGGCCAACTTTAGAGTTGAGACTAGACAACTTTAGACTAGCCAAGATTATTCAATTATTTGGCACGCTTGTTAATTAAACAAAATAAAGGAAAGCAGGTTGAGACCAACAGTAGGTTTAAAGCGAAGATTTCAGCCTCCTCTATTCACACTCACTCACACACACACACACACACACACACACACAAACATGTTCACACACACACACACACACACACACACACACACACACACACACACACACACACACACACACACACACTCCACAGATTTCAGCCTCCTGTATTCCCAGCTCACCAGCCAATACCAGTGTATGGATTTGAGCGTGTGTGTGGCATGTGTGTGGCATGTGTGTTGGTACAGTATTTGCGTTTGTGTTGCCTGTGTTGGTACATGTTGCGTGTATGTTGGTAGTGCGTGTGTGTTGATGTAGTGTTTGTTGTGTTACAGTGGTTGTACAGTGATTGTGTGTTGCATGTATGTTGGTAGTGTTTGCATGTGTGTTGATGCAGTGTTTGTGTGTGTTCCGTGATGCACTGTTTGTGTACAGTGTGTGGCCGAGTGGGAGCGGTTGGCCAATGGGGGGGGGGGGGGTTGTTAATTGTTGCTGTGGTGCTGTATTTCAAACACTCGACTTTGCCCTTGAAATGCCCCTGGGCGTGTTGTTGTTGCCCTCCCTCCCGGAACAGAGAAGGGGCAGGTGTACAAACAGAAGAAGCCCACCATGTACCCGCCGTGGAGCGCCACGTTCGACGCCCACATCCACAAGGGCCGCGTGATGCACGTGGTGGTCACGGACAAGGCCGCGGACATGAAGACAGAGGCCATCGTGCAGCTCGACACCCTGGCCACGCGATGCAAGAAGGAGAACGGGCAGCTGGAGATCTGGGTGAGTGGAGGCCGCGATGTTGAAGGTTTAGGGTGTGAGCGGGTGGTGGGGTCAGAAACAGTGTGAAACCTACAGCAGTACAGCACTTTCCTGTGTTTCCTGTGTATGATGGTGGCCACACATACTGAGCCACACAGAACCATGCTCTACCTACTGAGCCACACAGAACCATGCTCTACCTACTGAGCCACAAAGAACCATGCTCTACCTACTGAGCCACACAGAACCACGCTCTACCTACTGAGCCACACAGAAGCACACTCTACCTACTGAGCCACACAGAACCACGCTCTACCTACTGAGACACACAGAACCATTCTCTACCTACTGAGCCACACAGAACCACAGTCTACCTACTGAGCCACACAGAAGCATGCTCTACCTACTGAGCCACACAGAAGCATGCTCTACCTACTGAGCCACACAGAACCATGCTCTACCTACTGAGCCACACAGAACCACGCTCTACCTACTGAGCCACACAGAACCACACCTCTACCTACTGAGCCACACAGAACCACGCTCTACCTACTGAGTCACACAGAACCACGCTCTACCTACTGAGCCACACACAGAACCATGCTCTACCTACTGAGCCACACAGAACCATGCTCTACCTACTGAGCCACACAGAACCACGCTCTACCTACTGAGCCCACAGAAGCATGCTCTACCTACTGAGGCACACAGAACCACGCTCTACCTACTGAGCCAAACAGAACCATGGTCTACCTACTGAGCCACACAGAACCACGCTCTACCTACTGAGCCACACAGAACCACGCTCTACCTACTGAGCCACACAGAACCACGCTCTACCTACTGAATCACACAGAACCATGCTCTACCTACTGAGCCACACAGAACCACGCTCTACCTACTGAGCCAAACAGAACCATGCTCTACCTACTGAGCCAAACAGAACCACGCTCTACCTACTGAGCCACATAGAACCACGCTCTACCTACTGAGCCACACAGAAGCATGCTCTACCTACTGAGCCACACAGAACCATGCTCTACCTACTGAGCCAAACAGAACCACGCTCTACCTACTGAGCCAAACAGAACCACGCTCTACCTACTGAGCCACATAGAACCACGCTCTACCTGCTGAGCCACACAGAACCATGCTCTACCTACTGAGCCACATAGAACCACGCTCTACCTACTGAGCCACACAGAACCACGCTCTACCTACTGAGCCACACAGAAGCATGCTCTACCTACTGAGCCAGACAGAACCACGCTCTACCTACTGAGCCACACAGAACCACGCTCTACCTACTGAGCCACACAGAACCATGCTCTACCTACTGAGCCACACAGAACCACGCTCTACCTACTGAGCCACACAGAACCACTCTACATACTGAGCCACACAGAACCATGCTCTACCTACTGAGCCACACAGAACCACTCTACCTACTGACACACAGAACCATACTCTACCTACTGAGCCACAGAGAACCACGTTCTACCTACTGAGCCACACAGAACCATGCTCTACCTATTGAGCCACACAAATCCAGTAGTGTGTGATATGGTGTATAATTGTGTGTGATGCGTATGATGTAGTGT
>JAINUG010000023.1:5472033-5599533 GCA_029706075.1 Aldrovandia affinis
AACAGTTAAGACAGTGCAACATTTACGACACAACATTTAGGTCACATTGAGGTAACATTATAAAGTGCAGTAACATTATAAAGTGCAACAGAACCTAGATGCACACATACTATCAGAGAGAGGTCCAAGTGCAGGGTCAGCCACAGTACAGCGCCCCTGGAGACGTTAGGGGTTCAGTGCCTTGTTCACTTCGGCAGTGCCCCAGGAAGTGAACTAGCATCCTTCTGGTTTCCAGTTCATTGTTTTTTCGTTCAGCCTTCCTGGGATTGGAACCAGCAACCGTGTCACTAACCACTGAGCCAGCCTGTGACGCTTTTGGGGGTCTAGCCACTGAGCCACTGAAAAGCGCTATACAAATAAACTTGACTTGATTATATATTATATTATTACTCAGCACTTGATTGATTAATTAAAGCAGTTGATTACACAGTTCAATCCTGCTTTTTCGGGTCTAAACTGGTAACAGATGTTAAGGTGATACATAAGTGTATTATGTGACTGGTCATCCCGGGTCCAAATAATCGGTGGTGTCAGCAAGGTGACAGTATCTTTTCTCAATTGTAGCTCTTAGCTCTTAACTAAAATCAGAAAGACTTAAAGTCCTCCTGAAGTGTTTTCACTTCACAGAGAAACTGTTTCACGCGTCTCAGTTAGACAGAGTGCATAAAGTGAATGTTCACTGTGGTTTGGGATGGAACACACAACTCTATTGTCTTTTTACCAGACTTCCTGCTGAGTTTCAGCAGTAAGAGGGAAACGGTTCTCAGACTTAGAGTTTAGACGAGACATCTTTAAGGGTAATTGTGGTTTGGGACAGTACACCAGTTCCATTTTTCTCTGTAGTGACATATCATGTTTGTCACAGCCGCGTTGGTAACGCTTTTGACCGTCTGATGAAGAGAACCATTATCATTACAAGACAGAAATGACTCAGGACTTCCTGGAATTGCTGTTTGTCTTTGTAGCGGTTTACCGTGATTGGCTGGCTGGCAGTTTCGCACTCCGCCAATCAAGTAGGCGTGCGAAGGAAGTAACTTAACTTAAGTCGTTACAAAGAAAAATGAAAAAATAACTTCCTGTAACTGCAGCAGAGTCTTACAGATGAAAAAACAACAAACGCCCCCAACCCCCCCAAACCTATTCTTAATAATTGTGGTATGTGAGAGCTGAGAGCTGAAGAGAATTTCACACACCACAAACTGGCCTGGCTGTTGTGTTTCACATCACTAAAGTGCAGTGCAGTACGTGTGCAATATCAAGGTTGCTGTAATCATTTGCTTTTGATTTGTGAAACTGAGGCGGGTTGCTAGTTCACCAAACAGTGTGTGGGCTATCTGTCCGAACACTCAGCAATTTTGGCAGATGAGGCGGTACAATCACCTTTGTCACTGCCGGTCTCAGAGCTACGACAGTGAACTCACAATACAAGGGGGGATTGACATGAAAAAGAGAGGGTGTAACTGACTACTAAATTGGGAGAAAAAAAAATCTGAAACAAAGGATCAATATATATATATATTTAGTTTTGTTCTCATGTATTGTATAATAACTGTTGTCATGCCGGTCTCCTCTGTTCCAGACACATAAGGAGCGGTTTAAGATCGACATGCCCCACAGGTTTAAAGTGTACAACTACAAGAGCCCCACGTTCTGTGAGCACTGCGGCACGCTACTCTGGGGCCTGGCCCGGCAGGGCCTCAAGTGCGAGGGTGAGTGTGTCTAATTGCACCACTGTCATGTGACTCCTCTCTAGTGTGAGTGTGAGTGTGTCTAATTACACCACTGTCATGTGACTAATTACACCACTGTCATGTGACTCCTCTCTAGTGTGAGGGTGTCCAATTAAATCACTGTCATGTGACATCTCTCAAGTGCGAGGGTGAGTGTGTCTAATTACACCACTGTCATGTGACTCCTCTCTAGTGTGAGTGTGTCTAATTACACCACTGTCATGTGACCCCTCTCTAGTGTGAGGGTGTCCAATTAAATCACTGTCATGTGACATCTCTCAAGTTGCGAGGGTGAGTGTGTCTAATTACACCACTGTCATGTGACCCCTCTCTAGGCTGAGGGTGAGTGTCTAATTACACCTCTGTCATGTGACTAATTACATCACTGTCATGTGACTCCTCTCTAGTATGAGGGTGAGAATGATCACATGACTTGCTGTGGTGGCCAAGTATTGGCTGTGGAAATGAGTTCTCACCATACAAATGCCATTATTACAATTACGAAACTACATTTTTAAATTTTAAGTATTTAGCAGACGCTCTTATCCAGAGCGACTTACAAGATTAATAAGCAACTTAATTGCATTAATACGTGGTAGGAACAATCATAGATAGCGCACGAGATCAGTGCAGTAATACAGAAACTAATTCAGAGCCATTTCATGAACTCCAGTATTTCAGACGATTCGCCTCAGAGGACAGCAACACGATCAGCCCTGGACAGTATTATACACCAACAGCAGTGTTTTCACACCGCCTCTGTGGTTTTTTTTTGCAGAGTGCGGTATGAACGTCCATCACAAGTGTCAGAAGAAGGTGGCAAACCTGTGTGGGGTCAACCAGAAGCTGATGGCTGAGGCACTGGCCATGATCGAGAGCACACAGCAGGTCAGGTTACGGTCATGATTAAGAGCACACACCTGATTAGGGTTACGGTCATGATTAAGAGCACACAACTGATTAGGGTTACGGTCATGATTAAGAGCACACAACTGATTAGGGTTACGGTCATGATTAAGAGCACACACCTGATTAGGGTTACGGTCATGATTAAGAGCACAAAACTGATTAGGGTTACGGTCATGATTAAGAGCACACAACTGATTAGGGTTACGGTCATGGCCCCATCTTTACTAGACCAGCCCTGGTCGTCAGCCCCGATCGGGGGCGGCATTTGGCTGTCTGTCCCAGGGGGAGGGGGGAAGGGGGAGGGTGAGCCGCCTCGAGTTCACCGTGAAGCAGATAAGGGAGTCTCCAGAGCGTGGGTGGGCGATTTCCGTCTCGAAAGTAAGCAGTGTTCGTGCCCTCTGAGAATTATCTTGCCTCGTAGAGATGAGCAGTGGGCTTATGTGGGGAGGGTAAAATGAAATTTAAAAAAACCTTTTTAATTTGAAATAACAAAAACAAAAACAAAAAAAAAGGGATTATGGTCATGATCGAGAGCAGGTCTACTGGTCAGGTTCTGACCTAATGTCTCCTCTTGATCATGACCGAAACCTGACCTAATGTCAGGATTATGGCCTTGATTTAGAGCACACACCTGATTAGGGTTACGGTCATGAGTGAGAGAACACAACAGGTCAGATTTCGGTCATGACCCAGATATTGCATTTTTACATTTTAGGCATTTAGCAGACGCTCTTATCCAGAGCGACTTACATTTCTTTACATACAATCCATTTATACAGCTGGATATTTTACTGAAGCAATTCAGGTTAAGTACCTTGCTCAAGGGTACAACAGCAGTGCCCCCACCTGGGAATTGAACCTGCAACCTCTGAGTTACAAGCCCAGCTCCCTAACCATTGCACTACACTGCCAGATATAATCAGCATGTATTCTCACGTGTCAGAGGGCAAAGGCTACCGTATGAGCTACTACTGAAAGTATATGAGCTGAAGTGAAATGACTGTTTCCGGCGCTCTGCTTTGCTCTGCAGGCCAGAAGCTCGCGGGACATCAGTGACATCACCATGCGGGACGGCCCGGTGTGTATTGACCAGCCCGGAGTGGTCAGGGAGCCATCGGGGTGCGTCCCATCGTTCCATGAAGCGTCGACGGCACGGAAAGGTACCAAAACTTCAGAATCCAAAGCCACACCCAGGGCTGGGGCTCCATGGCACCACCACAATGGAATCAAATCTTTAAAAAAACAAAACTTTTTTTAATACATTTGTTTCAGATTTTTTACCCCAGTTTTTCTCCCAATTTCGTAGCCAATTATACCCTCTATTTCTTTCGATTCGCCCTTCACCTTCGTCGCTCGTTACTATGGGGGAAGCTAATTCCCCCAAGGCCAGCAATGATCCGCCTCCTCCGAGTTGGAATTCACCCAGCTTTCTAGAGACACCCTTTGCGCTTCTCGGCGAGCTCGTGCCGGCTCACCCTCCGCCTCCCCTGGGGCAGACAGCCAATCGCCACCCCGATCAGGGCCGTAGTGACCTGCCTCGACCGGCTGTGCTCTTTACCAGTGTCCTAGTTTTAAGAAAACCTTGTATTTCCAATTAAAATGTAATTCGTTCGACGCATCAAACCATATATTTCTCCACATACGTTTATAGAGCGTATGTTAATATTTTGTGCGATTTTTTTATGTTTGTGAAAGCCCTTACAAAGTCATTACAGAATGATGAGCTTTCAGAAAGACTTATGAAACATGGTCGGTGCTGCTCAATACGTCTCCGTCAAAAACTGTGATACATTGGGGCGGCGGATAGCATAGTGGTCTAACGTACCATATTTTAGCTGGTTCGATATGATGTGTACTGCCTTTCAAGGACGCGGTTCGAAACCCGTCTCTACCAAACCGGCCCCGGTCGTCAGCCCTGATCGGGGGACGGCATTTGTCTGTCCCCCCCAAGGGGAGGGGAGAGGGTGAGCCGACTCGAGTCCGCTGTGAAGCAGGTAAGGGTGTCTCTAGAACGTGTGTGGGCGAATTCCATCTCAAAGCAAGCAGAGTTTGCTGCCCTCAGAGAATTAGCTTGCCTCGTAGAGACAAGCGGCGGACCCGTGTGATAAAGAGGGTGTAATTGGCTACCAAATTGGGACAAAAATGGGAGAAATCCAAAAACAAATTAATAAAAGAAAAAAAACTAATATCTGTAAAGTGTTGTGAGCCTCTGATCGCAGGTATGTGCTGAGGTGCATCTCTCCTTCTCCCCCAGAGCTCCAGGGAATCTCGTGGGACAGCCCAACCGATGGGGGACCGCCTGCACTAGTTGTCCGGGAACCCACATACGCCGTCCCCCGAAAAGAGACGCACAAGTTCACCATCGACCACTTCGTTCTGCACAAGATGCTGGGCAAAGGCAGCTTTGGAAAGGTCAGGGGGTCATACAGCACCAGGAGGACTGATGTCACACAAATCAAAGCTAGTTTCAGAACAACTGCTTTTGCACAACCTGTCCAGGATTCCGACCTTTAACCCGTCGATGAATCATGTCCCCCGGGGGGCCTCCGATAGCGTAGCGGTCTAACGCACACGTATTGGTGTGAATTTATGAGTGTGAGCTGCCTATCAGGGTTGCAGTTTGAAACCCGACTGTAGCAGACCAGCCCTGGTGTGGAGCCCAGAACGGGGGCGTTTGCCTGTCTGCCCCAAGGGGGGGGGGTTGGGAGGGCTGGCACAAGCTCGTCGAGGAGCGGTAGGGCGACCTTGTAAACAAGGTTGGGGCGAGTTCCTTCTTGGAGGAGGCGAACGTTGCCTCAAGGTATTAGCTCGTCCCGCAGAGGCGGGCATTGAGTTTGTGGGGGAGGGTAAATCGAAATCGAAATAGAGGAATAGAGAAATTCATGTTGTCCCCTACACTGCTGCCTGGGCTTTTACCATTCCCCCAAACTGCTTCCTGGTCCTGTTCATGCTGCAGTAGCTGAAATAAGGTTGATAATGTTCTGAAACTCTGGTCCCTTACACACCACAGCTAAATATGGCTGTGAGTTCCCCTTTCCGCTCCTGGTACAGTTAAGTGCACACACAGTATGGCTATGAAAGGCAGTGCCAACTACTATAGACTCTTGCTAGAAGCAGGTAGCAAAAACTCCAGTTAGCATGCAAATAAGCACAAGCTTGTGTGATTAAACAAGCAACAGACAGTTGACTAACTGGTAGTAGTAATGCTGGTGGTAAACTGGTAGTAGTAATTGAGAAAAATGCCCAAATTATGTAGTATAACGCCCTGTTCAAAAAATCAGTTATCAGAAACAAAGTGACATGTCTGTCTGACTTAGGGTTGCCAACTGTCCCATATTAGCCAGGACAGGACGTTTTAACAAAAAATTTATGTCATCTATAACAAAAATGTCAGTCATGTGTCAAAATAGAATCCCATCATATTGTAACAGTGTACAGTGTAAATGAAAGTTGGGGGTAGTAATGAATGTTATGCTTAGCCATGATTCATTGTATGCCAGCTATCACCCCTTGTGCCATTGAGTGGATTAGTGTTGTAACTGTGACTGTGTTTGTACATTTTAAGAAGTGACCCCGTGAGTTTCTCGTGTTCTTGGTTCTGCCCTGCGTCTATAAGCCTTGTTGCAGTAAAGCTGATAGCGCGATCATCCTTTCTAGAGCAGTCGCCATTACAATATACAGTGTGTGTCGATTTACATCCATACACACTTCACCCCGTGTGCCCCACCTATCTGTCCCGTACTTGGATGATAGAAACTTGGCAACCCTAGTCTGACCGCATGTGTGAATGGGCCCCAATCTGTACTTAAGACATTGAAGAACGCCCCCCAAAAGCTTGGTCTCAAACTGGCCCTGGTTTACGCCCGCAGGTGTTCCTGGCAGAACTGACGTCCACGGGCCAGTTCTTCGCAGTGAAAGCCCTGAAGAAGGATGTGGTTCTGATGGACGATGATGTGGAGTGCACCATGGTGGAGAAGAGAGTTCTGTCTTTAGCGTGGGAGCACCCGTTCCTCACACACCTGTACTGCACCTTCCAGACCAAGGTACTGTACCTCCCCCCCCCACACACACACACACACACCCCCCCCACACACACACACACTCCCCCTACACCCCACACACACACACACACACACCTGTACTGCACCTTCCAGACCAAGGTACTGTACCCCCCCCACACACACACACACACACACACTTTATAAAATAAACAACTGAGCTATACTGTATGCTCCAAAAAAATGGGAAAATAATTATTTTATATTATGTTATATCATTATATTAATGATAATACAATTTGCTCAGAGAAAAAGATTTTGTTCGACAAGTAACAGTTTTTTGGGGAGGGTACCGTATGTAGATATTAGATATAATTGCAATTGCATGAATGATCACTTTAACTAAAGCCGATTGTCTTCGACAGGAAAACCTCTTCTTCGTGATGGAGTACCTGAACGGCGGCGATCTCATGTTCCACATACAAAACTGTCACAAGTTTGACCTGCACAGAGCGACGTAAGACAACCATAGCCCCCCACAAATCACAGCTTTGAAGGCTGCAGTGTGGAGAGTGTCACGGCAGGATGTCACCGACGTTTCGTTCTGTTAACCTCTCACCACAGGTTCTACGCTGCCGAAATCATCTGTGGTCTCCAGTTTCTCCATTCGAAAGGCATCATATACAGGTAAATTGAGCGCGAAGGGTCTCTCAAGAAAGTAGGTGGGAGGCCTCCCGCGTGGTCCAGTGGTTACAACGTCCGACGCTGGCCACGGAGACTGGGGTTCAATTCCCCGTCTCGCCAGAGTCGGCTCTGGCCGGGAGCGCCACCAGGGGCGGCGATTGGCTGTCCGCCCCAGGGAGGGGGAGGGAAGCCGACATGACGTTCGCTGCGCATAAGAGTGGCCCTGTAGTACCGGGTTACGGCCGACGGCTTGGCGAGTGCCGTCTCGGAGGAGGCGTTACTTCGCCTTCGTCACTACCGGTCGCAGGACTACGGCAGCGAACTCACATTACTAGGGGGGGGATTGACATAAAATAGCGGGTCTAATTGGCTACCAAATTGGGACAAAATCTTTAAAAAAGAAAGAAAGTAGGTGGGTGAGTTCCATCTCGGAGGAGGCGGATCATCGCAGGCCTCGGGGTATTAGCTTGCTCTGTAGAGACGGGTGGTGAGTTCGTGGGGGAGGGTGAATTCAAATAAATAAAGGGGATAATTGGCCACTAAATTGGGAGAAAAAACTGAAAAAATCTGAAAACAATTTAAAGCAGGTTGGGGTGGTGACCATACTCGTTTTGAGGAACGTGATTACTTTGAGGTCAGCCTGTTCAAGACTAACACGTGACTAATAAGTTCATTTTCTGGGTAACTTAATAACGCCAGGGACCTGAAACTGGACAACATCTTGCTGGACATCGATGGACACATCAAGATTGCAGACTTCGGGATGTGCAAGGAGGACATGCTTGGAGATTTGAGGACGTCCACTTTCTGCGGGACTCCAGACTACATTGCCCCTGAGGTTTCACAGTTCAACTCACAATATTTTTTAATACTACACAATACCCACACAAATAAATGTGACAGTGGAATGAGAAATTCAACTGAGAATATTACTAATTCCCCCCAAGAAACATTTAAGAAAAACAGATCTAAGGTGGGGGAAAAAATCACTGTTGCGAGCTGAGAGAACAGGCTTGTGGTGTGAGGAGAAAATTGGTTCATAAGGAGCGGGGGAAATGACATCATAATGTGTGGGGGAAATGACATCATAATGAGCGGGGGAAATGACATCATAAGGAGCAGGGGGAAATGACATCATAAGGAGCGGGGGAAATGACATCATAAGGAGTGAGGGAAATTACATCATAATGAGCGGGGGAAATGACATCATAATGAGTGGGAGAAATGACTTTGTTTCAGATCCTGCTAGGGCAGAAGTATGGGATCTCTGTGGACTGGTGGTCCTTTGGGGTGCTGCTTTACGAGATGCTGATTGGTCAGTCTCCCTTCCATGGGCATGACGAAGAGGAGCTCTTCCAGTCCATCCGTACGGACGACCCCTTCTACCCCCGCTGGCTGTCCAAGGACCCCCGCGATATCCTCATCAAGGTGAGTCCACCCCCCCAAAGACTGCATTGCATCACCACCATCAACATATTTCACAGCCTAGACCAGGGGTTGGGCAAGGAGGGCCATATCCGTTTCTGGATTTCATGCCAACTTCTGTTGATCATTTAATTAGCCCCAATCATTTACGTGATCTGACATTTTAGCCACATTTCTTGATAAACCCATGAATGACAGCTGAAGACTGTTCTTGTGTTCCCATATGGAACATGTTACTGTGGTCTAATCAACAAGTGAACCAGCATTGGCGTATCCAACTAAAATGCTGATTGAGCCTGGGGAATTGTTAGAAACAAAAACCTGCATACGCAACCGGCCCTCCAGGACTGGAAGTGCCCACCCCTGTTCTAGCCTCTAACCTTTATAACTCTTCTGTGGCTGGCTTTGGGCTGGAGAATATTTAGACCATGTTTTCTGCCGTGCTCAAGGGTGCTGCAGTCCCACCGCACTGGGCCGTGTGGCTTACGGAAGTCAGGTCACTGTCCCGTATAACCGCCCACGTCACTGAAAGTGGCATCCAAACATCAGCCTGCAGAGACTGTCTCACAGATACTAGCGAGAGCCTGTAGTAAACACCTTTTTTTAAAACTTTTTTTCTCCCAATTTAGTAGCCAATTCAACCCTCTATTTATTTAGATTCGCTCCCCCCCTTCACAATCTGCCTCCTCTGAGACGGAACTTCACCCACCTGCTGTTTAGGAACGCCCTACTGCTCCTCGGCGAGCTCGTGCCAACTTTCCCTCCCCCCACCCCCTGGGGCAGACAGCCAAATGCCGCCCCCAATCAGGGCTCCCAGTCAGAGCTGGACCAACGCAGTTGGGTTTCAAACCACGACCGCGATATGTAGCTCACACCCGCAAAGCACCAGTCAATGCGAGTGCGTTAGACCGCTACACTATCTGAGGCCCCAAACACCTTATTTTTAATCATAAAATCTCTTCACCTACTCATGGACACGTGCAAAGCAGTAAACCAGTGTAAAAGTGACTTACTGCTTTAGAGTCGCGCAAGTAAAAATCCTCACGTCTCAATTTGCACAATACACAACAACAGTGTGTTCTGTGTTAGACCAGGGGTTGCCAAACCATTTAATCTCAAGGCTGCTTAAAATGGCCGCCACCCTCTGGCTCAGGACTCCCACCACAATAAAATGGTGAACTGTTGACACCTTTATCCAACACCCACCGGACTCTGCAATGCAGTCGCTGTCTAATACACTAGTACATGGAATCACGTCTAAAACAGAATGCCATATACTATGGATCTATTAGACATGTATTTAATATGAAAATGTCACAGATTAAAAAATGGTCATAATATTACCAGGGACGTGCAAACCACACCTTTTTTGTTAAGCCAGTTTAGAGAATGCTTGAAGCCTGGGTGTAAATCTGTTTTAAGACCCCACGTGATACCATGGTTCATGCCATTGGTATGCCTACTTTTGCTGTTCCAATGTAACATTAACCTCTTGTTAAAGTCCTTGGAAGAGGAAACCATGATCTGTTGTCTATTCTTAGTCACAACCCGTTGTGTGGGTTTTGCAATACAACAGTTTCAATGGTACAGTCTACAACTGTAACGTCTCCCGGTATAGTCCATTATCGACTGATATCGCCAAACCGTAGGTTCATTTTTTACACTTTCCAGAGAGTAACAGAGGGTGTTGGCGAGTTGTAGTAATATATATGTAATATATGCCATTTTTAGCATTCATCCAAAGCAACTCAAAGCATTTTTCACTATATATATACGGTCCCAGTGGGAATTGAACCCACAGCCTAAGTGTTGCCAATGCCATGCTCTACCTACTGAGCCACACAGAACCACATGTGATTGGTTGTGAGAGAGACACCCCAGTGTGTGTTGACAAACTCTAATAAAGCGCTGTTGTTGGACGCAGCTGTTCGTCCGAGAGCCGGAGAGGAGACTTGGGGTGAAAGGCAATATCAGGCAGCACTCGTTCTTCGGGGAGGTGGACTGGACCAGCCTGGAGAACCGACAAGTGGAGCCGCCCTTCCAGCCGACAGTGGTGAGGATTAGAACTTTATTTTCTGTTTGACATTTTTCCCCGTTTTTCACCCCAATTTGGAAGCCAATTATACCCTCTATTTATTTCGATTAGCCCTCCCCCACAAACTCGCTTCCCGTCTCTACGGGGCTAGCTACTCTCCGAGGTCGGCGATGATCCGCCTCCTTCGAGACGGAACTCACTGACCCCCTTTCTGGAGACACCCTTACGCCACCCTTTAAATTATTATATATATTTTTGTATTGTTCTATTTTTCATGTATTTTCATTGAATGTGAACTGAAAATTGTCCATTTTCATTAGCCACCCCCTTCAAAATAAGCATATAGCAATATAGCAATGAAACATTATGCCTAATTTTCATCCTCCATCCATATACAACCAGTCATCATCAATACATTCAAACTCCTGAGGTGCTTAGTAATGTGTGTTCAGCTTTTCAGCTACATAAATACGACTTTTCTGTTTATTATTTTCTCTTTTAACTATGTTTACAAAACTGGGTCTTACAGTAGCCTAATATAGGTAATGCACGTGGAGTCTGATTATTTTATCAAAAGGATAAATGTGCTTTCTGTCATGCCTTCGTTTGCAGAAATCCCCAAGTGACTGCAGCAACTTCGATAAGGAGTTCATCAATGAGAAGCCTAGACTGTCATGTGCTGACCGCACCCTGATCAACAGTGTGGACCAAACCATGTTCAACAATTTCTCCTTCGTCAATCCCAGAATGGACCGCATCAAGAACCCCTGATGTTTTCAGTCAACGTCAAGGATGGAGCTCCATGATAAATCAGCAGTCAGCCTCTGCAGGACGAGTACTGAATGATCAACACTTCTTCTCCTTAGCCAATGAGAGGCATGATCCCCTGAGAGAAATGATGTAGCAATAATCAGTGTCTAAGACAAAAATGGACTATAGGCCCAGGAAGGACTGAAAGACAATCAAGAGCCCCCCGAATCATATATCAATAATAAACAATCAGTCTTTGAATGAAATCTGTCTTTAGTCCAATTTCAATTTTGTTTTAAGGGCAGCAGGGTGAGTCTACTGCCTTGGGATATTCTTTGTGTGTGAGGACCGACCAATGCGTGTATTTGCCTCAGTTCAAATATGGTACAGAATGCCACAATAGTGTCCTTGGCCACACTTAAATACATTTTCAGAAGACGCACCAAATAGGAATGTCTGGGCTTCAATGATAAGGAAAGAGAATTTTCAATGTTAAGAATGTAGAACAGTGGTGGCGGATAGCGTAGCGATCTAACGCACCGTATTTTGGCTGGTCCGATATGGTGTGCGCTGCCTGTCAGGGACGGAGTTTGAAATCCAACGGTACCAGACCGGCCCTGGTCGTCAGCCCCGATCGGAGGCGGTGTTTGGCTGTCCGCCCCAGGGGGGAGGGGGAGGGTGAGCAGGCTCGGGTCTGCCGTGAAGCAGGGTAAGGGAGTCTCCAGAACGTGGGTGGGCAAATTCCATCTCGAAGGAGGCGTTGTTGGCTGCCCTCTGAGAATTAGCTTGCCTCGTAGAGACGAGCGGTGGACTTGTGTGGGGAGGGTAAATCAAAACAAATAGAGGGTGTAATTGGCTACTAAATTGAAAAACTGGAAAGAATCTGAAACAAATAAAAAAATGTTTTAAATGTTACCGTGTTTCTATGATGGATCAGCACAAACTTTACGCATTGGCTCGGAGAGCTGTGAGTCATGTTTGGCCCATCAGAGGTCTTCTGTGGCCTTACATTACTGATGTTCATAACGTTTCAGTGTTGGCCAACCTATTTCACACGTTAAAATGTATTCAGGCACTTGATCTCAATAAAAGTTCAATTTCAAATAAATTAAAACAAAATTCACCCTCTCTTTGTGAATAATAATAATGATTAAAGTCATCAAAAGTATGACATGGGACACACTGTAGCATTGCATATTGGCATTGGAATAATTTTCCAAATAGTGTTCCTGTTGGCCCGGGCCTGTGCTATGCCTCACCACTGAAATAACACGATTGAATATATAAAATCGCTATCGTTTTTGGCATGACACTTTTTTTTTCATATCTACAATCTGGCTTAGCTCTCTCCCTGTCAACCCAGAGCAAACCCAACCCCTATCCAAAATGGATGGCTCTGAATGGCGAGACACATAAATGGCAGGTCTCACAAATCAGGTCAGAAAATGTCATTTGATGAACATGTAACTAACCACAGTCTCTTACAGGACCAGACTCTGACTGACACATGTGCAGGGTTCAACCCCACAGCACTGTGCTACATTTGCTGCATGCTAACCAGGGTAGCCAACCATACATTTGTGGTTTTGCTGACATGACCGACTAAACTGGACTATTTTTTACTGACACCCCTATTTCGGTCTTGTGTGAAAATAAAGGAACTTATACTCACGCTATGGTGCAGAGCTGCCCTGCTGGCTTTTGTGGTCGTATATCATAATATTTGCAGCATTTACCATTTCTCAACTTTTAGTAACATTAACTATTACATTAGGTCGTTTTTAAGTGCGTAGTCGGATTGGGTAGCATTTAGCACATTAGCACATTGACCTTTCTACACTCTTTGTCAAACTTTAGTTGAAAAAAATGTCCGTAGCTAGGAGGAAAGTTTGACGGAAGTCAGAAATTTAGCAACGAAGGAAGTATAGGGTGATCGAAAAGTCTCTACGCAGCAGTTATTTACTGTAGTAAAAACTGGACATTTTTGCGGACAGACACAAACTTTCTTTTACGGACTGTCCGTAAATTTATGGATGGTTGGCAACCCTGATGCGAACTAACAAATGTGTACTATTAAAATAAAATTAAAGATGAAAAAACTAACAAACATTTTTTGCCCCCTGAATTGCATTGGGCTTAGATTGATTTTGACTTTAGTTTGTGACGTCTGAAATGAAAAATGTATCCTTTTTTCCCCATGTAAAATGTGTATTTTCAAACAGTTTATTATGTGTTACTCAATTAGACATCAAGTGACGAGTAAACGGATACCCAGATGATGCTCGTCAGCATCCCTAGTTTATATTGTATTTATACGCCTGGAAGCATAGTCTCAACGTATTAAATATTGTATTAATGTTTTAATTATTGTCACATCCTATGAGTTACTGTTTCCCTGCACTGGTTTATCAATACTTACTTTCTAAAGGAAATACAGAGTTGCTCAGTCATTTTCAGTTATTTACTTTAGAGGCAATGTTTATAAGAAAAGAGCTGTTCTGCCAGGCTAGTTCTGAACTTATGTACCGTATATATTATACACATTTAATAAATGTTAAAGCTGTGAATAAAAATATCTGAACAGACAGAAAGACCTTTTTTATTATTCTGTAAGTTAAAAAAAAAAGATTCTTAAAACACATCACCTTGGTTGTTGTTTGTTAGTTGTTTATGTGGTGAGGCCAGATAAGATTCTGTGTTTATTTTTAAACTCAAACCACCACCACCTTCTTAGTTTCGAGGCCCCCGCTCCCCGCCCCCCACTGTTTACATTACACCTATAAACATTTTTATTAATTTTTTTTGTTTGTTTGTTTGTTTTTCAGACTTTTCCCCATTTTTCTCCCAATTTGGTAGCCAATTACACCCTTTATTTATTTTGATTTACCCTCCCCACAGGAGTCCGCTGCTCGTCTCTACGAAGCAAGTTAATTCTCCGAGGGCAGTGAACTCCGCTTCCTTTGAGATGGAATTCGCCCAAGTTCTGGAGACTCCTTACCTGCTTTACAGCAGACCCGAGCCGGCTCACCCTCCCCCTCCCCCTGGGGCGGACAGCCAAATGCCGCTCCCGATCGGGGCTGAGGACCAGCCAAAATACAGTGTGTTAGACCGCTACGCTATCCATCATCCCACACCTATAAACTTTACAGGTATAGCTTCCTCATCCTACTGAACAACATTTAATTAAACAGGTCTCTGTGCAACAAGGAGGCCAAGTGGACAGGGAATTATCTGAATTGTCCATCAGCAGGTAACATTACCTCTCGAGTTACAGGTAAAGCACTGTATGTGGACTACAGCCGTTTATTTACCATCAGTACTGGGTATAGCACAATGGTGAGTGTTCCATAAGTCCCCACTAGAGGGCAGTAGAGGACTTGACTGGCGCAACATTTTGGCAACCGGCTATAGTTGTCACTCCACTTGTCCTGTCCAAGCTTTATATGTCCAGAAACATCCAGTAACATGTACATTCTATATTTTAATTTTATACTGAGTAACTCCATATCGGGGTACACAAAAAAAGGGCTGAACTGTTTTGGGATTTCATGCCAACTTCTTGTTCCTAGTTACTTAATTATCCCAATCATTTATTTCATCTGACATTTTTGAAAAATGAACTGGAGTTGTGCACCTATATTGTCCTATATTCAACGTAATTTTTTTCTACTGCCTGCAAACGAATCATTAGCCAGTGGAAACTGGTAAACTCAGGGGTACTGTGAAAGTCTCAGCAAAAACCCTTACCCCTGTATATCATATGACTGCGTTCAAATAATGGGAGGACAACTAGGGCGACCAACAGAGGTGACTGTACAACACAGGACAGACCTACTGAGTTTGGCAGATCAGCGTTCTCTATTAGAGCAACACATTCTTGGAACTCAGTACCAAGTTATATAAGAGAGTGCTGCAGCTTTACTGATTTTAAATCCAAGATAAAATCATGGCTAAAATCAACCCAATCATGCACTCATTACGCATCTAACGCAAACTCAGTGTCATAATGTTGTGAAATATTGTTGTTGTTGAATATTGAATGTATCATATGTATTGTCTTGCAATTGTGCCTTTATACTACAGTGTTAATTTTCTTAACAGATATGTTTTTCTCTGTTTCCTGCCCAGGGACTATAGATGTAAATTAGCGTTGTAGCTAACTCTGGTACAGCTAAGAAGCTGTGCACTGTCCCTGTCAAATAAATAAATATAACAATGAAGCAGTCAACCCCTGACCTCACAATGTGCTGGCTGGCTCGTCGTACTGCACTGTGAATCGGTGACTCACAATACTTGAACACTATGTGACACACAACGCCTACGGTTACCAAAAGTTAAGTTGTCACAGAAAAGGGAGTGTACATCACGTTGACAGTCGAATAACAACTAGGCCTTTCAAGTGTTCTAAAAAAAAATGGTGTCACTTCTGTCCATCACGCAAGGAGTGTTCGGTTATTCTTTATCCATCTGTTGGCTATTTCAATTATGGAAGAATGTTTATAGCATTTTTTGTCATTTTTTTGTCATTTTTTTCAGTGGCTTCTTGTGGTGTGTCGCTGGTGACATCACAGGCGGGTGGCAGCTTCCTGTGGCAAACGCCTTATCGAGAGGTTACAGGAAAGGAGAAAAAAACACAACTGACACTGAAGGGAAGACGCCACTCTCTCCAGATACGCTCTCTAATTAATACGTCCAGTTTTGTCCCTTTGACTAAGATAGCTTGAGCATCAGAGCATTCATACTTACCAAAAACCAAAGCCTCAAACAAAAATAGTAAAGGCTTCAATACTGTCAATGCAAGAGATTAAAATATGCTTAATCATAAAATGATTACGCTATAAAAACAATTTAAGTGACTTTTTTACAGGTGATAAATTCTTCTAAGTACTGAAGTATCAGTAGTTAAGGTATCAGCGCTGACTCAAGGTGAGACACATCAGGATTTTATTTATTTATGTCGTGCGTACAGCCCGGGCTGAACAGACGTGAAAAGTGATATAGAAATGTGTGCTTAAATGTGGGTCGTTGCTATGCTGACCAATCAGCAAAGATGAGCCTCGTGAATGGGAAACCAAGCAGGAGAAAGAAAGAGTGCAAATCTCCCCAAAAAAAGCCCAGGTCACTAAAGCTTGCCCACAAAGAGGTCAAAGGCCTGGAGGCTTTTGTGGGATAATGCCTCATTCGATTAGCGCAGAATTAAAATTATAGCACAAATGATTAATTTAGTAGTAAGGTGTTTGCGATGTGTCTAACTTCCTAGGGAACAGCCCGCATGGCGTGAAAGTAGATTCTGGCAGGTCAATTATTGACCATGGAAAGCAGGTTTCACGGCAGGAAGTGCATTTTATTTTTCAAAACTTAGGAACTTCCTGGAACTACAAGTTTCTACTGACTTTTTATCACATGCCTCCCAACTAGGGATGTTAATGATGAATCGATGATCAATTAATCGCCCCTTAAGAATTTGATCAAATTAACGATTATGTATCACAGCACAGCGGAGTTATCCAATAGCACGAACTCTAGTGAGGGTAATAATATTGCTTTGAAACAACAGTTAACACAGTTAACAACAGTTAAAACCATGTTGAAAATATGTCTAGCAATATTTCACAAAAGAAAACATTTACAACTACAAAACATTTTTGTAATATTTTGTATAGCCTAACGTTACCTCGGCCAACAATAGCGTGGTCTCTTGAATTTGCTAAGTAGGCCTAATGTTACTTCCGCATTTATCTTCCGAGTTTTTGGTTAAAAACCAGTAAGGGTACAAGTTGGGACTCTGAAGTTTTTTCCCCCCCCAAGCATCCCTACTCCCGACCCTGACCAGAATAACACAGTCATAATTCAGCTGTGCTCCACATAGTAAAAAAGTTAAAAAAACGGAACTTTATTAAACTAAAGTTCTGGTCAGAGCTAAAGAGATTTATCAGATTGGGAAGTCAGTGCTGTGGCTGGTGTGTATTCTGTGAGCTGTTGGGGTCAGGGCCATATATTAAGATCAGTTTCACTGTGATTGGTGAGTATTCTGTTAGCGTAGCGGTCTAATGCACCATATCTTGGCTGGTCCGATACAAGTGTGGCTCCCTATCAGGGACGTGGTTCAAAACCTGTCTCTACCAGACCGGCCCTGGCCGTTACCCCCGATTGGGGGCGGCATTTGGCTGTCCACCCCAGGGGGAGGCAGCCCCCAATCACAGCCCCACGAGTTCATCGAGGAGCAGGAAGGGCGTCCGTGGTCAGTTTCCGTCTTGGAGGAGGCGGATCTACCGGCCCAGAAAAAATTGTCTCGTTACCTGGAGGACGGGTGGTGGACTTGTGGGGGATGGTGAATTGAGATAAATAGAGGGTATAATTGGCAACCAAACTGGGGGAAAAAACAGGGAAAAATGAGAAACTATACATTTTTAAATAGATTAAAAAAGAAAATAAAAAAAGATCAGTTTCACTTTGATTGGTGAATATTCTCTGAGCAGGTTGGGGTCAGGCCCATATATTGAGATCAGTTTCACTGTGATTGGCGAGTCCTTGTCTCTGGGTAAAGAAACGGCACCAGCGGATAAGCTGCCCCTAATCCTGCAGCCTCGTTAAAGAGTGCTTGGACAACGGACAGTCCTATGGGGGGGGTCGTCAGGTTTAAATCAGCACTAAATCCAGCCACCCCTACTTTTAACGCAGCTGCTCACAGGACATTAGGCCATCAGGTCTTCACGTGAAATTCGAGCTGCATCATCGCCACTCCCAATCTCGTTAAGGAGACGGGACCGCTCCTGTGTTCAGGCCAGAGCTGTGTCACCATATCGACGGTGTTCGGAGATCGTGGCTGCAACCGGCGGGGGATTAGCTGGCCCAAGGGACTATTTATAAAGAATCATGGTTTTTTTTCTGTTTCAACCCCCACCCCCCAAAACTGAATAGGAGACCGTTTTGAATGACTGGCAAAAAAAATCAGACACTTTGGAATATGAGATTGCTTCTACATCCCTTATTTTGGGAATTTAGAAATATGAAATGGACCACTTGAAGCAGGTGGTGTGATTCCGAGTTTGATTTAGGCCAATTAACAGACGGCCTGGGGGGAGAGTGTGGGCAAAACACATGAAACTTGGTTTGACTCACCCCATTTGAAGCTTATCAGAGTTTAATCAGTGTTTTTTTTTTTTCTTAATTGCTGATAAAATATTTCCTTGGGGCGGCACGGTGGTGCAGTGGATAGCACTGTCGCCTCACAGCAAGAAGGTCTCGGGTTCGATCCAGGCCGGGGGCCTTTCTGTGCGGAGTTTGCATGTTCTCCCCGTGTCCGCGTGGGTTTCCTCCGGTACTCCGGTTTCCTCCCACAGTCCAAAGACATGCACGTTAGGCTAATTGGAGAGTCTAAATTGCCCGTAGGTATGAGTGTGTGAGTGAATGTGTGTGTGCCCTGCGATGGATTGGCGACCTGTCCAGGGTGTATTCCTGCCTCTCGCCCGGAACGCATGCTGGGATAGGCTCCAGCCCCCGCGACCCTGACCAGGAATAAGCGGCTTAGACAATGGATGGATGGATGGATATTTCCCTTGTTGCAGAAATGCATATTAAAGTCATATAACATAAGCTTTAGAAAATGTGCGTTTGCATCTAAATGTCACTAGAGGGAGATGTTCCCCTGTCAATCTGTTCAAACAAGAAGGTAACTTCCAACGGTAACTTTTCCTATGACTGTGACTGTGAATCATCTATTCTCGAAAGTGAGGCAATCAATCAATCAATTAATCAATCAATCAATCTTTATTTGTATAGCATCTTCAATCAAATTTTCTAAGTGCTTTACACGGTAAAAGAACAGTAGCAATATTAAATATTATGAGGGGCGGAGAAGGATAAACAGTAAATATAAAACAAGACATAAAACAAGCAAGATAAAAGCAAGAGAATACAATACAGAAAATGAATAATAAAAATAAGAATAAGAACAATAAGAACAAAGGTATTAAATGCAATTAAATGCAAGGGAATAAAAGTGGGTCTTTAGGCATTGCTTAAAAATATTTATGGAATCGCTAATCTAATACTTAGGGGGAGGCTGTTCCATAACTTATGGGCTGCAACACTAAAAGCACAATCACCTTTTTGTTTAAGCCTGGTCCTAGGAATCCTCAAAAGCCCTTGGTTTGATGACCTAAGGAATTTCCCACAGTCGTATAAAAACAGCATTTCAGTAATGTACTCTGGGGCTATATACCATGTAGAGCTTTATAAGTGATGAATAGGATTTTGAAGTCGATTCTAAATCTCACTGGTAGCCATTGCAAGGAGGCCAGGACTGGGGTGACACCAATTTGTGTCTCTCAAGTTACTGCTGTGTCAGTCACACCACAATGGTGAGATGACTGTCCTGCCAAACAAGCTAGAACCTCAACGTGCAGCCAAAGCAAACGCCAATGCCTTGACATTACTCACTTTGTGGAGGGGAAAAAACTACAAACAAACTGCCAACTGGCTTCTAACAACAAGCCAACGTTCAAATGGTCGCCAGGAAGAATTCGTGTTATTAAACTTGCGTGTTTGTTATTTCTAGTTTTAGTTATCAAATTGACAGCATTGAATGCACAATAAACAAATACCGTTGCTCTTGCTAAAGTCCATCTCCCTGTACTTTTATTAATATATTTTATAATATTGATCCCTGGTTTGTAAACAACCGGTTTCGATAATATTTTAATTTATTAATGTTTTTGCTGCTTTTCCCCCATTTTCCACCCACTTTTTAGTATCAAATTCCCTCTCTTTTCTCCGTGTCAATTATCCCTCCCTCTTGCTGCCAGAAGGAGCGCTGCACTGCCTCCTTCGAGCCAGTGCCGGCCAAAGCCTGTCGCCAATGCACAGGACCACTCATATGTGCAGCGAGTCTTTCCTTCAGCTTTTACCCCTCCCACCTTGGGCAGACAGCCAATTGCCACCCCTTAGTGGCACTCCCGGCCAGAGCCAAAACTGGCGCGAAACTGGAATCGAACCCGTCGCTGTGGCTGGAATCGCTCTTACCGGTCGCCATGGGGAGCGTTTGATGTGATTTTAGGACAAAAAGGCCCCAGAAAAAGCTATGCCTATTGGTTTGGAAGGCCCCTGTTTGATGCGATTACAGTGACAAAAATAGCCCCAGTCCAAAAATAGCTGCCTATTGGTACTGCATTGTGAAGTAATTAATCTGCATTGAACAGAAACTATTATTACATGTAGGATTGTTTATTGATGTGGTTGTTCATATGATTTCCTAAACAAATGAAATGAACTTTGAGCTGAAGTTATAGGACTATATCCACCTTGAGTTTCTGTGTATGGATTTGCTGAAAATCCTTTTATTTCTTTGATGAATTACAACATTTAAAAAAAAACAATTTTATCCAATGACAAGTGTGCTTCTGCAGGGGTTATTAAAGAGGTTGTGCATTTTGATTGTATGGGTTATCAAAGGGGTTGGATATTTTGACTGCACTAGTTAAGCTGCTGTTTATTCGTTGTTTTAAAATCCTCTTTACAACATGTTCGCTCGTTCTTGCAGCTGTTTTGTAACCTATTTAACTGTGTGTACAAAATGCAGTGCCACATTAAGAGAATACAGCAGTAATAATGCGGTAAGAGCACCTAACAAGAGACACACACTGTAAAAGGCTGTGCACTAGGGGGCCTCGGGTGGTGTAATGGTAAAGGCATTCGCCCCAGAATGCAGTTTGCCCACTGCAGCTGTGGTTCGAAACCCGGCTGCGTCAGTCCGGCTCTGGCCGGGAACCCCGATCGGGGGTGGCATCAAAACCCACCTCTTCAGACTCCACTACCACTGAACACTGTCCATCTAGTCAATCTGTCGTCACCACTGTTTACATGTTCTACACTATATAAAAAAATTCTTTTTAATTTTTTTTAAACTACTAACCTTTCTTTCCCAGTGTTACAGGTATGATACGCAGATGCCTGCAATGATGTCTATTGCTGAATTACTGCACTGATCTTGTGCGCTAACTATGATTGTTCTTACCTTGTATTAATGCACATCTTGGATAAGAGCGTCTGCTAAATGCTTAAAATGTAAATGTAAATGTATCATGGCCTGCTTACATTCCGTTAATCGGGGCGTTATTTGGCACATGGCTGGGGCGAGTTCCGTCTCGGAGGAGGCGGATCATTGCCTCGAGGTATTAGCTTGTCCCACGGAAATGGGCAGCAAGTTTGTGAGGGAGGGTAAAATTTAAAAAAATAAGTGAGGGAAAAGGGTAAATCATTTAAAAAAAATGGAAAGATGGTGACCATGGCTGATGTGTGCCAGCACAGTGGTCATTTTGAAGGCATTTTTGAAGATTTTCATAAAGAAGTTTGAACTATCTGTGTTTTGCCTGTTTTTGTGTGTTGTATTCTGGGGAAGGCTTTGTGCGGACACTAATGGGAACATTTACCAAATTGCCGCTCCCAAAGCGATGGATGTAAAGCACACAGTGAAAACGGGGAAAAACATAATCATTTAAAAAACTCAGCGCACATGGAAGAGCTCTCCTGGCCTTGGGCTCCAGAATCCAGTGAGCCTGCACTCCGCTGACCTGTGATGTGTGCCAGCACAGTGGTCAAGGAGTCATAATCAGATTAGGGCTGCGTATTCTGGAAGGTAACAAGGCTTTGGGGAGTAATTGCGTCAGGGTGGGGGACTGATTGCCTGTCCCGGAAGGGGGGTGGCATGGGAACACCTTTAGAGAGAGAGATGCTTAACGGAATGTAAGCAGGCCATGATTTACAAGTGCATGCTAGGGAAGGCTTATATATATATATGTGTGTGTGTGTGTACAGTGCCCTCCAGAATTATTGGCACCCTTGGTGAAGATGAGCAAAAAAGGCTATGAAAAAATGTATTTGTTGTTCATCAGCTTGATCTTACACTTAAAATATGAGAGAAATCAAACCTTTATTTGAAGTAAAATTATATATATTAAAAAAAAAAATTTTTCCCCATGACACTGCTGAAGAACAACAAATACATTTTTTATAGCCTTTTTTGCTCATCTTCACCAAGGGTGCCAGTAATTCTGGAGGGCACTGTATATATGTTGCGTGGGGGCAGGGTTAATGAGATCACCATCCAGGTCAGTTACATGGCAGGATAATGGCTTACACCAGGACCACAGAGATTATGTAAACGGCAGACATCTTTGACCAGTTCAAATCATCATCAGCGAAAGAAAACTAAACAGCAATCACAAAGCCCACAGCACCTCAGCCCACTTCAGTTTGTGGTCAAAAGACACGGCTAGTCTGATACGGTGTGCGTTGCCTGTCAGGGACGCGGTTCAAACCCCGTCTCTACAAGATCGGGGGCGGCATTTGGCTGTCCGCCCCAGGGGGAGGGTGAGCTGGCACGAGTCTGTCGGGGATCAGGAAAAGGCGTCCGTGGTAGAGTTCTGTCTCAAGTTCTGCTATCGACCCGATAGCAGATAGCAGCGAAGACCAACCGCCTCAAGGACAGCTTCTACCCCCAAGCTATCCGCATGCTGAGCTGAGACCCCTAACCACTGCCCAGCCCCACCAACAACTGAACTGTCCCCTCCCCCTCCCCCTCCCCCTCCTACCTCCTCACACCCCACTGTATCACTGTGTCACTTATCACTTTAGCACTCATCACTTTATACTGCCATCCAGTGATGTGCAATATTGTACTTTACTTACTTATTATTATACATCTATTTATTATTATTATTATTGTTATTGTGTTGTTCAAGTCCAAAATCCAGTTCAGTTCCGTAATCCAGTCCGTAGTCAAATCCAAAGCAATCCAATTTCAAAGACACACAAAAACACACTCCAACACTCTTTACAAATCCTGGCTGGTCAAAAGACTTCACAGGCACTTACTATTCCAACAAACACACAGTAACTCCTTCCCACACACGTTCCTACTCCTCTCCCAGTGTAGTGGGAATCAGCCCTTTAAATAGGCCTTGAAATGGTTTTCAGCTGGCCGTTAGTCCCCATTGCCTGACTTCGTTCAGGTGTGACTGTGGCCTGCTGGGAAATGTAGTGTTTCCTGGCGCCCATGTGTTGTAGGCCAGGCAGCCATTTCCTAGTGCAGCCCATCGGGCTGCCACACTGTGTTGTGGAGAGAGCTCCATATGGGAGCACTCATCACTTTATACTGCCATCCAGTGATGTGTAATATTGTAAATTAGTTCTATCTATCTTACTTATTATATTATATATATTATATTATTATATTATTATATTATATATTATATATTATATATTATATTATATTATATTATATTATATTATTTTTATTATATTATATTTTACTATTTTACAACTTTTTTACAATTTATTACTGTTATTCTTATTGTGTACTGTTGTGTTGTGTTGTGAAGAGAGATCCATATGGGAACAACAAATCTCACTGCCATGTACGCATGTGTACGTGATCAATAAAAAAAAACTTGAAACTTGAAACTTGAAAGAGTGTTTCGACCCAGAGGACGGGCGGCAGACTCGTGGGGGAGGGTGAACTGAGATAAATAAAGGGTATAATTGGCCACCAAATTGGAGAAAAAAAACGGGAAAAATTTGAAATAATTATTTTTTTAAAAGGTGGGGGAGAAAAAGGGGGGAAAACAGCAAAAAAAATAAAAATAATAATAATAATAATAAAAAAAGACACCAGTCACATTACAACCAGCACAGTTCAGGTGTACAACTTGTGACTCACAGCTAGGTCACAGACTACAGCGTTGAAATCTTTAAATCTATTCTGTGCCGGTACGGCCAGAGGCAACAGTGTTGATGTGCGTAATAGGGAAAGAGAAAGAGGAAGAGCCTTTTGTTTTCTCGCTTAAAGCAGAGGGGAAGAGTCACCGTGAAAGCACCAGCTTGGTGGAATTTCTTGTCTCTCTGACAGCTACAAAAGTGTTCAGAGGATGTAGTACTGTTTTTAATGGGACTTTTTTTCTAACCTTCTGACAAATTAGCTCATAGACTAAACCGCACATATTTTTTTAAAATAACTTATTAGTAATGCCTAGGTGGTCAAGAAAATATTCAGATGAATATGCACACGTGACAGTAACTCTAGAGCACTTCTACACAGTGATTCCTCGTGCATATTTATGAAGTAGGTTTAACATCTGCTCGGGAAGTTAACTTTCCGGATTGAATAACCTAATGAATTTGTTCATGCTGTCACAGTTGTTTTTTTCTTCTTAATTTATTTAAGATTTTTTGCCCATTTTCTTGCAATTTGGTGGCAAATTCTACACTCCAACTACCCTTTCCCCTCGTACTGCGCAATCCTGGACCGGCAATGACAAAGATGCCGAACCGTCTCCTCCGTGACAGAACTCGCCAAACCGTCGACCCTAACTCAGACACAAAGAGCCCCCAACTTAGAACAAGTGCCTTTACCGGCTGCGCCATCCGGGTGTCTCACACTGTCACAGTCTCTTACAGAGCTGGTGAGGGAGACAGCAACAGAGTGGTTTATAATTGCACAAGCTTCCCATCACCACACCGCATTGTGTTGCACCAGGCACTGAGGAAATTGCACACATGACATTCAGAACTGGGAACTAAGAATCCAGATCATTCTCACAAAATTATCTGTGAGAATTGCAGCCACATAGTTCTGAAGAGAATCTAAGACGTCATTTTTTTCTTACTATGTCTTTTCCTACCGTAGCTAAATATGGCACAAATGTGGGTTTGAAATGACTATTTTCTCATCTTAGCAATGGTGGTATTTAATTTTTTTATTCCCCATTTTTCTCCCAATTTTTTGTAGCCAAATTAAACCTTTTTTCATGTCAATTATCCCCCCTCCTCGTATGAGAGCTTGCTGCCGTAGTCCTGAGACCAGTAGTGAGCGCTGTACTGCCTCCTCCAAGCCGGCACCCGCCAATCTGTCACCATAACACACAGGACCACTCATATATGCCGCAAGCTCATATCGGCTTCCCTCCCCTCTCCCTGGGGCAGATTGGACATACGGCTTGGAAGCTGAGCTTCCATGCGGGTCATTATTGTCCAATTAAATTCCCCCAAACCCACCACGTTATTCCATTAAATACAGGAAGTCCATAGAAACCCATCAGAGACAACTGCAACCGGCTGAGCTTCCATTGACAGCTTCAAGCACGTGAGGCGATAGATAGCTGGTTTAAACAAAACATTTCAGTCTAAGTGACATACCATGTTCATTAATGTTGTATTTAAAAAATATTTCCCATCCCCCCAAAAATTATTGGGGAAGCCGAGCTTCCCACGTTGTCTTAAAGAAATTGCCACTGCTCTGTATGGATGCCCAGGCTAAAGGTGCATGTCATACTGAGGTAAACGGAGAGGTCATATGGGCAGAGCAGCCAGGTAGAGATGGGAAACTGCAGGTGACCAGAAGGGACCTATCTGTCACCAAATTCACCCTGTATGCTGGTGTGTACAATTGGCCACTTCAAAGAGAGGAATCTCTTTTTTTCTTCTTCTTTTGTTTCAGATTTTTTCCAGTTTTTCTCCTAATTTGGTAGCTAATTACACCCTGTATTTTATTTCGATTTACCCTCCCCACACAAGTCCACCGCTCGTCTCTACGAGGCAAGCTAATTCTCAGAGGGCAGTGAACTCCACTCCCTTCGAGACGGAATTTGCCCACCCACGTTCTGGAGACTCCTTTACGTGCTTCACGGAGGACCTGAGCCGGTTCACCCTCCCTCCTCCCCCTGGGGTGGACAGCCAAATGCCGCCCCCGATCGGGGCTGACGACCAAGGCCGGTCTGGTTGAGACGGGTTTTGAACCACGTCCCTGACAGGCAGCACACATCATAAAGGACCAGCCAAAATACAGTGCATTAGACCGCTACGCTACAGCAAGATCACTTACAGGACCAGTACTTTTTTGGCACGTAGTCATTTCTAAACTTCCCCTTTTATGGAATTACAGGTTTAGTACAGGATAAAAGAGATGAGGGAAGTTTGGGTTCACTCTGAATAACAACTTTTGCACATGAGAGCATTAGAGTTGAAGAGGAAGTTGGTTTCCTCACCTCTCTGATGTAATCCCTGCAACAAGACAACATCTGGGTCTGGACTGTTGTTTGTGTATCTGCTTAGATGACAAACCTAACCACGGTATCGTTAGTGCTGGCCAATATATCGTGCACGTCACAGGGCATGAATGTGTTTTCTACATTTTCTTACATCTCCTTTTTCATTGACCCGCGATCGTTGGCCTCTTCTGTGAACTCTGAGTTTGTTCTGGCCCTTCCTTATGCCAAACACTGTTGATTTTCCCACATTGTAGACAAGCCTGTTGTCTAATTTTGATAGTATTATCAATGAAAAGTGTAAATTGTTTGGAGGAGCCGAGCTCGAAAAGGCATAACTACAAGGCTCCACTGTAATAGTGCATAGCTGCGACTCTACTGGAACATAATATTTTTAGGAATAAACACGCAGGTCACCCAACTCCTCTTCCAGTGTTATCTGTTCCTGTGTTCGGCAGACGGACTGCACAGATATGCTGCTGCAGTGGAGAACGGAGTCAAACCTGTCTGCAGCGTGTGAGGAAACTCACTGTCACTGGCTGTGTTCGAAACTGCTCACTCGTTCACTCGTTCCCTATTCCCTATATAGTGTTTACTACATTTTTTAAATTTTTAAAAAAAAAATTTTAATAAATTTATTTCTGATTTTTCCCCCGTTTTTCTCCCAATTTAGTAACCAATTATACCCTCTATTTTATTTTCAATTCCCCACCCTCACGAGTCCGCCGCCCGCCCTCCGGGAACGAGATTCGTATTCCTGGACCTATTTCCCCGCCTTCTTTCGAGACGGAGATCTTCCACGGACTCCATTAACCTTCTCCTCGGCGGACTCGTGCCGGCTCTCCTCCCTTCCCCCGGAGGCGGACAGCCAAATGCCGCCTCCGATCGGGCTGACGACCAGGGCCGGTCTGGTAGAAACGCGGGTTTCGATCCGCGTCTCTGACGGGCAGCGCACACCGCTCCAAAGCGCGGTGCACTAGACCGCTGGGCCATCCGCCAGCCTAGTGTTTACTACATAGTGTTCCTATGTAGTGAACAACAAACTGTTTTCGGATACTACAACTGAATGTCATTTTGCGTCCCAAAAAAATGTGCCGGATATTCAGGTGATGCAAGCGGATGCGCCCAGTATCACGTAAACAAACCGAGCACTCATGGCAGCAGGTTGAAATGTACTCAGGTGGTATCGGGTTTGCATGTTCAGTTTTGAGTGTTAAATCCCAAATAAATTGTTGAAATTCTAATGATGTGCAAGTGTGGTTTTGTCAACTGTGGTGCTGTCTGCTAGCCACTGCTTTAGCCACCAATAGCTACCGTTATGGAAGTCGTGAGCTAACTAGCTCGTGTGCTAACGTTAGGATAACTCACGAGCTCACGACTAGCACCAACTTCCATAGCGGTAATAACGGTAGCTATCGGTGGCTAAAGCAGTTAGCTAACGTTACCATCACCATGATTCCTGTTGCTGTTTTACTGCTGTTCTTGAGGCATAAACGGAGGCGAACTGAAACTCGCATTAGGTGTCTAAGACATCTTTCGTTGATTCGCCGACGTTGTCAACCGGTAAATAGACCAACTTCTATTAGCTAACATGTTAGCTAGCTTTAAGGTAAACTACTGGCCCCTACTGGCTTTCTGGTCAGTTGGCTAATGTTCAAGAAGGCTGTAACGTTAGGCTACTTTAGTGTTCCACCACATTTACCCCCTGTAGACAACCCCAGCAATTGTGACAGTTGTGTTGTGAAAACATTTATTCATGAACACTTACACATTAATTTATAAACACTTAAACATGGACACTAACATTTATGAACATAATGTATGAATTTTAACAACGTTATCATAATGGTCATTTTAGCTGGAGCCCCAGAGAGCCCCCTACTGCAACTTGAATGCCACCATGCCAGTCCTTCGTCTGTACCTGGATGATGACGCAGACCTGAAGCCAGATTACAGGCTTAGCAGAGCTTCCCTGCAGCACCTGATCGGGATGCTCTGTACTCATCAGGATCATGGATGGGGCATTACCTTGAGGTGCTGGTCTTCGTATTTTGGCTAGCCAGTGCCACCTCCTACCGTGTGGTGTCGAGGAGTTTTAACATCCCAAGAACAACGAGTGTTGATTTCGTGTTGAGTGTAAATGATTTGTAAATGTCTCATCTTCAGCCGCTTATTCCTGGTCAGGGTCGCGGGGGGGCTGGAGCCTATCCCAGCATGCATTGGGGCGAGAGGCAGGAATACACCCTGGACAGGTCACCAATCCATCGCAGGGCACTACATACACCATTCACTCACACACTCATACCTACAGGGCAATTTAGACTCTCCAATTAGCCTAACGTGCATGTCTTTGGACTGTGGGAGGAAACCGGAGTACCCGGAGGAAACCCACATGGACACGGGAGAACATGCAAACTCCACCCAGAAAGGCCCCGGCCGGGATTCGAACCCGGGACCTTGTTGCTGTGAGGCGACAGTGCTATCCACTGCACCACCGTGCCGCCTCAAATGTAAGGTTTGTAAATGTGTTATGCATAATCAGTTCCATTTTTTATATTTGATTTTAGATTTTTAAACCAATCAGTTCAGTTAACCACTACCTGTGGTTTTGCACTTAGTACTGCCTTTCTCCAGTGTGCACATGCATAACAACTATGTATACACGTCACTTGCACATGGCTGTATATTTCTTGTACCGTGCTGAGCATACTGTCCAAAAATTGGACAATATTTCTCCAGGGACTGCAGTTAGCGACAGTGCTGGCTCCGAAAGCTTGACGGACTTAGCAACAGTAACTAAGGGGGGTGTGGTTTAGCGAAGGGTGACAGTTGTGTTGTGAAAACATTTATTCATTAACTGAACATACTGTATGAGAAAAAGACGCCACCCCAACCACGGACTGTTCCAACTGCCACCGTCTGGCAGAAGGTACCGCAGTCTCCTGTCCATGCATGTGTGAGAGAAAGTAAGAGGGGAAAAAAAGGCTCAAGACTCATGGCTAAAGATGTAATGTTATAATGTTTGGTATGTTGCGAGTTGTGTGTTGTGTGAATATACTGAATAAATGTGGCAAAATTGATAGCAAACTTTAAATGCTTTTTTCTCAAAAACATGCTTTGGTGACATTGGATATGGAATAGGCCATAACTCTCTTGATATTTGTAGTAAATAAATAATATTGGTATATCTCCCCTTTCCATCTGTGTATACAACTCAAAATGTGTTAAAACTTTGTTATTCATAACACCAATATGTTGCCATTACTCACAAAATTAGGTTGGTTCCTGCCCTTCTGCAACAGCAGGTGTAATACTTCAAAATCTGTGAGATGTAAATCCGTCTTCAGTCAGAGGGTCACTGCAGGTGAGGTTCACTGTGGTGGTTCAGGTGTGGTTGGCCATTTGACTGTGTTAAGAGTAAAGTGTTCAGTGTTCTGATTAACAGTTCTACTGTTTTACTGGATGGGGCAAAGTTTTGCTATAGTAATACAGAGATATGTTACAGATGTAGTTAAACAAAAAAAAAAAAAAAGGCTCAAAATGTTTTTTTCTCAATGCATCTTAAACAGATCCTCTCATCCGTCTTCCTTCCTTCCTTCCTTCCCTGTCATTACTACAATGCAGTAATTGAACATTAGGCCCTACCTATACTATTCTTTTTAAGTGCAAATGTAGAATTAATTAGCCAGGCATATGTTTTAAACACAATTTATTTATATTTTCAAATAACAACTCTATAATCACTATATTATACTAACTATAAAATCTAACCACTTTTACAATTTGTCAACAATTTTCTCGAGAAGAGTCAGAAGCCCCTCCTCCCGCTGTTCCTCCCTCCTGGCCCTCTCCTCTGCCTTCTCTGCTTCCTTCTGCAGAAACTCAAGGACAGGGTCTGCCCGCTGTCTTTTTGATGGCCCTGGTCCTAACTCCTCTGTCTCCTGCCTCTCTGGTCTGTCTCCTGCAGGCTCAGCCACTGCAGTAGCCTGGGAATTTCCCCCCCAGGCGGAGGCAACAAGGACAGGAGGCTGAATAGATGGCCTCCCCCCAAGTGCCTCATCCATAAGGGGGTACCACTTCCAAGACCCTGCAGTGGCTTCCCCTGACTCCGTCCCCGTGGTTGTTTGAGTTCCTTAAAATGATCAAGGCACGGATATAATAAGGCACAGCACAGTACAATGTCACTACATGAATGATTCTTAAGCTGTAGAACAAGCATTGTGATAAGAGCTGAGGCACAACAAACCTTGTCGTTTTTCTCAAGTTTTTCCCACTTTTTGGCTGCTCTAGCCAGGGTTACCACCCCCTCCAAACCAATTTCTTTAAGGACAATCCTAGGTAACACAAACAAAGTATTACTTACATTTGCATTCATCAAATGACTTGTAAAAATAACATAATAAAGTTTTATGGCTAAACCCTTTATGAACAATAAGGTCATAACTGCTACAGGTAAGTACATAAATTTCCCTAACGTTATATGAATTGTACAGTGTATAATGTACAGTACAATTGTACAGAATTGTATTCAGTTGGGAAAATAACGTGACTTTATCACTCAAAATATTGTTACACTGTATTAGCTCTTACTCCCAACGTGAACCGCCGCGTTTCTTCGCCCGGAGAAGGCAGCTGTATGCTCTATCCGGCCGTTGATCAGTTTCTCAACGTCCTCATCAGTCCCTTGGAATAAGCGAAATTTGGCAAATTTACTTGACGACTTTAGAGCCAGTCATTGCTAACGTTAAGTTACCTCAGGAATAGCCTGGCTTTTGTAAGTTTTTGTAAAGCCCATTACGTTTGAAATGTGCTAGCCTATATAAAGAAATCAGAGCTTTCCTGAGGTAACTTACGTACAAAAGCCAGGCTATTAACGTGTTAAATACAGAAAAGGTAGCTAGCTTAACATTACTTACATTTACAGCGTTACTATACGCTGTAGACACCGCTGTAGACATCGCCATTCTTTCTTCACATCTTCTCCTTCGGTATGACACGACCGCATTGCACTGTGGTACACGGGAGAAATAGTAGGGTACAGTCGCTGTTCACTACAAATCGCTGTGAATTGTGGGTATTTTTTCGTTCACTATATAGTGAACGAAATTAACAGTTTAGAATTCGAACAACACTACAAAATGGCATACACACTATATAGTGCACTATATAGGGAATAGGGAGCGGTTTCGAACACAGCCACTGTCACTGGAAACTTACACCGTCATCAAACAGGAATATGACCCTTTACACTGTCATACAGGAAAATGACCATTTACACTGTCCTCATACAGGAATATGACCCTTTACACTGTCATCTTACAGGAATATGACCCTTTACACTGTGATCATACAGGAATATGACCCTTTACACTGTCACCATACAGGAATATGACCCTTTACACTGTCCTCATACAAGAATATGACCCTTTACACTGTCCTCATACAGGAATATGACCCTTTACACTGTCATCATACAGGAATATGACCATTTACACTGTCATCATACAGGAATATGACCCTTTACACTGTCACCATACAGGAATATGACCATTTACACTGTCACCATACAGGAATATGACCCTTTACACTGTCACCATACAGGAATATGACCCTTTACACTCACCATACAGGAATATGACCCTTTACACTCTCATCAAACAGGAATATGATCATTTACAGCTTTGGATGAAGCTATGGTGAGGTCATCACCAGAATAGGGGAATTTCCACTGACCTATTTGACGTCAGTCAAGGCTCTATTGGGGCAGAAGACCAGTGACTGTAACCCCATTCATACCATTCAAATATGTGGCGCCTCTCCCTGACCTGTTGCCCATTCAGAGCTAATCTAGTGTGAAATTCGCTGCCGTATAGCTGACAAATCCCTCATCTCTCTCTCTCTATCTCCACCCCCCCCCTCCCAATCTCTCTTTCTGTGACCGTAAGGCTGAAAGAACTTAACCTCTCATGCCATGTACCCAAAAACATTCCTATACCTGTGTCCCAGTCAGCCACAAGACACCAGCAGGACTCCCCAAACCTGCCCCAAAACACCTGCCCCCAAGCAGGTCTCCCGCTTCTACCAAACCATCTGCCCCTCTGCCGAGCCAAGGTTTCACAGCAGACTGCAGTTTCATAACGAGCCGGAGTAAAAGACAAACAGGGACAAACCTTAGTCAGCCAAATGTCACTCTGTCAGGGTGTCCTGACTGACCCCACCAGGGTGTCCTAAAACCACACCACTCTCTCCTGCGAGATAAATCCAGCTCTGCTCAAAAGCCTGCTTTGAATCCCTGACATAAGAGCTACAGTATATAAGCCGGTCTTCTCTCACACGCCGTCCCTGCAGTTACCTTAATTCCCTCTCAATTTGCAGCGCTTACCAATGGCGCTAATTAGCCTAGCGTCAATCCACTTCAATCCACCATCACCTGCACTAAACTCAAGATAACAGAGCCTGAGTCATTGTCTAAGCTATTTCAGTTTCATGCAGTACATCCTGTACTATATCCAGAAACACAAAACAATGTAAGCTGATTCTGGGCTATACACTTGTTCTGCATTATATATCTGTAGTCTTGCAGGGTGTGCATCTGTATCTATAATATAATATATGCCATTTAGCAGACACTTTTATCCAAAGCGATTTACAGTAAATGCATCAATTTTTCAGTACATGTGGCCCCAATGGGAATCGAACCCACAACCTAAGCATTGCCAGCGCCGTGCTCTACCTACTGAGCCACTGAGCTGAGATGTATAATTAATAAATATCCTGATCACAATCAGGGAAAATTGATTTTGAATTATTTCCCACCCAAAATGGCTACAGCAGCCATTTGAGATTTATAGTGGTAAATTTAAATCCCTGCTGGATAAATGCCTGATGACGGTCTACCACAGAGTATTGGGAGGGTAATATAAGTATTGTGTGGCTCCCTGGTGATGTATTCAGCTCAAGCAAACAGGTATGGGGGAGGTTGAGGCATGACATAATCAGAAAAAGGGATACACCTGGATTATCTCTCTCTCTCTGTCTTCTCTGGACATGACTCTCTTATGGTGTTTGGGGAAGTCACATGGTCTCTTTATCTATGGTCCGTGCATTCGCATACGGTCAACGGAGACAATTGGTTGTTTCGTAAAAAGATTACAGAGTCCCGGTACGGTGGGTCCCACCCTCCCATGTTTAAAGAGGCCCCTGACCTGGAAGTAAGCGTTACACTGAATCACGGGTTGGGGGAGGGAGGGAGGGGGAGAGAGAGAGAAAGAGAGAAAGAGGTGCAGGCCTGTAAAAGTGCGGCAAGAAAGGAAGAATAAAAAGAAAGAGGCGAGCCCACTCAAAGGAGTGTGGAACATTTCAATAATAAGCCCTTCTTCGCTGCAGAGAGACAGAGTGAGACTTCTAAAAAAATGTTTTTTAAAGCTTTTTTTAAACTGAGTTAATGTAACATAATTCTGTGGAATGCACAAATATCGCTGTGTGTTATATTTTGTGAAATGTTTGGAATGTGAGATTTCATAATTTTCATTATTTATCATTTAACCATTGTAGAGATGTATGAAGAGGTAGTTACTCACCCGCTTGTCTGTAGTTTTACATTTTTAAAGAAAGCATGGGTGAGGCCGTGGACATGGGCACAGAGGGGTTCCCCTATGGAAAAAACAGGCACAATCCTTAGAGCAGGGTTTCTCAAACTTTTTTACTCCACGACCCCATTTCATGGGTGGGAAAAAATCGCGACCCCATACATAAATGATAGTGCAATTACAACGCGGAAAAACTTTAGTCCAGAAACATATATTGGTGGTCTATTTCCAAAATAGTAGCAAATGCATTCACAGGCTATATCTTTATGAAAAACAAATAAAACAGACTTAATAGTAGCAAATACAGTACATTCACAGGCTATATCTTTATGAAAAATAAAACGGACTGCTTAGCCTACTTAATGGGATGGATGTGCTTGGAGTGTTGAACACTCTGTGTTGTGGTTCTCTGTGGCTCAGTTGGTAGAGCACAGCGTTGGCAACGCTTAGGTTGTGGGTTCAATCCCCACTGGGGCCACATATACTGAAAATGTATGCATTCACTACTGTAAGTCGCTTTGGATAAAAGCGTCTGCTAAATGGCGTATATTATAACACGGTTCATCGATGCTGGGCTGAGAAAGAGGCGGAGATCCCCTTCAACTCTCAGACGCGATCTATATTTATTTTTAATTCAAGTCAATGCCGAAAACCCGGATTCACTGTTCTCCAATTGTGTGGGCTTTACCGGGCTTCGCGATCCAATGTGCGACGACAAATGAAGCCTGTAGCCCCCTCGTTTGCTGCTGTTGCAGTTTTAAGCACGGTTTTCTGTCCTTGTAAAACTTTTTGTTTCCTCTGAAAGAAATCTAGCGGCTTTGCTTGTAATGTGCTGTGTTTAGTTTGCAAGTGGCATTGCATTTTCCATGGCTTAAAGCTCTCGTTAGCTAGAACTTCCCCACACGACACATTGCAGTCTTGGGTCCTCCTCATGTCCTGTCCATGTAAAGCCATAGGTGAGGAATTTCGGGTCATAACTTATTTGATTCCTTTTTGTTTTATTTGTATTTTTCTGCTGGTCTTTTGTTAGAATTTGACTCACCTCCAGCACCACTCCTGACAACAAACGTGTCAATTTTCGTGACTGCTGTATTGGCGCGCTACACATGCAATGGGGTGCAGTAACGTTAAACGCATGCGTTGGATTAAACTCATGCATGTCGGTAGATTAAAAATAATTGGTCAGAAAAGACAGATTTTACGAAAAAACAGGCAATTTGTTTTTGTATTTGTATGTTAATTTTTACATTTAAGAAAATATGTGCCTTACTTTGTTCAGTAAATTATGGTCAATTAACCACTGTTTACAAAGTTCATAATAAATGAAAAGCTATTTTATGCTTTGCATTTCTTTCCCCTCCCCCGCTGTGCCGAAAACGTACCGAACCATGACTTCAAAATCGAGGTACATACCGAACTGTGATTTTTGTGTACCATTACACCCCTACATTTTATCACTAATATACAGTACCCTACTAAAACAATCTGGGATAAAAATGTATTTAAAAATGTGATGAAATACTGAGAAACGTCATTATTGCTTTTTAATTATACAGATCAGCAGCAAAAGAAATCAAACGTAGCAAAGCACAATAAACAAACCAAGACATTTTAAATCAGATATGGAAAGCTCACACTTAGGAAACATTAAGAGCTTGAGGTGTGATTATTATTTATGATAATGACAAAAATCATATTATTTATGATTATGATAGTGCCTCTGTGTGGCTCAGTAGGTAGAGCAGTGCTGACAACGTTTAGGTTGTGGGTTCAATTCCCATTGGGGTCCACATATACTGAAAAATATGTGTTCACTACTGTAAGTCACTTTGGATAAAAGCATCTGCTAAATGGCATATGATTTTTTTATTTTATTTTTTTTATTTTACAGAAAGCACAGGGGGCACCCAGTTCAGCATTAACCACTCCCACGGACCCCGCCCCTTTGTCTGGGCTGCTGTGGTCACGTAGCTCCCATGGAACCAGCCCGGCATGGCGCACATGGCAGCAGGCACATAGGCACACTGTGGGCACGGAGACAGACTCACCCCCCTGCGAAAACCCTGAGTCAGACCTCACAACCCCCCTCCGGAGCTGGAGACAGGACGAGCCTCGAGTCACGTCTTCCAGACGACTCCATAAACACAGGCATCCTAGTGCAGGAATCCCACTCTCTCTCATCTCTTGCTGTCATTATTAGCAGAGTCTACAACAGTCTGGTTTTAATCAGAGGTGGAAATGAACCGCGTGGGGGAAAAAATAAATAAAATAAAAATAAAAATAAAAAAGCATTTATTTGCAACAGACAAATATCAGGGCAGGACGTTTGTCTGTCGCCCATTTGCTGTTCCAAGGCCATGTTTGTTATTGGAGTACACGCCTGCTTTCCCGTTATTGGTATTTACAGAGAGCAACTCAAGGAAAGAAACAACGCTGACTGTGTCATTACGGTGTTATTCTGTGTTTGATTTCCTCTTAGTCTGTTGCTTAGTCACCTGGAAACAGCGACGTAAAGAGGGATCTATTTGGGGCAAGGCTGACGCTTTGAGACTCATTCCCCTCCTGCCACTTCACTGAGAGAAACGGCTATCTCCACGTCAAGAAATTAAAATATATACAGTCGGGCTCTATCAGTTCAAGAGAAACAAGTCAAGAGTCTTCGCTAACATTGCAGTGCAAGACAGCAGGATTATGGCAGAATTACCTGGGAAAGTGGGCCAATGAGGGGCTAAAGGGATTGGCTCCCTCGGGCACGTTGTTGAAAACGGTTCTATAACACACAATCCCACGGAGACCTGACACCAGTCATAGTCACCCTACCACAATGCCTTGCCGTCAACACAGCCTGGAAGGAACCAGGGTTAAAAAGGAACCAGGGTTAAGAATCACCTATGCTCCACTATGGAGAAGTCATCGTTTCTAGTGTGGCACTCTCGCAGGGTGCGAGACTGCGGGAGTGTTAACTGTTGCCCGGAAGGTTGTTCCAAAGGCCATAATTAGTCATTATTCAATTAGTTAATTGGTGTGGATGTCAAGTGATAAATTCACTTGACTAATTGTGTTTGTGTGTGAGAATGTGAGTGGGTGTGGCGTATGTAAATTGTTTGGTGTTTTGTGATTCGGTATGTGAATGATAGACAAGTGATTGCCTCATGAGTCCCACCTGAGCCAGGCAGAAAGTACGCCTATTTAAGAGCAGGTGGGGCAAGTGGGCGAGCAGTTTTGTTGGTCTTGTCATTCACGTGTGTGTCTGAGTATCGTGGAGTTTTGTTGGTCTTGTCATTCACGTGTGCATATCGTAGAGAGTTGTTGTTGGTCTGGTCATTCACGTGTGTCTGTGCGTGCAAATCATAGGGTGTTGGTTTGATGTACGGCAGTGGTCTCAAACTCAGTGCCACAAAGGGCCGTGTGTATGCAGGTTTTCATTCCAACCAATTACTGCTGCCTTCATTGGCTCAACTACTCATTTAGCCATACGCATGCACCTCTGTGCATTCTTGAAGTTAAAGTACAGAATATACTCAACAATTATTATTTAGATAACAAAAATATTTAATTTCACTTTATATACATTATGTGCGAGCCAACATGATAATTTGGCAAATAATGGAACTAATTATCTAATCAAAAGCGGAGGCTGCAGTAAAAACCAGCATACACATGGCCCTCCGTGGCACTGAGTTTGAGACCACTGATGTACGGTGTGACGTAGTGTGTGTTCCCCGCGAGGGGATTTCCACGGTGGAGGACACGGAGTCTGTATGCGTTTGTCTAGAGTCCTTCCTGTGTGTGGGGGGGGAAAGGGAGAGGGAGGTCGCACTGAAAGTGTCCGCCTCTCTCGCTTGGTGGGATTGTGAATAGAGGGCTCACACTGGCTCAGAGAGAACTCTCACTGGAAGGTAGGTACATGCGTGCGTGCATGCAGTGGAGTTATCTAACAGCACAAACTCTAGTGAGTGTAATATTATTGCTTTGAAACAACAGTTAACACCTTGTTGATTTTATCAAATATATCTCAAAAGAAAACAATTCACAAAACCAAATAGTCACGACAGTATTTATGCATCCCCGGGACATCGGTTCCGTTGGAACGGGTGTTCTCAGCGACTGGTCTTACTGTAAACAGGCTGCACGCATTGGCTCACCCGACATGTGGATATGCTTATATTCTTAAATAAAAACCAGTAAGGGTACGAGTCATGACTCGAAAGTTCTCCCCACCCCCTTCTTTTTAATTTCAAAAGGAATATTGTTTTCATTGTTAGGCCTACTGAATGGTGTTTCATTTCCTTCATAAGTTAATAAAATAAATAATATTTAGTTTTGTTTATTTTAGTTGTTTTTGCCCGAAAGCTTTGCGGCGAGTAGGGTGTTCTGTTTTATTTAACCTGCTCCCGGGTCTGGGAGAGACGGAAATAAAGATCTGGTCCGGAGACTGGCAAAACCCACTCCTCTGCTAGTTCTTACCATCAGCTGCTCTGCTCACATCTGGGGATTTGTCACGTGGCATGTGACAGTGGTATCAAGCATCATTAATTCCTTCCTTATTATTCTGATTATTGAATCTACAACATCTCTCCTGAAAATGAGTAACCCTGAAGTTTAGTCTTTGTCACCTTTGCCTCGTTCAAACACCACAATTCTTTATCAGGAGCCTTCGCACAGTCAACAAAGACACACCAACGTAAAGTCACTTAATAGGGTGTTGGGCCATCACTGTTTTTTTTTTTTTATAAATCTATTTCAGATTTTTTTCCGTTTTTCTCCCAATTTGGTTGCCAATTAAACCCTCTATTTATTTCAATTCCCCACCCCCACGAGTCCGTCGCCTGTCCTCCGGGAGTGAGACACACATTCCTGGCTGATTGTTCCCGCCTCTTCTGAGACGGGAATTCTTCCACGGACACCTTAACCTTCTCCTCGACGGACTCGTGCCAGCTCTCCCTCCCCCCTCCCCCGGAGGCGGACAGCCAAATGCCGCCTCCGATCGGTCTGACGACCAAGCCCAGTCTGGTAGAGACGCGGTTTTCAATCCGCGTCCCTGACGGGCAGCGCACACCACTCCGAGGCGCGGTGCGTTAGACCGCTACGCCATCCACCAGCCCCTGGCCATCACTGTTTTTGATTAAACTTCCTGCTCTTGTCCCAGAGTTCAGCGGTTGCTCACCTGTTTTGAATTAAGGCACATACAAGTAACTGCCAAAATAAAAGTAACCCCAACATAGTGTCTTAATAGAGCGTTTGGGCTACCATGAGCCACTAGAACAGCTTCCATGCACCTTGGCATAGATTCTACAAGTGTCGGGAACTCTGTGAGTGGGAAGCAACACCATGCGTCCATGAGAAATTCCGCCATTTGGCGGTGGTGTTGAAATGCTGTCTCAGGCACTGCTCCAGAATCTCCCATAAGTGTTAGATTTGTTTGAGATCTAGTGACTGAGATGGCCATGGAATATGGTTTACATTGTTGTCATGCTCATAAAACCACCATTCAGTAGCCAGTTGTGCCCTGTGGGCGGCAGGGTTCCCACTCAAATCAAATTTCCATTTTCCATGACATTTCAATTACAAATTTAAGGTTTTCAGTTACTTTTTTTTTGCAACTGATGCAAAAATTGACTTTACTTTCTTAACTTAACACGTTTTGTTGCCAGTGTAAATACACATCTCATTGTGTGTGTGAGAACAGCTGTGGCAGGGTAACAGACATTTTGAGGTAGCGTAATTTCCATGACCGAGTTCTTTCATCAATTTCCATGGCATAATGATTTTCAAGGTTTTTCCATGACACGTGGGAACCCTGGGATGGGGTATTGTCATCCTGGAAGAGACCACCCCCAACAGGATGGAAATACTCCACCATAGGATGAAGGTGATCACTCAGAATGGCTTTGTATTTATTGCCGTTTACCTTGTCTTCTAAGGGGTTGAGTGGACATAAGCCATGCCAGGAAAATGTTACCCCACACCGTAACAGAGCCACCAGAACCGGCTTGTGGCTGTCCGCCCCAGGGGGAGAGGGGAGGTAAAGCCGGCATGAGCTCGCCGAGGAGCGGTAAGGCAACCTGGTAAACATAGTTGGGTGAGTTCTGTCTCGAGGAGGCGGATTACTGCCTCAAGGTATTAGCTTGTCCCGTGGGGGCGGGCGGCGAGTTCGTGAGGGGAGGGTCAATCGAAATAATTATAGTGTGTAATTAGCCACTATACTAGGAGAAAAAAGGGGGGAAAAACTGAAACAAACAAAAAAATAATTAATAAATAAAAAAATAATTAATGGATGAGCTACTTCACATATACGTGTCGTTTACCCAGGTGTTTCCTTTGTTTTTGTTCTTTTTTTAGATTCTCATCCGGTAAATGGAAACTCTTGCTCTCAGGAGATAAGTCAAATATGCTGAAGCAAGAGAAAAAGAAATGTATTCCAGAGTTCTGTATCCTTCCCTTTTCCAGGAGTGGCAAAAAGCACTGTCCACACCTTCTATTTCATCCTCAACCCCCAATTCATACAAAGCCAAAGCAAACAAAGGGCAGCAAAATTCTTCAGCACCGTCTCTACGGGCCTCCACAATAAAAGTACCTTAAGTAATCCATCCATCCATCCATCCATTATCTAAGCCGCTTATTCCTGGTCAGGGTCGCGGGGGGGCTGGAGCCTATCCCAGCATGCGTTCCGGGCGAGAGGCAGGAATACACCCTGGACAGGTCGCCAATCCATCGCAGACCTTACGTAATTATTTTATTATATTATTTTTTCCAAATATATCTGTCACTGAGCAACAGACTCACAGTCATTTGTCAACCGTAGTGAAGTCTACTGGGTTTGGGTCAGAGCTGCTCAATGTGAATAAATATTTCACACCTCTTTGCTGCTGCATAATGCATGATTTTCCTGTGGCCATCCAACATAATGCATTCCTGTCCAGCGGCCAATTATACATTTGCAGCACAGGTGCAAGGTTAGCAGGCAAAGACCGAATCCACCAGAGACTGAACACATTCATTATAATGGGCACCAGGAGTGTGCATATCAACAAAAACGTTTTAAAACATTTAGAAAAGCCTAGTTACTCACATAAACGAAGCATACAGCCTACTCTCATCTGTAAAACACAGTATCAAAATTATGCCAAGTTACAACTAAACTTTCATCAATATATCTCATGTAAACTGAGTTCCAAAGCAATGCTCCCGATATTTCGCTAACGTTACTTCTTTGGTTAATTGGTTGAATTAATTTGGCGCTTTTTTTACATCTTGTAGTCTCATATTAGCCTAGGTTTATTCAAATGTTATGTCACATCCCAAAATGTCTAAGAAATAATTCATGAGTTTCATATTCTGTGTTTAAAAATAGCACACTATATAAAGCATGTGTAAATATTTCATATGATGTTGATTGGTAGTTAACACTGTAACCTTAGAAGCCCTAAAACATGGAAAAAAACGTGTTGACATCAAATATACCGTGGCATATTAGTCTGGTTAGCTAGCCAGCTAACTACGTTCAGTTGGTTTCACAGATGAAGCTGCGAATTCGTATATCGTTAGGCCTATGTACTCTATAACTTGATTGTCTAGCTAGTTACTTATGATGTTGGCTAACTGGACACATTAATCATTTTAGAAATCGCTTGAGAAAGGTTTTACCAACATTTCAGGTCCACGGCTTGGTTTAGCAACAATGGCCTTCCTCATCGAGTTTTCCCTTGAGAAAAACAACTTAAAAATGTTTACTAACGTTACTTACTTGCCGGCTAGGTCTGCCATTTCGAGACGTTTTGACTCAGCAACCGTAGCATATGTCTTCGACAAAAAAAACACAGCTATGAAAATGTCATTTGGGCGAAGAAATTCTCTCAACTGCCGTCCAGTCGAACAACAGCAACACATATTTTGTCGAAGCGTTCAAAAAAGTTCACTCCTCGTGAGGGCTCGAGACTGTAGTTTGGTTTACCCGCCTACGTAAATGGCCCCGTAAACGTTATAGACATCAGAATTAAATACAATACATTCATTGGATCGCAGGCCACCAAAAACAAAATACTTTTAAATAATAAAATTAAAATAACTTATAAGGATACCAGTAAATATAATTAATTCATATTTTCAGGCGCCGAAGCTGTCATCTATTTGTGTTTTTGTGCTTTTTCAGTCCGTGCATCAACGTCAAAGTTCAAGGTTCAAAACAAGAGATGCAGCCACGGATCACATCGGTTGACTGCAAATTTCAACCTGGGTCAATACCAGTAGCCAGTGTGTAGTGTGTACATATTCATACAACCAATGAATATAATAAACCACAAAAACAAACCAAAATCAGAAAGAATGCACAGGATAGCACATGATTGTTGTTGAGATTATTTATTTGTCCGACAACTGCAAAATATGCACATTCATGAAATTCATACTCCCATAAGATCTCCATTGTTCACTCGGCCATTCGTACAAAATGCACACGATGTGTACAACATCAAATCTACATGCAAATAAATAGTTCAACCAACACTTTAAACAAAAAACGAAATTCAAGTATCAGAATCCTTTTTCTTTTTTTTTAAACCCTGTATATTTACTGCACTTGGTGAACACGTGTCCCGTTACACCACGTGACCAAACCCTGTCGTTCGATTTGCCCTACATTATCATGAAATGTGCAAAGTGTGTTTCAAAGTCCTCTTAAAAAATGAATGCCAGATCATATTGCTGTGCAATAGGTTTCTCAACTTTTTGTTCTCTCTCGCATATTTCCATCCTTATGTACAATACATATGTTTCCTGTTCAGTCAAGTACACCCAATTATACTATTGAAAACAGCCAGGAACGACTGATTATGTCAGACTAAAGTTTATGTACTAGTCACTCCATCTCGATTCGCATAATACTAATAAAATGACACCAGGGGCTGTACAAATATTCTAAGAGTAGGAGTGCTGATCTAGGATCAGGTTTCCCATTGTCCATATCCTAACCATATCCATTATGAGATAAAAGGATAAACTGATCCTAGATCAGCACTCCTACTCTTAGAATATTTGTACATATGGCCCCTAATTAAGAAACACACACACACACACACACACACAAATACAACAGTGTGAAAGCAATGCTGCCAGAGTATTCTAGGAGTAGATAAGAGAGACATGGGCCTCAGTCCATTAACGAAACAACAAATTCTTCTTCGTCGTTTGGGTATATTATTTTCCTGCTCCCCTAGGCTCGGGGCCGAGGGGCTATCCTTTTACCACCTCAAGCCTAGGGGGTTCACCCAGGCTATATTTCGGGGCACACCTCCAGCAGCCATGTCACCGTGTCGTCATCCAAAACCGACAGACCATGGATCCCATTGGGTGCCCGATAAATCGGGCAATCCAAGATGACATGGTCTGCGGTTTGTTCCTCTGCGCCACACTCGCAGGCCGCGCAGGAGGCCAAGCCCCATCTGTGCATCGATGAGCAGAAACGCCCGACGCCAGTCCGGAGGCGGTTAAGCCTCACCCACGCCAGTCGGGCAGGTCCACCCCGATGGGGGAGGACCGACGTCTGGGATGAAGTCACGGAGTCTAGAGGTGTTTTTCTCCCACTCCGTGCTCCAGGTGTAATCCACCCACCGTGCCGCACTGATATGAAGGTCGCTGCATTGCTGCAGGAGTTCCCGTGCGGCAGGCACAAATGGGTGTCTCGACTTGAGGCGCCGGGAGGCTCAGCTGTTAGAGTGAGCCTTTCATGAAGCAGATGGTTTGGCTCCATGGCCCGGCATGCGAGACGTGCTATGGCTCCCGCACGGCGAAGCCCAGCGGGCTGGATGCCTGCAAGGATGGAGAGGTTGTCCACAGGAGTGGGACGCAGGCATCCTGTCACAATGCGCAATGCTTCGTTGATAGGCGTATCGATGAGGCGGGTGTGAGCACTGCGACACCATACTGGCGCGCAGTACTCACTAGTCGAGTAGGCAAGGGCCAGGGCAGCCGTACGCAGTGTTCTTGCCCGGCGCCCCAGCCTGACCCGACTAGTCGCCTCATCAATGCCACACGAGATGTTAGCTTCTTGCGCAGTGACGCGAGGTGTCGGCGAAACGTGAGCGACCTGTCCAGTGTCACGCCGAGGTACGTTGGCTCAGCGCAACATGGCAGGGGTATTCCGCCGATATTTACTCGGAGCTCACGTTTGGCCTCCTTGTTGTAAAGATGGAAGGCTGCCGACACCGTCTTTGCCTCGCTGAGCTTCAATCTCCATTTCTGGAGGTATGCCACTAGTGTCTTCATATCCTGGCCTAATGTCCCTCAATGACTGCCAGTCTCCAGCAGAGTACACCAACGCGAGGTCATCTGCGTAGGCATACTTCCGCGAGACTGTGTCAGGCAAGTCATAGGTGTAGATGTTATAGAGGAGGGGGCCAGGACCGATCCCTGGGGACGCCGTTCTTGAGGCGTCGTAACCTACCTCGCTGTCCGCTACCGGTGGTGAGGGTGAAGCTGCGATTTCGGACAAGCTCCATGATCATTCTGACCATGTGCCTGTCCGGCAGCAGGCGGAGCAGCTTGCAGGTGAGGCCGCGATGCCATACGGTATCGTAGGCAGCCGTCAGATCGACAAAAACGGCTCCAGCCTTCTTTTGGCCGAGAAGCTGTCCTCGATGTCTTGGGTCAACAAAGTGACTTGGTCTACGGTCGATCTCCGCGTCGGAACCCAGCCTGCTCCCGGGGAGCAGTGGGTCAACAATCGGTTCGACGCGGGCGTAGATAAGACGCTCAAGGATCTTGAAGGGGATGCAGAGCAAAGAGATGGGGACGGTAGCTCTTAGGGTCCCCTTCAGGCTTATTCGGCTTCGGGATCGCGACAACTAGGGCTCTTCTCCAGATTTTGGGGATCTTCAGTTGGCGCAAGCAGGAAGAGAGGAAAGCTCTTAACCAGGACTTCAGAGCAGGTGCAGCATGGAGTATAAGCTCCGGGCAGATGGAGTCAGGGCCCGGAGCTTTTCCTGGCTTTATGTGCTGGAGGGCAGTAGCGAACTCCTCCGGTGTGAATTCACCGGAGATGTTGTCGCTACTAGGTGTTGGGGCCCTCCAGAGGTCAGACACTTCTTTTGCCACGAGTCGTGATGACTCGCGGTCTTTACCTCGTATACCCCATTTTTCACAAATTGAGATGCGATTTTATTTGCAGAAATGGGGCAGTGACGAGGGGAGTGTCTTGACCTGCCAGTGAGGTTGTTCAGGATACTCCATGCCTTGCGGCTGGAGTGTGAGAAGTCGATGGTATTGACAGCCTCCTCCCAGCGCTCTTGTCTCCTCCGACCGAGTCTTGACAACAGGGCTGTAGCAGCCCTGCTTGACTCGGTTCCTGCAGGAGCCCGGAGGAAGGCGCAGTAAAGATTCTCACACCCGCATCCCAGCATGGTTTGTAGCTATTGCGACGTCCACGTGGGATGGATTTTTTGGCCGCTTTCACTAGCACACTGCAGAAGTCCTGGTATGCCTCATCCACACTGTTGGTATTAGGCGATGGAAGATGCCTCGTGGATTTGTTGGTGAGGAGGCGGAAGCGTTTCCAGTTGGCCTTTCGGAAATTCCATCGCTTCACGGCTCACTCGGGACAATGTCCACAAGTTTGGGTACGGTTATCAGCGATGGTCGATGTTGGGACCGTGGGAAATTTCCGAGCACACGTCTGTCAGGGAGCTGGTTGTCTACGCCGACACTCGCGAAAGCCAGGTCTGGATTAGTCCCAGTATTCCAGCGTCCGGAGAAAAACTGGCTGGACCCTTGGGATCATGTAACAAGGTCAGGCAGTTGTTGGCTGCCCAGCCAGCCAGGTTCTCTCCGTCGGGTGTGTTAGTGTTGTACCCCAGTCTTCATGCTGGCAATTGAAGTCGCCAACATAAAGACAGGGTGAGGGAACACCGGGACAGACGCTGGCGTGAATCGCGAGTGAGGAGGCTTGTAGGCGTTTACGATTTTTAAACCGGCAACGTCCACGCACAACCACTCAATCTCCGAGTCAGCTGGAGATTGGTCGGCGAGAGTCCAACTCAACCTTTCGTGGACAAACGTGGCGAGGCCATACTTCCTGCTCAGGATAGACCCAGCTAGTGCGAAATTTTGTAGCACTAGCTTGTCTGCTGAAACGCAGTGGGTTTCCTGGAGGAGGATGACGAGGGCCTTGAAGGTATAGGCCAGCTTTTCGATGACACTGATCTTACTGGCGGTGAGCCCTTCGGTGTTCAGCTGCAGTATTCTGGGTTGGAGGCCAGTGGAGCAAGCCCCACCAGCTCTCCTCCCCGACTGCTGCCGAGCACCAGCCCGGGTGAGGGCCCTTAATTGGCAAACTCGGTTTCTCTTATGACTAGGGGTCATAATTTACTGACGGGAGGCACCACGAGAAGGTGTTTGCCATGCCCCCTAACAAATGACGGTGCACTAGGCACTCTGGGTAATTAACATTACTCCTACTCAGTGACACAGGACAACTAAGTGGAAATCACGACGACTGTCAACTCCTCATTCACCCCACCACACTGTCACAACACAAAACAAGAACACACTGTAAAATCATGGACACGGTCAATTCTTCCACATCATCATCGTCATTCTATCGTAACACAAAACAAGACCACACACACAAAACAATCTGCCAGTTTCTTTCTCCTCTTTTTCAATTTAATGTTCCAAGTATCACTTGTGTTCACATAACATATAACACACAACTTCTCAAAAAAACAACAGCGTAAAAGGTTGTAAACATACCGTGATTGGCTATTTCTGTCTGAAATATTCTGCAGAATGCATACCTGTAGAAATATGTTTTTAAAAACATGACTACAAAAAAATATAGAATTCTTCTCCAAACTGTAAAAGCAACTAAAATGAGTAAAGCTTAGCATGTTGTACTGTTGCAATTTAACTGCAAACGATTTCCTCCTCTAACAGAGAGGGAATTATCCTGTCAGGATTCACCGAAAAAAGAAACTCAAATGATAATACATCCAAAAAAATAACCATCATTTGTTCATGAAATGAATCTACAAATGAGTGAAATTTACATTCTTTTGTCATTCAAGGATTGAGCCGTTAGAAACCCCAAATTCAGGTAAAATGCTTTATTTGTAATGTTTGACATTTTATATTTTTTTAGTAACAGTAGACAGAGCACTGGCACACCCTAGTTTCCTTCGGTGTCTTACACCATTACAGGCCTCATTCAATGAAAGGCCTAAAGCAATTAATTTTTAAAAACTTTAAAAACTGACTGACAACAGGGATATTCTGACAACACCGGTATTCTCATAATAAGAATGCAAAAGCGATATTCTCAGACCTCAAGCTTGTTATGTACCAATGATTGCATTTCAATGTTTCAGTGTTTCAAATCCTTGACAATTTGTAGCAGTATCAATGAAAAATGTTTTGTCTTTGGCGCCATTTCAGGTTTCCCAGGTTACTACGGATAAGGTGCACCTTTACGGAATTGTACACTTTGGTGAATGGGGACCACACACTAAGTATATATGAGTCAATTCAAGGAACCAGGTGTATCCAGTTTTTTTGGAGACCATGAGACATTCCATACTGTGGTGTCATGACAGGTGCTGCCAGTGATGAACACCGCCATTGGAAAGTATGGTTGACTAAGCACCCTGGAACAATATGAAAAGGTGAATCATTCTCCTAAATTAAGATAATTTAACTTGAGTGCACTCTGAACATATGCACAGAGCCACTTAATGCAACAAAAACCACAATGTTCCCCCTTATGGTGAGCGGAGAACTCACTTTTACGAGGTCAAATTGCATTCAGGCCATACATTTCATTTACAATAGAGCTTGTGAGAACATAACTGTTGTTTTTTTGTTTGTTTGTTTTTTATAGGGCAAAACATGCATAAGTACATAGTTCCTTTTTCACTCCATCTGTTTTACACAAATAAAAATGTCCCTCCACCCACTTTAAACACTATTTACAGAAACATTTTAATAAGGTATTTACAGTGTGTGAGGAATGTGTGTACTATAAGCACTTACAGGTTACAGTCGTTGGGACATTCATTCATTTACACTGCTGTGAAAAATCGAGAGTTGCTTTTCAGCAACGACAGCAGTTATCTGTCCCCCACCCGAGATCCTTACGAGGAAAAAGCCAAGCCAGCCAAGTAGGAAAAAATCTATTTCCCCTTTGTGACATCACTTCCTGGGCACACGGTCAGGTGACGTTTTGCTGTAGCCTCATTGATGGTGTCGCTGGGAGCTCAGACAGGCCTCTCTTTGTGTTCTGGAAGAACGGGAAGTGCACAGCAGTCAGCCAGATGTAAAATGTAATTATCAGCATAGAATCAATAGGAGAGCATGCCATGTGCAAACTACAGGTGATCTACACAGTGAATACTTTTTTTAGTATAAGTGGTCCTGAATGGGAATCGAAACCACAACCTAAGCGTTGTCAGCTCCATGCTCTACCTACTGAGCCACACAGAACCACATTGCACACAGCCCTCAAAAACCACTTAACATATGAGCGACAGGTGTTCTTCCAGTTGTTAACATATTAAATCGATGAGTTCATAAGGAGGCTGAACCAGAAAGCTTGGTTGTTTTCAGGTACACAATCTCTAACTTTAGATGAATATCAAGGAAATCGTGTTGGAGGGCTGGGAGGGAATTTAGGGCTTGGTGTGGGTTTCAATATAATCATCTTGAACGTTATTCTGACTACAAAACACTCCCACGTGGGGAACTTTCTAACAAACTGACCACAGGGGCGCTGGGACACACACACACACACACACACTGGAAGGCTAGTGTGTGTGCTGGTTTTTGTACCAACCAATTTCCCTGGCTTAATTTTCTAAACTGCCCTCGTTGTGCACCCCTGGTCTAAACCCACCCAAACACTGTTCTAGAATTAAGAGGGGGTGGGGTGGGGGGGATGAGAAAAGGGCATGGTCTTCACATGAAGCCAAGTTACCCCACCCACAGTAATTTACCAATCTAAACTCAAGACAGTAGGCAGCACAGCGGGTTTAAACTATCAGGCTGAACTACAGGCCGGCTCATAACACAAACAGAAAAGTCTCAATTCAACGAACGGTGTCCTTTACCTCTGAAACAAAGAGACACGGAGACAACTTTGAGGTAGTGGAAAACTATGCGTCTTTAGGCAAAATGGAGGGGGAAGAGAAGGGGTAGGAGAAACAAAGTAAAGACATGTTAATAAAATATCAACTATTTATCTCTGCACTGTCAATGTATGTACCCTGTTAAGGGCAATTTAGGCTTTACGCGACAAGTGTCCCGCGACACATCGCACAACGTTTCGATTTTTGATCGTTCAACTGTCCGCGACTCAGTGACAGCATCGCATCGTCTCTATGGTAACCAGTTGAGCAAACTGACATTTATTTACTTAGACAAAAAAGGCTAACGTTAGCAAGCTTTATTTGGCCGTGATACCAGGTTGCTAGCTAGCTAGATATTTGCTTAGCTAACGTTAACAGATATTTTACCTGTCTCGCAACTGTTTCCTTACAGTATATCTGCATCTCATCTCGGCCGTATTTATGGCGCTCTTTATAATAACTTCTTTCGGAGTTAACTTTTGAGGATACCTCCTCACCTGCTCTGCAAACAATTATTCAAAGCCGTCCATTGCAATAACATGAAAACAACAAAACAAAGTCAGTTTACCTCATTATTACAACCAATCAGATTACGCGACATTTCATTTTTCTTTCCTTTTCCGTATCGATGCTCCTCTGCAACACATTTCTGTCGTTTTGACATCACTTTTGTCCCAAGACGTGTCGTGCTGCACTTGTCGCATAAACCATAAATTGGCCTTTACCCCCCCATGCTGGTATGTCAATAACAGGAAAAGCTTAGGGGAGCAGTTCTGAAAATATAACATTATGCAAGGCAGAGGTCAGCAAATAAGAATGAGATGCACAGAGAAAACAGGGATGGTGAGAGATATTCTTGTTTCAGATTTTTTTGGTTAGCTACCCAATTTGGTAGCTAATTACACCCTCTATTTTATTTCGATTTACCCTCCCCACATGAGTCCGCCGCTCGTCTCTACGAGGCAAGCTAATTCTCAGAGGGCAGTGAACTCCGCTTCCTTCGAGACAAAATTTGCCCACCCATGTTCTGGAGACTCTCTTACATGCTTCACGGCGGACCCGAGCCGGCTCACCCTCCCCCTCCCCCTGGGGCGGACAGCCAAATGCCGCCCCCGATCGGGGCTGACGACCAGAGCTGGTCTGACAGAGGCAGGTTTTGAACCGCGTCCCTGACAGGCAGCGCACACCATATCGGACCAGCCAAAATACAGTGCGTTAGACCAATACGCCATTGGGGTTAGTGAATTATAAAGTGTACCTACTCAACACCCTCACTGTGTCTGATGTGTGATGTGTTTAGCAGGAGGGGAGATGAAGAAAGAAAAGGACAGCGGTACTCACAGACAAGCTTTGCCAAGCCAGAGCTGCAGAAGTGAAGAAGAGGAGGATGAGGATGTGTCAAGAAACACCTCAAACATTTGTTCAAAGGGCAAACAGAAGGAAACAGGAAATAATTTAAACCATGCAATAAATAATTTAAGAAATTAGGCAAGTGGGGGGGGGACCTCACCTGTCCCGTCAAGACCACGGGGAGGGCTGAGGTGCCACAGTGAGAGAGTGGGGCGTGGAGAGTCTGCGAGAGTGGTAGGTCCTCCCGTCCGTCGATGCGGGGCTTCTTGATGGGCTCGTGGCTGGACAGAGGCGTGATGCTGTTCCTCCTGTTCAGGATTCCAGGACCCCTCTTCATCGGCTGGGAGAGAAAGAGGAACACAGGTCAGGAGGTCAGGCCATCCCAGCATGCAACACTGCACCCAAAAGAGGACAGATAAGAGCTGTTCACCTCAGGCCTGTCCCTGTGTGTGTTCACTGCTTCAACGTCCAGCGTGATGGACTCCACTTTGCACCCTGCGGCAAAACAAGAGAAATTAAAGGTTTGATCAGCGCGGTGTAAAGATGAAGACAAGAAATGAAGACAAGTGATTCTGTGTGGCTCAGTAGGTAGAGCGTGGTTCTGTGTGGCTCAGTAGGTAGAGCATGGTTCTGTTTGGCTCAGTAGGTAGAGCGTGGTTCTGTGTGGCTCAGTAGGTAGAGCGTGGTTCTGTGTGTGGCTCAGTAGGTCAGGAGCGTGGTTCTGTGTGGCTCAGTAGGTAGACCATGGTTCTGTTTGGCTCAGTAGGTAGAGCGTGGTTCTGTGTGGCTCAGTAGGTAGAGCGTGGTTCTGTTTGGCTCAGGTCGCGTGGTTCTGTGAGCATGGTTCTGTTTGGCTCAGTAGGTAGAGCATGGTTCTGTTTGGCTCAGTAGGTCGAGCGTGGTTCTGTGTGGCTCAGTAGGTAGAGCACGGTTCTGTGTGGCTCAGTAGGTAGGGCATGGTTCTGTGTGGCTCAGTAGGTAGGGCATGGCGCTGACAATGCTTAGATTGTGGGTTCAATTCCCAGTGGGACCTAAAAAATACTACTTTATGTACAAAAAAATGATAAATAATAATTATTATAATTTGAGCACGGCTGTTACCATGTATTAATGCACATTTTGTAAGTCGCTCTGGAACAAATGATAAATGAAATGTAAATGTAAAATGTAGAAGTGATGAAGAATGGCGTGGGGGTCTGTGGTTCTCACCATAAGCAACTGGTGTGAGTTTGAGCACCGTGTGTAGCGGGCACTTCAGATAGGGCATCTCATCAGAAACAGGAAAGTCAGGGGTCACAAGGACATCTGCACAGTTCAGAAATCCCAGAAAGATTTAGAGGAATCTCAGCTCAGCTCAGTGTGTGAGGCATCTCATCTGAAATAGTACTGATGGGACATTACAGAGCGGTGTTCCTACGTTATACTTTGACTTAGTGGATGGCATACACACTGGGACAAGTGGCTGGTGGGAAACAAAGCAGGGGTTGATGGGAAAGTGAGAGCAGGGGTTGATGGGAAACAGAGCAGTGGCTGATGGGAAACAAAGCAGTGGCTAATGGGAAACGGAACAGAGGCTGATGGGAAACACAGCAGTGGCTGATGGGAAAATGAGAGCAGTGGCCGACTGCTCACCTGCACTTTTGTCCAGGAAGTAGGCCAGCAGGCAGCGCATCACGGCCTGGTGACAGATGACCAGAACATTCTCCTGACGCTCCAGCTCCATGATGACGGACTCCACCCGCTGGACCAGGTCCTGGTATGACTGTGAGGAGGCAGACAGGCAGGCAGACAGACAAACACCAACAGAAAGAGGTCAGGTCCTGCAAGACTCCCGAACCCACAGCACCCAGCACTAATCATGTATTTCTGGAAGTCTATTTTTGCATGAGGGCAAAACCCACAAGCACATCACCTGACTAGTGGGAAGAGGGGGGGGGGTAGCCTATTACCTGTCCCAAGGGACATAGACTGGATGCGGGGGCAGCAGGTCCTTGCATGTGGAAGAGCTGAACTGACTACTTAATGCCTCAATTACAACCCACTGGCATTTATTCCACTTAACTATCCCACCACTACATTGAGTAATCAGCCCGTTTCAGCCTTTGGCCTTGGAGAAACTACCCTGGAGACCTGCATGGGCCTGCCCAGTCTCTCCCAAGACAAAGGAAGAGTTAAACTCCAAATGAAGGCAGTTTGTGTGAGGCCGGCATGTCTCTGGTTGGTTATGATTTCAGGGGGGCCACGCAGAAGCCCTGAAGTGGCGAGAGCGTACCTCACCCGTGGGGTAGCGATAGTAGAACTTGTCCTGGTCTCTCAGGGCAAACTCATCTGGGTAGCGCTCTTTGACCTCGTCATAAGTCATGTCTTCACACACACCCTGTAACCACAGAGACGGTTGTTTACTACAGAGAGAATGTGGCATTCACCGAAGCCAAGACACACACACACACACACACACACACGCTGCAACTACAGAGAAAATTATTTATAGTGAAAGGATGCACGTTTCTCAGACAACAAGACAAGTTTGCACACACTCACTCTCCCTCAAACACACACACACACACACATACAGTATATATATATGCACACACATTAACCATAGAAGGTAAATCAGAGATGACGTAAGCACTCACAGCGTCGATCTCGTTGAGGGTCTTCCACTGCTCGTAGGGCACGCCCAGGGCCTCGGCTGTCTGAATGCTCCTACGGAGCTGGCTGGTCCACACCCTCAGATCCTTCAGGTTCTGCTCCTCCACGAACTTGGACAGAGTCCCAGCGAACTGCAGGGGTGAACCAGCGAGAGGAACGCAATGACCCCGCCTGCAAGCATTTCTGCCCCCGTGTCTAAGTACTGCCCCATGTCTCAGTAGACTCTCATGCATCTCAGTATTGTCTCCTGTTTCTCAGTATTGTCTCCCGTTCCTCAGTATTGTCTCCGTTCCTCAGTATTGTCTCCCGTTTCTCAGTATTGTCTCCTGTTCCTCAGTATTGTCTTCTGTATCTCAGTATTGTTTCCTGTATCTCAGTATTGTCTCCCATATCTCAGTATTGTCTCCTGTTCCTCAGTATTGTCTCCTGTTTCTCAGTATTGTCTCCTGTATCTCAGTATTGTCTCCTCTGCATCAGGATACTCTCCTGTTCTATAGTACAGTCCCACCGTAAACTCAGTGTCTCAATGTTGTGAAATCTTGTTGTTGAATATTGAATGTATCATATGTTTTGTCTTTTAATTGTGTCTTTATACTACAGTGTTAATTTTCTTAACAGAGATGTTTCCTGCCCAGGGACTACAGATGCAAACAAGCTTTATAGCTAACTCTGGTACAGCTAAAGAAGCTGTGTACTCTCCCTGTCAAATAAATTGTGGCAGCTGGACAGGGGAGGTGTGGGGAGTAATGATGGAGGGGAGGTACATAGCAACACACTGCCTCCACCCCCAGACCATATTTGGAGGTCCAGGGGAAATAAGACACACCAGGAGCCCTTTAACAGCTGACGGCTCAAGAATAAAATGGGAGGCCATAGCCAAGTTGCGAAGTACCATTTGGGAAAAGCGTGGTGAGTGTTGGGAGTAGTGAGAGAAAGTAAACTGTTTTGGCATTTTTGTGTATGACCTGGACTGACTGGATAACTCAAGTATTGCTGAATGAAATTGGATGAGAACCTGGATGTGCCTGCTAACTATGATTGTTCCTACCTTGAATATAAAATAAGAGCGTCTGCTAAATGCTTAAAATGTAAATGTAAATGTAACTTTGGAATATAAAATAAGGTAACGAATACGGATTACAGACTTGGATTGTTTGCCTTGTTTTTTCCCTCTCCCTCCTCCTTTTTGTACCCGTTAAACGGCTTGTGTGTTATTGGGTTATTGTACTTGGTTGCATGGAACCCCCACACCCCCATTTCTGCCAAACAAAATAAATAAATAAATAAATATTCACCTTTCTCCCCTGGGAAGACAGACCCGAGTCTCCTCCCAGCCGACCCTGCAGGTTGTAATCGCTCTCGCCATGGCGACACAGGTAGATGGTGCGCGGCTGCACGTGGATGTTCATCAGGTAGTACACAATCTTACTCTGGATGTGGTCCTGGACCCGATTCACCAGGAACCTGCGGCCCACATCGATCACCTTGATGAAGGACATATTCCTGGAGACGCCAACAGAGGAGAGGTTCTTTTTATTTTACTTTATTTTAAAATTTTTCTACTTTCTTTTTCTGCTGTTTTTTGCCCCATTTTTTGGTATCCAACTATACCCTAATTTTTCACATCAATTATCCCACTCCCTCGTATATCTTACGAGTTTGCTGCCGTAGTCCTGATACCGGCAGTGACATGCGGCTGGGCCCTGCCTCCTCCGAGCCAGAACCCGCCAAGCCGTCACCATAACTCTGGTATGCACGCATAGGGCCACTCCTATATGCAGCGAGCTCGTATCGGCTTCCCTCCCCGCTCCCTGGGGCGGACAGCCAATTGCCACCCCCTAGTGGCACTCCCGGCCAGAGCCGATACTGGCGCGGCCGGTGGAATCGAACCCCGGTTGCAGTGGCCAGCTTCGAACGGAGGAGAGATTCAATGTTGTAAACACTCAGATCCTTGAGCCCCTCCCATCCACTGCAGTGACCATCTGACACGCCTGTCATATCGTCATACCTGTCATATTGATCTGGGTCCAGAGGCTCGTATGAAACCCGGTAACACTCGATCCGCTTCTGAAAGTCCACCATAGCATCCACTTTGTTGCAGTCCCGGTAGTCTGGGCAGGACACCTTCACAGCCTGTCACAAAAAGGAAGTAGAGGGAAAGGTGAGGCCTTATAATAGAGAGGAACCCGTCAGGCTCAATAAACTAAAAAAACTGTGGCATGACATCACCGCAACATTATCTCATCACTACTCAAACATAATATATAATATATGCCATTTAGCAGACTTACAGTAACTAATGTATATATTTTTCAGTATATGTGGCCCCAGTGGGGATTGAACCCACAACTTAAGTGTTACCAACACTGTGCTCTACCAACTGAGCCACAGAGAACCAAACATCAACGCCAACATGATGAGAACAATTTAGGCTGACTGAGTCAATGTGAATATGATGAACTAATCTGACAATTTAGATTACGCTGATGGAGGAGCACAGATATCAGAGTTCTGACTCACCATTATGTTTGTGGCGATGACGTCCGGATCCTCACACACTGACTCAACGAAAAACATCTGCCAACCAGAAGAATGCATTGTAAGCGTTAATCACAGATCAATATTCTACAAACGTGTTAAACTGCACTCAAGTAAACGCACTGAGGCAGTATGTTCTGCTGTTAATATCAGGATTTCCTAACCTTAAATCCATTCTCACTGCCAAAGCTCAAGATCATGTCTCTTCTGTCTCTCGTGGTGTTGGTGGCATCAAAGACCTGCAGGGCAAGAATTGAACGGTGATAAATGTACTTTTGTGACAAGAGGCAGTTTGTGAATGATCACATTGAAAGAAATAGAGGGTATAATTGGCTACCAAATTGGAAGAAAAGCAGGGGGAAATTATAAACAAATTTTAAAAAAATAATAATAATTGTGGTATACTCACAGCGATCTGACCACCCTCCTCTGTCAGATAAGTCTTGACATCTATCAACGCATCTAATGCACACTGTCTGTGGAAAAACACACCAGATCCACATATTAGCGTTTCCTTTGCTGAACACTTTACAGTTTGTGTTTATTCTGTGGGTCTGTGGGCCACACATCCATTAGCACTCACTCTCTGATTTTCACAGCATCCTGGTTGTCGGGTTTGAAGAAGTCGAAGCTGTAGTGCTTGACTGCTTCTCGTCGATACTCTCCCACGTTGAAGACTGGAGTCCCAAAAAAACAGATAAAGAAAAGCCCAAAACAAACAACATGAGTGGCAACTCCTCATTCTTTTTTTCTGGACTTTCTCTTTCTGCTTTTTCCCCCCATTTTACTCCCAGTTTAGTAGCCAATTATACCCTCTTTTTCATGTCAATTATCCCCTCCCTCATATTTTGAGAGCTGCCGTAGTCCTGAATCTGGCAGTGACATGCGCGGAACAGCGTGTGAGCCGGAACCCGCCAAGCCGTCACCGTTACTCCAGTATGCGCACAGGGCCACTCCTATACGCAGCGAACTCATATCGGCTTCCCTCCCCCACCCTGTGGCGGACAGCCAATTTCTTCCCCCTAGTGGCACTCCCGGCCAGAGCCAAAACTGGCACAACCTGGTGGAATCGAACCCCGGTTGCAGTGGGCAGTGTCAGCCATTCTACCACTACACCACCCGAGAGGCCATTCAACAACTCCTTATTCAGTCTGTAAACATAATGTTCCACAGCAAAAAAAAATCAGTGACTATAGATTAAAAGGGCTGTTTTATCTTCTGTTAGCCGACCAAAACAGCCCAGCTTGAAGGCCAGAGGTGGAGGCAGGAGTTCCCTTTGAGGAACCAGCAAAAGTAAACCAAGCTGTAAGCTCTTCTACCGCTCACACATAACATTCTAATAATGCTGCAACAACCTCACCGTAAATCAGTGAGAGTGATGAGTGTTTGGGTTCCCAAGACTGCTGCTTTTTTTTTAGTTTGTTTGTTTCCGATTTTTTCCCAGTTTTTCTCCCAATTTGGTGGCCAATTATACCCTCTATTTCTTTCGATTTACCCTCCCCCCACAAACTCACTGCCCGCCCCCACGATACAAGCTAATACCTCAAGGTAATGATCTGCCTCCTTCAAGACAGAACTCGCCCAACTATGTTTACAAGGTGGCCCTACCGGTCCACTGCAGCTCTCCCTCCCCCCTCCTGGTCAGGGACGGACTGACTCAGACTGGTTTCAAACCGCGGCTGTAGTGGGCAACTGGCATTCCTAGACGGACACTCTTACTGTTACACCACCCGGGAGGACCATGAGTGCTGCTCTTTGAGTAAAGTCACCAGTCTTATGGAGTGGGGAGTGTGCACTGGTACTGTACCTTTAGTGGGAAGTCCGATCCAGTTGAGGTAGCGGGTCAGTTTCTTTGACATGTACGTTTTCCCCCGAGCCGGCAGGCCCACCATCACGATGACGGTGGCGGGGTTGGCGAGGTGGGGTCCCCCGCCAGCTGAGAGAGAGAGAGAGAGAGGAGAGAGGAGGAGAGAGGAGGAGAGAGGGAGAGGGAGAGAGAGAGATAGAGGGAGAGAGAGGGGGGAGAGAGACAGAGAAAGGGGGAGAGAGAGACAGAGAAAGAGAGAGAGGAGAGAGAGAGAGAGAGAGGGAGAGAGAGAGAAGACACTGTTAGCACACTGCCATGCCTAGCACAACGGCCCCCAACTCCAAACAGGGACTTCCAACATCCACCTGCTCAAGCAGCCGTGGGGCATAAATAATAATAATAATAATAATAATAATAATAATAATACATTTTATTTCTAATGCACTTTTCATTCAAAGTAAATCTCAAAGTGCATAAAAGAAAAACAAACACCAGGTTAAGAGAAGGCCTTGTTATAAAGGAAGGTTTTTAGGCCTGATTTAAAAGTGGCCAGATTCTGTGGTTCCCTCGGGTGGATGGGGAGAGAATTCCACAGGCATCCCTCTTTTCTACCAATTTTATTCTACTTTCACTAAGTGCAACATAATAATAAATGACCATGGACACTGAATGCAAATGACTCTTTCCCACCAACTCCCAGAAGTCAAATTGTTTCATTCTGAACATGGTGGCATAATCCATTTAAATAATCAATTTTAACAGACAGAAATGCTCAGAGCTTCCATCCATCCATCCATTATCTAAGCCGCTTATTCCTAGTCAGGGTCGCGGGGGGCTGGAGCCTATCCCAGCATGCGTTCCGGGGCGAGAGGCAGGAATACACCCTGGACAGGTCGCCAATCCATCGCAGGGCTGCTCAGAGCTTAACAAGTGAAATGCTGTATATGAAATATTTAAAAAATATATATATATATTAAAAGGCACACAAAAAAGAGGCCTCTGCTCCTACGATAGTGAAAGAGATGTAGTTCCATTCAGTTAGTCACCAGGATAGTCCACTCAGTAATTACACTGTTTTCCAGGGAGTCCTGGGTGCATTTACTAAAACAACTCAAGACAAAAATAAAAACAATTAAAAACATATCAATAGCAAGACACTCTATGCATCCAATCCTGTGTGCGAAAGTCCAGCTTTGAGTTTATATTTGAACGCCTGCAGATTTGTTTGTTCCCTGGTAGACCTGTCTAGCAGATTCCAAATAGTGGTTGCATAGTACTGTGGGCTGCCTTCAAATGCAGCAATTCTGCCCACAGGGATCATAGTATAAACAGTGTTAACACAAGGGGTAACAACGTAGCAGTTTATTGATTTCCCTCTGTAGTTACGCGCCACGCGCGCCTCCCATGTCGGAATCACAGGGACAGTTCTAAAAATAGCCCTGCTGATCGGCAGATGATTCCCCTCCTTCCAGCCTGAGACAGAGGGGTGGGACAGGACAGGATCAGACAGCAAGGCCCACCCACCACCGGACAACCCCCACGTGAGCGACTCACACGTGTAGCACCGCCGGCACGTATCATACATTAATTCCTCATCGCTGCAGTCGCCTCACGCCGCCAACCACCCACGCATGCTCACATCTGCGCACACACACACACACACACACACACACACAGGAATATGTGTCACACCATACTGCCATATGACAGAGATTCTGCTATAGCCAATTAGTCAAACGGACGCCTGGAATTATATGCATATCAATAAATATACCATGTTACCCTTCTTGGCTCGCCACAGGGATTCCGTTTTTGGCAGGTAAAATTCTAAGTATGGATTTTTCAAGGCGATCAATTTTGAAAGTACATGCTGTGTATATGTAGTATTTGTCCGCAAGTCGTTTATAACATGCTCTCTGTAGGATGTACGTGTGCATTTTTCCCCCGCACACCATCCTGAGACTATATCTTCATCTAAAACATGCGAGGTGACCTTCCGCTGCAGCAGTCGAGGGAAAAACGTCTTAGAAGTCGGTCGACAAAGCAGCAAATCTGATGAAGAATGACTGAGTCACGTAGGGAACCGCTGCCTTGATACTTCCCAACAACCCGAGGAACCGCTAATCCTGCTGTAATTCCTGAAACGCCGGTCTGGGGAGCATGTGCACATGGCGTGACGGTACAGTCGGGTTTTAAGAATCTGAAATTGGCAATGCATATTATTATTATTATTGTGGTTGCCCTGGCACATATTAAAAGACCTTCGTGAATATTGAGAGCAATCCAGGACCAATTGTATTCACACGTCATGGCGTGCTATAAAGAAAAGTCAGGATACAATGACGTCACGAAGTTGAGAGAAAACGACTAAATCTTTCACATAATACGATCATCAGCATGCATCTATTGAGACAGGCTTGAGACTTGACGACTTGCATGCTCCATGCGTGCACCACCCGGTTAGCCTCGCGCCACACCGGCGCATTCGAGGCAGTCCAATCAGAGAGCAGCTCTTTCTGATTCAGAACACCGCCCTCGCTGGACCCGTGCCAACTGCCTAATAACCAGCCCCTGAGCTCGCGCTATTCTTCCCCTGAACATGAAAGCTATTCCCGCTCACGCCCATGGAAATGGGTCTATGGTTTCCATGGTAGCAGCCACTCCATCGCATACACAGTATTAGATACTATGTGGATATGGTAATCCACGTACAGCACGTAGGGGCACCGCAGTGCGTGGCTCCAGCTGGACACCACCAGCTTTAGAAAAGCAATGTACCTATAGCCTTGTTTGTGTAGCCTTATGTTATGTAGTTTGGTAGATTTGTTTGTAGATTTTTTTGTCCGTTTAACAAAATATTTAAATGTGTTTAGAAGTGACCACATATGCACACGTTACTTTATCACGGGTGTGTGGTTGGAGATGACCATATTACTACTTGCATTTTCGTCTGTTCAATTTATCTAGGTACATTCCAATCTGAATTCGCTGAAGTCACTATACACTGCCTGGCCAAAAAAAAAGTCACCACCTGGATTTAACTAAGCAAATAGATAAGAGCCTTCCATTGGATAATTACTGCAGTGATTAATATGTTTTAGCTGGCAACAAGTTATTTAACCCTAACCGATGCAGTGAGTAGCTTCTCATTTCATAAACAACCATGTCAGAAGACATATCCTGTGGTCGTGGAAAAGATGTTAATCTGTTTCAGAAGGGTGAAATTATTGGCCTGCATCAAGCAAAGAAAACAACTAAGGAGATTGCTGAAACTACTAAAATTGGGTTAAGAACTGTCCAACGCATTACTAAAACCTGGAAGGATAGTGGTGAACCATCATCTTCGAGGAAGAAATGTGGTCGGAAAAAAATCTTGAATGATCGTGATCGGCGATCACTTAAACGTTTGGTGAAATCATATCGTAAAAAAATCAACAGTAGAACTCACGGCTATGTTTAATAGTGAAAGTAAGAGCATTTCCACATGCACAATGCGAAGGGAACTCAAGGGATTGGGACTAAACAGCTGTGTAGCCTTAAGAAAACCACTTGTCAGTGAGGCTAATCGGAAAAAAGGCTTCAATTTGCTAGGGAGCATAAAGATTGGACTTTGGAGCAATGGAAGAAGGTCATGTGGTCTGATGAGTCCAGATTTACCCTGTTCCAGAGTGATGGGCGCATCAGGGTAAGAAGAGGGTCGGATGAAGTGATGTACCCATCATGCCTAGCGCCTACCGTACAAGCCTGTGGGGGCAGTGTTATGATCTGGGGTTGCTGCAGTTGGTCAGGTCTAGGTTCAGCAACGTTATGTGCCCAAAGAATGAGGTCAGCTGACTACCTGAATATACTGAATGACCAGGTTTTTCCATCAATGGATTTTTTCTTCCCTGATGGCACGGGCATATTCCAAGATGACATCGGGCTCAAATTGTGAAAGAGTGGTTCAGGGAGCATGAGACATCATTTTCACACATGGATTGGCCACCACAGAGTCCAGACCTTAACCCCATTGAGAATCTTTGGGATGTGCTGGAGAAGACTTTGCGCAGCGGTCCAACTCCCCCATCATCAATACAAGATCTTGGCGAAAAATTCATGCAACTCTGGACGGAAATAAATGTTGTGACATTGCAGAAGCTTATAGAAAGGATGCCACGGCGAATGCGTGCCGTAATCAAAGCTAAAGGCGGTCCAATTAAATATTAGAGTGTGTGACTTTTTTTGGGGACGAACAGCGTATATAGGCCTATATACAGTGGCGGCACCAGGGGGGGGGGCTTGCCAGGGCTTTAGCCCCGTCATGAATTTGCATAGCACCGGCGCAGCCCCCCCCCCAAGCATTTCCTTACAATTTTACATTTTCATTAAACACTTTAAATCAAAATAACTACCAGCCGACAATTATTTTATAATTCCGTAGTAGAGGCCCTGTGTGTGTGTGTGTGTGTGTGTGTGTGTGTGGGGGCTCGCCAGACAAGAGTACCTATAACTAGCATACGTACGTTACGTTGCCATCTCGAACATTAAACTTCATTGAACTTATTGGCAAGTTTGACAAAACTGTTGCGCAAAAAATATCAGACAATCCCAGAAATGCGATATATACAGTCAAGCCGGAAAGTCTGCACACCCCTTTCACCCTCTCCACGTTTCATTATGTTACAGACTTACTCTACAATAGATTAAGTTCATTTTTTGTCTCAAACTTCTACACAAAATAGCCCATAATGACAAAGTGAAAACAGGTTTTTAGACATTTGTGCTAATTTATTAAAAATCTAAATGTAAAATATCATATGTACACAAGTGTGCACACCCTTTGATATGACACCCAAAAGTGAGCTGAGGTGCATTTTGTTTCTACTGATACTGCTTGAGATGTTTCTACAACTTGATTCTAGTCCACCTGTGGTAAATTCAATTGATTGGACATGATTTGGAAAGGCACACACCTGTCTATATAAGGTCCCACAGTTGACAGTACATGTCAGAGTAAAAACCAAGCCATGAAGTCCTAGGAACTCTCCATAGACCTCCGAGATAGAATTGTGTTGAGGCATAGATCTGGGTAAGGGTATAAAAACATTGCTAAAGCATTGAAAGCACCCAGGAGAACAGTGGGCTCCATCATTGTGAAATGGAAGAAGTTTGGAACCACCACAACTCTTCTTAGAGCTGGCCGTCTGGCCATACTCAGTAACTGGGCAGAGAAGGGCCATGGTCAGGAGGTGACCAAGAACCCAATGGCCACTCTAGAGTTCCTCTGCAGCGATGGCAGAACCTGGTAGAAGGACAAACATCTCTGCAGCACTCCATCAATCAGACCTTTATGGTAGCACTTGGCATTCAGGCCAAAAAGTTCAATTTGTGTCTCATCAGACCGGATAATCTTTTTCCTGGTGCTCTTAGAGTCCTTTAAGTGCCATTTGGCAAACTCCAGGTGGGCTGTCATATGCCTTTCACTCAGGAGTAGCTTCCGTCTAGCCACTACCAAAAAGGCCTGATTGATGGAGTGGTGCAGAGATGGCACTGTATATCCATTGCCACGCTCATCGTCTAAATATTGTTTTGGTGGACTGCGTTAAAACCATACAACCGGCAGAGGTACAATTTTTTTTCGGGCTCCGTCCCTCATTATCTTTTACTAAAAAACTAAAATAAATCGAGCCAACACAAGCTCCCGTTGATTTTGCAATGAGTGAGATGGTCTAAGCAGTGTTTATCTGCCATGTTGTGGCAATGTTTTCCTGGCTATTGGTATTGAGGGTCTGGGTCATTGTATTGATTTTTGAGTGCGTGAGATGGCAGTACATACGCTAAATCAATGCACATCATGCTTGTTGTAGTAGCCGTGCTGTAATATCTGACTAGATGGTTTAAACATTATGCGTAATAATGTAGCCTTCAGAATCGTGGTCTGCGCGCCCGTGACCTGCACGGGTGTCTACATTTCATGAGCACCCCCTCGCAACCATAAAGCACCCCCTTGCACCCCCAACCAAAATTTTCTGGCGCCACCCCTGCCTATATATAATTATATATATATAAAAATACACGAATACAATAATAGTACAGAATTTTATAACTGTATCTACAATTATTCCGTGCAAGAACGGCATATTGTCGTTCATATGGTGTTAGGGGTGGCCATCCTTACCATCATTCATGGACTTCCATAACATTTAATCCAATTGAAACTACACATCAAGTCCGATTACAAATACAGCTACGAACGATAAAAACGACGTCCACAAAAGGTCCCGGAACTTCTGAGTGTAGGCTATGAAGTAGTAGGATTTCGTGAGCATTGAAATATTCGATCATTTGGTAAACTGAAGGCTTCTCATGGTTCAGATTAGCATTGACACAGCTACCGGAATGCCGACATTACAACCGACTGTATACAGTGAAACATCTCTGATTTTCAGAATATACTCCCAGACCCTCCGCAAAATGCAGGGTGAGCGCGGTCCAGCGCTCTCCCATACATCAATGCACCATACACGCCCCTAAATGAATGAATGAATGTGACGTGAAGGTCGCCGGAACCGGCTTTTCATCCGAGCGAATATGAGTCATGCAAAAATGCCAGCGTGCCTCGATTTGTCCGTGACTCTCGCATAGTTTACAGCGTCACATTAACTGCTTTTGCAAAAAATAAAAGAATCGTTGCAAATATTTTTTTTTCAGCTATGAACGACACATTTGATAACATGATATTTATCGGATATTTCAAGCTCAACGAAAACCCCTTGTTTTGTTAAATGCTTTACAACAATGCAGTTTATTAATGTGGCTCTTCGGATAAGACACAGTCAGCTGTGCTCTGTCTCCAACAGAATGCCCGTGGCTGCAAATGCAAATAAATATTTTTTACTTTATAATTGTACCATGCGATCAACTTCAGCTAAATTATTATTAGCATACTTGTTGAGTCCGCGCCCTCATTTAAATAGCTTACAGTCTGACTCAAATGCAGACAGACCGGTTGCTTCATGAGAAATGCTGAATGTTGAACTCACATCTCCGCGGCGCCGCTGGTTTGTCATCCTTAGACGGAATCCAGATCTTTTGGATCCTGTTCTGTGTGAGCTCTCTTGGCATTCCTTTCTGAGTGATAAATAAAAGGGAATAACTGATGTAACTGGATTTAAATGAGTCCCAGTTTGAGCCAAAGCTGCCTTCAACTTCAAGTAGGAGGAGGCTAGCCTAATCGCACAGACGGTTGCTCCCTTACGATCACGAGACAAGCAAAATACACATATTTTATAGTTTATTGTCCAGTTGCTTTTTCAGATGTGTTTTTTGCTGCTGCTGCTCGCCACTTTCGTTAGTCTTCTTGATGAGAAGTTCCTCCTTGAAATGGTAAAGGACTCTCTCCAGTGGAATACACTGGCTGCGTTTCGGTCTGTGCCGGTATAATCTGTCAACGTGTGTCCCAGATCCCGCATTTAAACACAGGAACAACGTGACAACAGTGACGCCACACGTATGCGTGCGTCGGCTTCATTGTCTCGCGGGGGAATGCACTTAACGTGTCGTATCGCCGCCCTGTGGATAAACGGTGGTGTTGCAATTTACCGTGAGGTGGCTAATGCATAGCTGCAATAACTCTTAACACTGTAAATTAAACATTACACAAATGCATAATAATAATAATACAAACAGACAAAAATATAGAAATATTATAAATAATGTCATATATCAACGATATAAATCATACAGTGAAATAGGAAAGGGGAGTGTCGGGAAGCGGTTGGCTGCATCACACAGCCTGACTCGATTTAAATCTGAGGGGAGTCGTGTGCCAGCGCTTGACGCAAAATGGGCATCCATGGTGCACGTGCAGAATCGGGCGTCCGCAGACAACCTAAAGAAACTTAGAGCCTCATTTTTTACGCACATTTTTTTTTAGAATAATGGAGACCGCGTGCAGAGATATTTCGTATTATCGTCTTTCACAGATAGCAATACAACCAAACGATGGTCTAAAATAAAAGGACTATTTGCACATTCAGGCATATTCGCCAATCACTTGAGATGTGGTGCTCAGTACACACGTTGTATAATTTAGAAATTACTTAGAAATTGAATAGCTGTTGAAATTACAGTAAATTACTTGCAGGGGAGTTGCCACGAAACTGCTGGGTTGTTTTTTTTAACCCAACAGCACTGTAATTCTTAAATCAGTTTTTAAAAATTATATTCCTACAGGTTTTAGTTCATGCTGTATTTTTTGCTGATGTACAAACTACACCACTAATTTCTACAGTATATACCCCGTATTGTATCTAATACACAATAGTACAATATTATAAATTATACAGCAGGCAATTATATATTGCAATATATGGCATGTGTTTAGAATACAAGAAGCACATTAACATCTCACAATTATTAGTATATATTTTCCACTTATGAAAATATCTGTCGATAACTTTGAGGAATACACCGACTAGAGGAGAATTCAATCAGGAACAGGCTGCAGAAGAAAAAAAATCAAATTCAAACGATTTAGACCATTTCTCATTCTGCAGATACAACAAACCTACTGGATCCCTGAACAATCCCCCCCACAAACTCAACAAAAATAATTTAATGGCAGTGCAGAGCAATACAGTAACATAGTAGAACGGTCAATAATTATAGTCTAATAATAAATACAGCACAATTTTAAAAGTACTGCAGTTTCCCCCAGGCAACACAATGTACGCTATATCTTCGAAAAATACAACATACAGTGCATTACCATGTATAATTAAATAACTATTACAGTAAAAACGGCATCATCTACAGCTTATATTAGTACAGTAATAAATGTACATTTACATTTTAAGCATTTAGCAGACGCTCTTATCCAGAGCGACGCTCTTATAAATTTTGCTTGCTGAGCTTGTTAACACATTAGCAAGTCAATAACTTTATAAACAAGCTGAACTAGTCCTCTATTCCTCCTTGATGGGTGATTGATGTATTCTGTATACTGTTGTATTGATAGTTGTGCATTGATATGATGCTATGTTTACTGATGGGATGTACATTAATGTGATGTTTTGTGGTGAGACCAAAGATGATTTTCCTGCCTTGGCTGTACAATAAAGTTGCAATTGAATTGAATTGATTTAATATATTTTAGGGATGGTTTTATTTGTTCGTGGTCCTAAACAGGGTCACGTGAGACGAAAAGAGGCAGTAAAAGACGTTATTTCGACAAAAGATGCATTGTGGAAGAATGCTGCGATTAAGCGGTGTTTAATTTCAAACCCGCGGGGGGAGTGCGTACTGTTGCAGCGGCACGTAGACGTTAGCCCTAGGAGTAGGCTATCATTTTCTGCGCGTGACACATTTTCAGCGCGTGAACAGTAGAATAACTCATTTCTCTAATAGTTTTAGATACCCTACTAATTTTATAATCGTATATACTCTTTTTAACCTGCTGCTTTCTTTGCACTTTTTCCCGATGAGCCGTGTATTACAGGTACTGCTTTTACTGCTTTTAGCCTCTTGGACTTCGCAGTGTGACGCACCGTCTGCACATCGCTGCAGCTCTCAGCTTCCCTTAGAAGAATTAACTGTTAAACTCTGTTAGATATAACACTGCATTATTAAGTCAAGGCGTAGATCACTGCACCGACAATTCATATTGTTACATTATTACATTATGGACAGGGGTGAGTATATGTGTACATGTATGATAATAGGTGATTTTGTTACTGATGTGGTATTGTATTGTTGATATTGCAATGCTGCTGCTGTCCATGTTTTGTGTCTATATGAGCTTCACCAAAACAAATTCCCAACGACTTCACGGTTGGTATGGCAATAAAGATGTACTTGACTTGACAATAGCCTACTCAGAAGACCTCACGTTATTATAACCGTGCAGATTTGATATATTTTACATGCACACTGGTGTTTACATTTTTAATACATCAGATAAATCTTCTGTAAGTCAGTTAAGAGTTGGCGATACTTTATTGTATGATCCCTTACTTATTGCAAGTGCATTCAGTCAGCATTTTTCCTCTGTCTGCTCTAATTTAATTTCAAACACTACACACATAACTTCTAATGCCATTTCATCTTGTCCCAGTTTTTTAAATTTTAATACAATTACTCCTACTGATGTTTCCAATGCCATTCATGATTTGAAAGAGAGTGGTGGTCCTGGGCTAGATGGAATTGAACCAAAATTTATTAAATTAGCATCCCATATTCTAATTTCTCCACTGGCTGATTTGTTTAATCTCTCATTGTCAACATATGAAATGCCTGTAATCTGAAATCAGCACGCATTACACCTCTTCACAAAGGAGGTGACGCACTAGATCCCAACAATTATAGACCTATCTCAATTATATGCTCCATTGCCAAATTATTTGAAAAAATTATTTTTATCAATTATCACATTACCTTAATAGTAATAATATCCTTTCTCAACACCAGTTTGGTTTCAGATCTAACTTTTCCACAACTACTGCTCTCTTGAATTTCACCAATGATGTTTTCTCTGCTTCTGATCGGGGTCATCTTACAGGAGCAATATTTGTTGACCTCACCAAAGCCTTCGATCTTGTCGACCATTACCTTCTGTTGGATAAGCTCCATGCCATTGGGTTTTCCCATCATGCCCTAATGTGGTTTAATTCATATCTCCACAACAGGAAGCAATGTGTTGTTCTTAAAGGCTGTAAATCAGATCTACTTACCCAGCAGAGAGGTGTGCCTCAAGGATCCACTTTAGGACCACTTCTTTTTTCTATTTTCATTAATGATCTCCCGCGTATTTTTTCTGACTGTTCTGCACAATTATATGCTGATGACACTATCATTTATGCCTCTAATGCTTCCATTTCACAAATTCAAGAGTCCCTGCAATCTGACTTTGATATTTTTCAGACCTGGTTATCAACAAATAAGTTACTACTTAATCAAACAAAAACATACTCAATGCTTTTGGGTGTGCGACAGAACCTCAGTTCCAAACCTAATTCTTTGGTACTAACCTATAATGATGGTAGAGCTCTTGAGATGGTTGAAAAATATAAATATCTTGGTGTGTGGATTGACTCTGCCCTTACCTTTAAACCGCACATTGATCATGTGACTAAAAAGGTAAATTTTGGTGTTGGTGTTCTGTTTCGCTCAGGCATTGTTTTTCATTTAATGTTAGAAAGAGGCTTATTTCACAACTAGTTCTACCAATAATTGACTATGCTGACATTGTTTACCAGAATGCTTCCAAAACTGATCTCCAGTCCCTTAATGTCACATATAACAGGCTCTGTAGATTCATACTAGGTTGTTCCTTTTTACACACCATTGCACTATGTTTGACTTACTCGGGTGGCTTCCTCTTGATAAGAGGCGTCAATATCATTGGTTCCAATTTATTTTTAAATGTATCAATTTCAACTATCCGTATTGTCTTAAACAACATTTTGTTCCCTATACATCTAATTATTCCCTCAGAAGCTCTGACCAGTCTCTTTTACAGTCCCCTCTGTTTCCAAAGATGTTGGCAAAAAAGCTTTTATGGTTCGGGCTCCCTCAGATTGGAATAGGCTACCCATAGATATTCGTTTGCTGACATCTTTTCGTGTATTCAAAAATGTTATTTTATCCTATCTCAAATCGGACTGTCGATGTTTCCAGTGATACAATTCAATGCATTTTTTTTATTTTTTTATTTTATTTATTTTTATTTCTATGACTAGGTTGTAAATTGTAAATTGTTTTTCCTGTCTGTTGTTGTCTGTCTTGTTTGTCACTGTTGTATCTTGGATTGTATTGTTTATGTTGTGATTGTTTGTTTGGGACCCCCTCTAAAACGAGATGGTTCATCTCAAGGGGTTTATCCTGTTTAATAAACAAATTTCAACTACTACTTGTACTAAAGTGATGTATATAAAACCCAGTAGCAAAATGACATTAGAAAAGTAATTTATACCAAAATGTTACTATTTTATCCGTGGCCGAAGGGGGTTCTATAGGCAGGTAACCTCCTAGGATTCCAAGCCCCCTTCAGCAATACAAATTTCCCCAAAAGTACGTCTGGCTTGAAAAGTCAAAAGGACACCACACTTAAAATGGATTTGCCAAGTTTGGTGTGTAGCCTGCCCTATACGATCAGAGAAACAGCTGTCCCCAACATTAGCGCCGCCACGTCACGTGACTCGTGTGACATGTCAAGTTTGAAATTCATGCGAGCATCAGATCAGGAGAAACGACTTTAAACGGATATAACGGGCATCAACCTCCACATTCGTGAACTCACTCCACCCAACGCTTGTATAAGGCCATCATAACCAGCTGTCTATTGAGATACGTGCTCTCCGATTAGGGTGAATCCATAGACAAATCATAAATGGCATGAAAACCGCTGTTGACCAATCCGTGGTTGCTGACGGAGCATTATAAAATCACGCAATCGTAACCACATGAAATCACCAATAAAGACGTTACTATTTCTTTATCCAGATATCTGCTCACGTTTCCTTATTCTGCTCACACCCAAAGCCTTTAGCACACAACAGGGCTTATCTCTCAAACTTGCATTCACTAACAGTGCTCTAAAATTAGTCGTTTATTTGGTAGAAGCAGAGAATGATGCCTGAATACCTCCATAAGTACACATACACATCTATAATACTGTGTACTTACATTACACATACAAAACAGTAAGTAATACACATACAATACAACCATTTGTTTTTCTTAAGGAAACACTGCATTCATGTCGACAATGACAAATGTAGCATTTGTGCAGACTATAAAGATTTATACAGAATGTAAAGCTGCGGTCCCCTGTACTCCACCTCTTCAAAACTATTCTTGAAGAGAGATGGTCTCACACACACACGACAGGCTAATGTACTAAGTTGGGGCAGTGCAGAGGGTGTAAGTTCAAGTCTCTGATGCTTCCATTCACTAACAGTACTCTGTTTACATCTTTTTAACTTGTTTTATTCAGTAGACGCAATGCGTGATGCCAGACTACGCCTCCGTAACACACACACAAACGTGCATAACGTTACATGCTCCAGACTGGCACACAGTGAACACACTGTAGCGTACACTCGTTACATACATTGTTGAACAATGTTTGAAAATTTTTATTCTCCCTTTTTTCCCTGCCTTTCCAATGAAAGGAACCGTCTCACCATTTCATCTTCTGCCATTAGCAAAGGGGTGGTGGGACATTTGTTTTTATTATCCCTCTGGAGTGCAATACCAGATACCATCTCCTTAACAGACTGGGATAGAGGGGAGACTAAACCCCCTGCTTTAATTAGGAGGCCAATAATTCCCTGTGTGACACCAGAGCTGACCAAACAGCTGTGGGATGGCCTTCTTGTTCACAATCTGATTAGTCAGGTGAATATAAGGTCAGGAATTTTCTTTCTGATCAGAACAGAGAACAGATTCCTAGGCTCCGGACAAAGCCAGGCTTCGCTCTTGTGAAAAGACTTGCATCATAAGAGAGATTGGGCTCTAGTTTCGTTGTCAAGACGCCAGGGTTAATTCAGGCCAGTGGCAAATGAAGGCATGCCCAGCTCCATTCTTGTACTTTTGTGACAAGGGGCCAACAGCACACCTGCGACACAGTTGTAAAATAACTAAAAAGTAAAAAATAATAAATTACCTGCGGGTGTGGTGAGGGTTTGGTTTCATTATGGCCAATTAGTTAAACACTTTACAGTAATGCAAGTTATTTAACACCATAGTAAACTGGCCATTTTGCTTGCTTTCACAACAATATGGTTCCGTGTGGCTAAGTTGGCGTTGGCAATGCTTAGGTTCTGTTGGGACTGTTAGGTTAGGACTGTTAGTTGTAATAATTGTATTATTATTATTTATTATTATTGTTCAGAACAGGTTATGTACTAAGTGGGGACAGCACAGAGCAATGTTTGGAACAGGCACTGGGGCTCAGGGAATTCATAGAGGTCCCTATGACAGAACTCCTTGGATCCATTCAGAAAAAAATTTACATAAAATTATAAATGGCAATCTTCTGGGTTGTCCATTCTGTTAAAGCACTAGCCTTTGATACAGTACAGTGACAAACCCCATAGTCCAAAATCAGGGTTGGGCAACACAAGAGCACAGAGTAGCGGTCTAACGCACCCGTATTTGGCTGGTCTTGTACAACTGAGGCTGTCTATCAGGGACGCAGTTTGAAACCCATCTCTGCCAGACTGGCCCTGGTAGTCAGCCCCGATCGGGGGTGGCATTTGGCTATCCGCTTCTGAGGGAGGGGGGGAGGGTGATCGGTATGAACTCGCTTTGAACCACGTAAGGGAGTCTCCAGAAAGGGGTCGGTGAGTTCTGCCTCGAAGGAGGTGGATCATCGCCGGCCTCCTGAGAGTAGCTTGCCCCGTAGAGACGGGTGATGAGTTTGTGGGGGGAAGGTTAATCAAAATAAATAGAGGGTATAATTGGCTTTCAAATTGGGGCGAGAAAAACTGGGAAAATTTTGAAACAAAATGTATACAGGGAGACCTTTGGCTCTGCGCACACAGCAGCTGGGCTGACGGAGCTGTTCGAGTGCTGAAATGAGGCACAAGCTCCGACCTACACGCCATATAGACATCTGTACACAAAGGAGAAAAACCAGCAAGTGGCCTCACGTCTCTGTATCCATAAGAGACCATAACCTCTGGGGGAAGCAGGTGAGGCGGGATTTAAGGATCCCCTCCCCTCTCAGATTGCAAGACGACCTGAGCTGCCCTGCAATTCCTTCATGTTAATAATTCCCCCTTGTGTTAATATACACGGACTTAAAAACCACATCTTTGTTCCCCTGATCTGGCTCCACTCCTCCTCTGATACGGGTCATGCCCAGCACCGTGCATAACTTTCCACTTTGTCCATTAAGGCCGTGTGCAAGAAGGCTCGCCGCACATGACAGAAGTGAAATACGCTAGGTCAGGGGCAGGCCAACCCTGAATCAAAAACCAAAAAAGGGGGTGTCGGTCGCGGATGGGTGTGTTGGACGGTTTTCCTAATGCGACTCCTACGGATGCCTGTTGCACACGCCCCTGATCTCACAGGACTTCTCACACGTGGATTCAGACTTAAAGCTTAAAGCCACCGCTTCTTAGAAGAACCCCCCTCCATCATATCTTTTAAAAACTGTAAGGGCACCCCAGGTGGTGCATTCAGTAAAGGCACTCGCCCAGAGTGCAGGTGCAAACCCCACTGGGGTTTGATCCCCAGCTGTGCCAGCAGGGGGCAGAGATTGGCTGTCCGCCCCAGGGGGAGGGGGAGGGAAGCCAGCATGAGCTCACCACGAGCACAGAAAGCTTCCCTGTGGGTAAAGTGAATAGGTGAGTTCCGTCTCGGAGAAATCGGTTCATTGCTGGTAGTGGCTTGTCCCATTTTTGTGGACGGTGGGCTGATGGGGGAGGGTGAGTTGAAGAAATAGAAGGTACCATTAGCCACCAAATTGGGAGAAAAAAAACAGGGAAAAAAATCTTAAATAATAATATATTTTAAAAATCAACTGTAACCACGGGGCAATAAGACAACAGCCAGAGATGGGCAAAGATACATCAAAATGTATCTTGTTACAAAATACAAAATACCCCTCAAATAAATGTATCAGATCAAAATACAAAATACTGGTGGCAGAAAATGTATCAGATAAAATACATGTATTTTGTATTTTCAAAATACAGGAAAAAAAACTTGTCTCCAATTGGCTATCGTAGGCCAACATATGAATAGGTGGCTGCCTTTCTCTATGAATATGAGCAAAAAGCCAAAATCACATAGGCTAAAATATGTGTTAAGTGTTAGAGGCACAATCACATCTTTAGCATCTAATTAGTTTGCCCACATTACTCCCTCCATTTTGGTTGTTTGGGCTATTGACAACCAACCAATTTCTTGATGCTATTTGTATATAAAAGAAAAATACTGAAAATAGTACAGTACAAACTTACAAACAAATCAACATGAATTGTATATGCTAGCTAGTGTTTCTGGAGTCACAAAGTGGTGTTTTGAGAAATCGTATTTTCTAACTTTTCACGTCTCGTCACGATTTCTCAAAACGCCACTTAGAATACTGTGAGTAGGCTTGTGTGAAAACAAGCGCCGAATTCTCAATAGCTGCCTGCGACAAGATACATGCATGCATCCACGTGTGCATGCATTCACTGCCTTGTCCAACCGACAGAGAGTGGGTCTAAAAATCACTGTGTGAATGTGTCTAAGTGTACTGTTGTTCTTTTTTTATGTTTTTTGAATCATGGATAAAGTATTTTGAGTATTTTGAAAATACTAAATTACTCCACCCTAAAGTATCTTGTTACAAATTACATTTGAATTTTTTCAGCCCTGTCAAATACAAATTACAAAATACTCAAAAGTAATTGAAATACGTATTTCAAATACAAGTAACAGAAATACTGCCCATCTCTGACAACAGCGTACAGCGTGCACTGCCCTGGACATGGCATGTATAAAGGTTTGTGATGCCTGCGTCCCACTCCTGTGGACAACCTCTCCATCCTTGCAGGCATCCAGCCCGCTGGGCTTCGCCGTGCAGGAGCCATAGCACGTCTCGCATGCCGGGCCATGGAGCCAAACCATCTGCTTCATGAAAGGCTCACTCTAACAGCTGAGCCTCCCCGGCGCCTCAAGTCGAGACACCCATTTGTGCCTGCCGCACGGGAACTCCTGCAGCAATGCAGCGACCTCAATATCAGTGCGGCACGGTGGGTGGATTACACCTGGAGCACGGAGTGGGAGAAAAACACCTCTAGACTCCGTGACTTCATCCCAGACGTCGGTCCTCCCCCCATCGGGGTGGACCTGCCCCGATTGGCGTGGGTGAGGCTTAACCGCCTCCGGACTGGCGTTGGGCGTTTCTGCTCATCGATGCACAGATGGGGCTTGGCCTCCCGCGGCCTGCGAGTGTGGCGCAGAGGAACAAACCGCAGACCATGTCATCCTGATTGCCGATTTATCGGGCACCCAATGGGATCCATGGTCTGTCGGTTTTGGATGACGACACGGTGACATGGCTGCTGGAGGTGTGCCCCGAAATATAGCCTGGGTGAACCCCCCCTAGGCTTGAGGTGGTAAAAGGATAGCCCCTCGGCCCTGAGCCTAGGGGAGCAGGAAAAGAATATACCCAAACGACGAAGAAGAAGGTTTGTGTTCATTGGCAGAGCTGGTCTGCACAGAGCCTGTGTGGTCCCCTAATTTGTGCTTTCACTGCTAATTTCACTGCACTGTGTGCTGTACACATGAGCTGGGTAATGAGGAGTCGCTCTGTCAAACCACAGGCCTTTTCCCCACGAATACAAGGCTCCTGACTAAGGCCAAGCAATATTACCACGTAACACACGTTTTTCCTTTCTCTTCATTGGCTCCCGATTCAATACCTTCCTGCTTACAAAATCCTGTTGTCTAGCTATGGAGCACTGCAGGCTCGGGCAACCACTCAAGGGATCTTATTTCTCCATTCCACCTGTAGAGCTGAACCAGGCTGGCTCATTAGAGCCCTTTCCCACTGTAGAGCTGAATCTGGCTGGCACATTATAGCCCTTTCCCACTGTAGAGCTGAACCAGGCTGGCTCATTAGAGCCCTTTCCCACTGTAGAGCTGGGACAATACTAACCAGAATGTAAGTCACAATCTGATTTGTAAAAGGAAAAAGGAATTTCCTAGAGTGAAAAGGTTGAAATAGGCTGCAGAAAATGCAAACCACTGATACACTATATGGCCAAAAATCAGTGGACACCCCTACTAATTATTGAGTTCAGGTGTTTCAGCCACATCCATTGCCAACAGCTGCATAAAATCCAGCACATAGCCATGCAATCTCCACAGACAAACACTGTCATAGGATGCCACCTTTGCCACAAGTCAGTTAGTGAAATTTCTGCCCTACTAGATGTGCCCCGGTCAACTGTAAGAGCTATTATTGTGAAGTGGAAGTGCCTAGGAGCAACAACAGCTTGGCCACGAAGTGGTAGACCACGCAAACTCACAGAGCGTGGCTGATGAGTGCTGAAGCGCATAGTGCGTAAAAATCGCCTATCATCTGCTGCATCACTCACTAGAGTACCAAACTGCCTCTGGAAGCACCGTCAGCACAAGAACTGTGCGTCGGGAGCTTCATGGAATGGGTTTCCATGGCCGACAAGCCTCACATCACCATGTGCAATGCCAAGCGTAGGCTGGAGTGGTGTAAAGCACGCTGCAACTGGATTCTGGAGCAGTGGAAATGTGTTCTTTGGAGTGATGAATCACGCTTCACTATCTGGCAGTCTGATGGACGAATCTGGGTTTGGCAGAGGCCAGGAGAAGTGCCTACTATAAAGTTTGGTGGAGGAGGAATAATGGTCTGGGGCTGTTTCTCAGGGTTTGGGATAGGCCCCTTAGTTCCAGTGAAGGGTATTCTTAATGCTACAGGATACAAAGACATCTTAGCCAATTGGGCGCTTCCAACTTTGAGGAAGGCCCTTTGCTGTTCCAGCATGACTGTGCCCCTGTGCACAAAGCGAGGTCCATAAAGACATGGTTAGACGAGTTTGGTGTGGAGGAACTCAATTGGCCTGCACAGAGCCCGACCTCAACCCCATTGAACACCTTTGGGAGAAATTAGAATGCCAATTGCGAGCCAGGCCTTCTCGTCCAACATCAGTGCCTGACCTCACAGATGCTTTTTTGGCCGAATGGGCACAAATTACCAGAGACACACTCCAAAATCTTGTGGAAAGCCTTCCCAGAAGAGTGGCAGCTGTCATAGCCGCAAAGGGGGGTCCAACTCCATATTAATGCCCATGGTTTTAGAATGGGATGTCCAACAAGCTCATATAGGTGTGATGGTCAGGTGTCCACTGACTTTTGGCCATATAGTGCATCTCCCACTGTCCTTCAGTTTAACTGGCATTATTGATCAGATAAAGGAACATTTTGCTGAAAGCACAAAGCCCTTCTTGTACAAACACACACATGGGTCAGACCAGAGGTGAAGTCTGAATTGATGGGCCTGGGCATGCATGTGTGATTTAGCCCCTCCCTGTTAATCAGCATGCATTTCTCCAGCAAGTCCTAACCGTCTCATTCCCCTGTCACTGGTCATGGCTAGATAGTGGCCCTATTTTTTCTCGCGCACGCAAATTTGTCGCTAAAGTGGTACATTTCAAAGACGAGCTGGTAACCGTAACCCTAAGGCCTCTACATGCTCGAGTGACAGCAACGCGACAGCAACACAACCAGGGCTCTGCAACATCAACGCAACCGTAAGACAGCTGGAACGTGGGTTGGATGCTTTCCTTCGTTACTATGGGGACAGTCAAAGCTCTCAAGATTTGGACAAAATAGGGAAACATAGGGTTACTATCTAGCCATCACGCCTGTCACTCATCTTTATAACAACAAAAACTTAAATATTGAGGGCGGGACTTCCACTCAGTTTGGCTGGTATCCAGCGGTTACAGAATGCAACGCTTCGGCTTCTCTCCATTGCACTTCACAGAGCATGTATGTTTATTAAAACATGAGTGAACTTTGTTCACCAAAACCCCTTTGTGGCTGCTTGTCGTGAGAAAACGCTGTCGCTGTACATCAAGCTAGCTTGCTTTGCATATCCGTGTTAGGAACAGGATTAGGAAGTGCGCAGCTTAGAAGCCAAAGTAAAACTCAGACAGAGCTCCGGCTTAGTAAGGATCAACTCGACAATCCGACCTTTGATCCTGCACGTAATATTCGTCTAGTGCCCAAATTTAATGAACAAGAAATGTATGTTTTTTTCTTTCATTTGAGAAAGTGGCGAACACTCTGAAATGGCCAGAAACGCATTGCTTTTGCCTTCGCTTGTGCTTGTGAGGTTTACTCCACCCTTGATGCCGAACAGACCCTTAACTACAAGACCTTAAAAGAAGCTGTGTTATCAGCATATGAAATTGGTTCCTGGGTTTTTACCGACACTGGGTTCGCATCCTGATTAGGACAGCTGGGCAAACACACACAGAGTGTTAGGAGGAAAACTGCCATGTGCAGTAGAGCAAACCAGTTGGCCATGATTTCGGTGAAATAAAGACAGTGTATTCTTTTAGAATATTTTGAAGCAGAGGTGATTCTAGGATTTGACCTTTAGGGGCTCAGCCCCCAATGAGAATGTGAGATGTACACATGCAAAGCACAAGCCTACATTTTTAATTAATTTACTGTCACATTCCCCAAAACAAAAACACCACAATGGTGGTCGCTCTCAAAATTGAAATACCAATACTCTCCATCTGTGGTATTTTAGAAGATCTTAAAAGAGCTGCTATTGTGGCAGATAAATATGAATTGTCCCACAAATCGAGTTTTGGCAAGGATCAACTCTTAAGCCAAGAGCGGAGGGAGAAAGTTCCCATTTCTGGTGTGTCTCCTGGTATTTTCCTGTCAATTACAAAAAAATATTGAAGACACTGCACCAGACCCCCCTCAGGCAGGACCGGATCTCTGCACAGGCCAACAAGGCCAGGACCTAGGGCCCAAACGTCACGTGGGCCCCAGAATTATGGGGAAAATATTTATATTGATATTATTTTTTTATATTAAATTTTTACATCATTCATATTACACTTAAACGTCTAATAAATATATGTTCATCACACAGAATCCTTATTATTAGTAAGAGTAGCAGTCATAAAAAATAAATCACGCAAATTCAATCATATCTCCAATCAAACGTTAAATCTAAGAACTCCATCTCCCAGAATGCCATGCCGGAGGGGGGTTGGGGGCATAGATATAAATATGCAGATGCCTCATTCACCTTATTCAGGTGTAGGCAGGCAGTGTGGTATAATGGTTAGGGAACTGGACTTGTAATGTTACGTTTTCAGGTTCAATCCGCAGGTGGGACACTGCCGTTGTACCCTTGAGCTAAAGTCGCTCTGAATAAGAGCGTCTGCTAAATGCCTGTAATGTTTTTTATGTTTAAACAAACGTATGTATATTGAGAGATTCAGACTTACCCAGACTTACTTACCTACGGTTCTGAGTCGTCACATTGTCACATTATTTATAATTATATCGTTTCTCACGGTGCTCATATTAATATTATTAACTGATGTTTGACACATATCTCCATTTTTGGAGTCTGTCTAAACTTGTTATCTTAAATCGAAAAATCCCCTCTGTATACCTGCGACGCTAAGGAGTTGCCAGGTCAGAATAAGTGTTCGAGGAGGGGAGGAGGGTCGAGCTTACTACTTGTCAGAGTCCAGGGTCGAAATCCCAAATCAGGTCCACTGTCAGGCAACAGGTCTTCCCAGAATCCATCCGCAGAGACCTTTCCAACGCCTAAATTTGAACAAAACTCGACAAACAATCCTACACTGAACTAAAGGTAAGTATCAGAGTCAATCGATTACAGGTGTGGCCCTTGGAATAGCGCTGTGCCTCCAGCAGGGGGAGCCATTTACTGACCTAGTCGTACAAAATCCGCTACGCGAACATGTCCCTCTGGTGGAGACATGCAGGTACTGCACAAAACACTATTCGGACGTCTTCTTCAGTATTAACTCAACTGTTCAAAAAAACGTATATTGCAAGCAAACTAGACATAAACGTGTGTGGGATTAATTAGGCCGTAACGGCAGTGGAGTGACTTACTATGAATCGAACGCCATGCGTTCAACTATGACCCACAATATACAATTAGCGTAGTGTAGACAATCAAATTAACATTAGCTAATAAAATAAATAAATTATACTAAACTGGGTTGGGGAATTCACACCTTCATAGCGTGTCCTGTTAGCTTCTCCCCCTGACCTGTCCTAAGGGTTTCCACATCACTTCCCCGACAGATATGCCAATAGAACCTTTCCTTATCCCTTCACCATATTTATTTTTCTTTCACCTTGCTTTGAATCTTGGCACGACTTTGTTAAGAAGCGATGTAACGCGACCACAAGACATGTAGGTAGAATGTGGTTCTGTGTTGAACCAATAGTTCAACAGTGTTGGCCAATAGAGGGAAGTGCGTGCCGGTGGTGCCTGATGCTTGGCTAAGGCCAATTCATAGACTGGTGGCATAGGAAAGCGAATTTTTAGCTGTATAGGGGTTCCGGCAGGCAACTTTAATACTATGTCCATCCGGGTGTAGGCGACTTGTGATGTAACTTCCTATGTACCTGTAATATGTCTGAAATTGCTTGACGTTGATGCTCTGTAATCCACAACCTCACTGTCTTCCACACGCCTGATGGAAAATATTGCGACTCTCTTTTATCTTGTTACTAATGCTGCTACTATTTTATTTATTTATCCTTTTTCTTTTTTTTCATTCTTTCTTTTTTCTTTTTCGTACGAAATGACAAGGAGGGGGGTTGGGGGTGGTATTTTCTCTGTGGGGGGGGGAGGATGGTAGGTGGAATATTTCAAACTGATTGTATGCTTGTACATTGTTACCTTGTTCTGCCTACAAAAATCCAATAAAAACATGTATAAAAAAAAAAAAAAAGAATGTGGTTCTGTGTGGCTCAGTAGGTAGAGCACGGCGTTGGCAACGCTTAGGTTGTGGGTTAAATTCCCACTGGGACCACATATACTGAAAAATGTATGCATTCACTACTGTAAGTCGCTTTGGATAAAAGCATCCCCTAAATGGCGTATATTATTATATTAAGACCATTGCGGATTTTTGTGAAATAGTTCATCAACCACGTGCCATTGCTAGGCTCTTTATTTTATTGTTAATTAACTGAAGAATTACATTACATGCTGTTATCATTGCCTCGTTTTAAGACGAACATATGCATATACAGTGGTATGGGCAGGTGCACGGTAACATATGAACAAGGCAAGTCTCAGAGTGAACTGATTACAGGTGTTCCTTGGCATGGCGCTGTACCTCCAGCAGAGGGAGCCATTTACTGACCAAGTCATACAAAAGCACCTTTGCGAACTATCTCCCTCTGCTGGAGATATGCAGGTACTGCACCAAATACTCTACAGGCGTCTTCTTCCGTATCAATTCATCTCAGCCCTCCTGAAAATGGAAAATTAGTCATTCTTTTCTAAAAAACATTAAAACTTAGTATATATTTGAAAAAAATCAGAGTAGTATTTCAATTTTGAGAGCGAGCACCATCGTGATTTTTATTTTGGGGTATGTAACAGTAAATTAGTTCAAAATTTAGGCTTGTGCTTTGCATGTGTACATCTCATGTGTCAAGTACCTAGGATCGCCCCTGACTCAACTGTTCCAAAAACAGTTCCGTATGCTGCTAACAAACTAGACAATGAACGTTTATGGGATTAATTGATCAAAGGCAAGTGGAAGAAAATGTTTTATTTATGACTATTTTCACTCTATTAAACTTTGTAAACGGACTGTTTTCTATACGCAATTGTGATCTGGGCCTCGCGCAGAATTACACCAGCACCCATTCTCGACAATATCGGGAAAAAGATACAACCTTCATTACACGACGGATCTGAAGTTGAGGTGCTACTGTACTTCCAGTTTACACCACAAAGTGGCAATATAGTATCAACAACTACTTTTGTCTATAGTTCACAAGACCATTTGCAACGACCACAACTATCAATATAGCTTTGGAACCTGCCTTTGGCTAAACCAAAAAATGATATCTTTAGAACTTCAGTTTTTAAATGATTATCTTAAGAACAATCTGATTTCATTAATGTAGAAATACAGCATAGCTCCCAAGAAGCAGTTGCCTAAAAATACCAGAATTCAAACCCCTACAGAAGCATGATAAAACTGTTGTGTAACTTATTCCAGTTAGTGTTTGAGGTTAATTTATGATGCAAAAGCTTCTCCTAAGGGAAGTAGTGCACATGTTATGGCACAGGTGTCTTCGAAACACCTCTCAGTTCGAACCTCAGCAGTTGTGTTTAATGTAAATGTCTGTTTTCATAACGTAGTCTGCCATTTCAGATCGTAGGGTTCAGTGCGATTGACCAGTCTCGTGTCAACAGATGGGACATCCTACGATGGCTCATCCTGCACCTTCAAGAACGAAAACAGAGCTCCCGAAGCAGAACCCAACCCTCCACATGGTGAACTGGGTCGAGCACATCCTCAATGTGCACCTGTACAAATCCATCAATTCAGGGCAGCGGACAGCCTCCTGGCCGTCAGCCCGATTGGTGGCAGCATTTGGTTGTCCGCCCCAGGGGAGGAGGGGAGGGCTTCAGATTTTTTCCCGTTTTCAGTCTCCAGAACAATGGGTGGGCGAATTCCGTCTCGAAGGAGGCGGTGTTCGCTGCCCTCTGAGAATTAGCTTGCCTCGTAGAGATGAGCGGCGGACTCGTGTGGGGAGGGTAAATCGAAATAAATAGGGGTGTAATTGGCTACTAAATTCGGGAGAAAAACAGGAAAAAATAGTATAAAATAAAATAAAATAAAAATATACTCGTTACACTTATGGTGGAAACCCTGATGAGATGTTGAATAGGAAAGCCTCCTCTTGGTTTTGGTCTCTTGAGTAGATTCCCTGCGTCGATTCAGACGCCATGTATGGGGCGGGTGGAGGGTCATCGCAAAACTGAAAGAACACATGAGCTGTGCAAACATTCCCTTTAAAATATTGAGTCTCACCTTCACAAAAGCTATGAACACAAGCTTTTCCCCATTTAGGCCCATATGGAAATCTCCCACATTACCAATCCACAGATTTGAATTTCAAATATGATTTTGCATAAAAGACGACGATACAGCACGTGCAATAAACCGGAGGGAAACCATGTGGAATATTCCTTCAGCGCTCCTCACAAAACAACACACCAGCCGCTGTGTTTCTAGGGCTTTTTAATTATAATTTCCACATAAAACTAAAGACAGAAGTTGATGAAAACAAAAAAAGTCTCCAGGGTGTCCTCCCTCTCTCCGCCACTAGGGGGACCCCTCCCCCTCCAGCGCTCTCCTCCAACAGACAGGAACAGCAGCAGAGAGCAGTGGGGCTGCGGTAGGTAGTTAAATATAGAAAACGGGCTGTGAGCGGCAGATCCTGGGTGTGTGTGTGGGGGGGGGGCGTGTGAGGTCTCTGGGACCCTGTGACCCCCCCCCACCCCGACCCCCCCGGTCTCACTCTGTGAGCCCCATCTTCTTCTTCAGGGACTCGGGCATCTCGGGGGGGGGGCGCGGCAGGCGGAAGTACACCTTCACCGAGTCGTAGATGAACCACTGCAGGGCCGTCAGCGTACCGATCATGATGATACGGGCGACCAGACCCTTCCACACACCTGAGAGAGAGAGAGAGGGAGAGAGAGAGAGGGAGGGAGGAGGGAGAGAGAGAGAGGAGGGAGAGAGAGAGAGAGAGAGGGAGAGAGAGGAGTGTGTGAGAGAGACACAGAGAGAGAGAGACGAGACACACAGCAGATAGTTGGAACCACACATGGTATCTTTAAAAAAAATATTTTTTTTTTGAAACACAAGAATTTCTATTATGAAAAAAGGTAAACAGTGGTTCCAAATGGTCCCGAGCAGAAGAGAAGCAGCCATCTCACGATGGCAGAGTTCAGGGGGGCGAGCGACACACATACCTTTGGGCCCGAGCTTCTTGAGCACCTGCGTAGCGGTGCTGCCCTTCTCCTTGTTGAGCACGGACACCACAGAGTCGGCCGGGTGGGACACGATGGCACAGAACACCCCCGCTGCAGAGAGACCGGCGGGACAGACAATCAGCGGGACAGACATGGATCAGGGCGCGGTCAGACGGCCAGAGGCGGGCCCCGTCTCCCCACGGATCAGCGTTACCGATCGGCTGCTCTCAAACTCACCGATGTAGCCGGCCACGAAGGTGACCACCAGCTGCTCCGGCTTGGTGCACTCGCTGCGAGGCTTGGGCACCGCGTACTTATAGAGCAGCTCCACCGTGCGCTCGAAGCAGGCGAACTTCATCATGGTGTACGGGATCTGCCTCATCCACAGCGGCACCACGCCCTTGTAGAACCTGGGGAGGGGGAGACGGGGGGGGGAGGGGGAGACGGGGGGGGAGGGGGAGACGGGGAGGGGGGCCTGGATGACATCTCTTTTTTATTTTTTAAGATTTTGTTTCTGATTTTATCCAATTTTTCTCCAAATTTAGTAGCCAATTACACCCTCTCTTTTCATGTCAACCCCCCACCCCCTAGCCCTGAGACCGGCAGTGACAAATGCAATGCCGTCATTTAGCCCTGAGACTTACAGTAGTGAATGTATACATTTTCACTATATGTGGCCCCAGTGGGGATTGAACCCACAACCTCCGCCAAGCCTCTACCTACTGAGCCACAGAGAACCACACTCCGCCTCCTCCAAACGGCACTCACCAGTCGACTGTAACTCCGGTACACAGAGCCAGCAGTCAACGCGAGTGCGTTAAGGCCGCTACGCTATCCGAAGCCCCGCCAAACGGAGAGTTTACACCAGCCTACCTGCGCCACATGGCCAGGAAGAGTGAAGGACAGGAAAAGGGATACTCACGCCCACACCCCCTCCTCGGCGTACATCTTGGGGGCGCACTGTCTCAGGGTGTTGGCGTAGCCCGGCTGGGTCTGGATACGCACTTTGCACGCCTCCATAGGGGCCAGGGCGATGTCAGCGAAGAACTCTGCGCTGGCCGAGGCCGCCAGGTACAGAGACGTTCTCCACAGGTACGTATTCTCCTGAGGGCAGAGACAAGAGGCACAGAGAGTGAGAGAGTGAGGGAGGAGGAGGGGGGAGAGGGAGGAGGAGGGGGAGAGAGAGGGGAGGGGGAGAGAGAGGGGGAGGGGGGAGGGATAGAGGATAGAGAGAGGAGAGCAGAGAGAGAGAGAAAAGAGAGATAGACAGGGAATGAGGAGACAGTATTTACCGGAGTAAACAATATTTACTGCGAATGTCAACGCGGTCGCTTCCATTGTAACACGTGAGAAATGCTAGGGCTGGAGAAGACTTCTCTCGTCACTCGGTCTAAGCTCAGGTCCACAAACACAAGAACGCTTGCAACTGGATTTCCGTCATCGTTTAAATTGATAATATCGTACCAACGTTAATTTGACCTCAGAAGGCGTGCCCGGTGTGCACAACGCGTACGGACGAGCAGGTCTGGAGACGGACAGGGAGCGGGAAGCGGGACACAGAAGGCGAGGCCGCAGCCAGACGGCGCGGTGAGGCTCACCTCTCCCAGCATGTCGCTGTACATGATCTTGAAGACCTCGTAGAGGCCGAACTTGCAGAGGCCTTGCATGGAGTATCCGAAGAAGGTGGGTGCCCAGCCCTTGGCCAGCCCTCTGAAGCCATCTTCCCTAACCGTGATGGAGAAGCCTTTGAAGATGCTCTGGTACTTTGCTGGGTCCACCTGGAAATCACACACAGCAACATTGGTTGGGTGGCAAAGTCACTTTATAAAATAACAATAAAAAATAAAAATAAAAAATATTTTCAGATTTCTTTCCTCCCCGTTTATTCTCCCAATTTGGTAGCCAATTATACCCTCCATTTCTGTCGATTCTCCCTCCCTCCTCCCTCCCTCCTCCCTCCCTCCCTCCCTCCTGAGCCTGCCGCAGCAGAATTAATTCACCTGGGGGACTATAAATGCCACTGACCCCATTTATCTACAAACCCCAAACCTTCTCTATTAGTACAGTTATTGTTTTATATTCAGATTTTTACAGATGACCCCAATTTTGTACCTCTCATTAATAAAGGCACATATTAGGATTTCTTAGCCTAAACTAAAGACTAATAAGACTCTGTAGTAAAAAAGTGTCCAACAGGTCAGGATAATGTCTGCTCAGCAGTTTGGGCAGTTTGAGTGTATCCTCCTGACTACACCACTTCCACTTGAATGTCTGACCACAAGTGGCTGTAGAGTTGGGATGGGTCAACAATGACTTTACACTTTTATCAGTTTGTAAGTCATACTCAGACAGATGCAGTCTGTAAACCACATTCAGTCAGGAGATACCATTTGGAAACCACATTGGTTCTGGAGATGCTGTCAGTAACCAGACTGTCAGCAGATCAGAGTACAAAGCAGATTCGTTCTGGAGATGCTGTCAGCGAACAGACTGTATCAGGAGGTGTGGTCAGTCACCACAGGCGGGATCGAGAGCCAGAGGTCAAGAGAACCGAGCGGTCGGATACAGACCTGCAGGCGGCACTTGACCAGGTCGAGGGGCACCACCGCCGTGTGTGTAATACCGCAGCTCAGGATGCCCCCAAAGCCACACAGTGCATAGTATTTCTTGGAACCAAAATCACAGCTCACATCTGAAAAAACACACAACACCACCACCACCACATGCAGTTAGTCGCACACCATGCAGGGCGTCAATCTCATAGACACTTTGCTCGGCATCTCATTTGTCATTTTTGTCCACTATCCATAATGTCAATTTATTAAATTCAATCTTCCACTCGTTTGCTTCCTGGGGATACAATAAAATGAACTACACTGGACTGGATAGTGTATCGTTGTGGAGCAAATTAAACTTTTCTTTGATGAACTGATCATCCGATTTACAAAACCTTGTAAACTGACTTTAAGCTTCTGTTAAAAGGAACGGATACAGAAGGCCACTCAGACGAACGTTGCATTTGGCCATTCGTTTCGGTTGCAGCGACAGTGCCTTTTGCATCCAGAGGTGGCAGACGTTGGCCAAGGGGAGCCAGAATAGCACTGCTCACCACCTGTAAGGCTGTATGTACTGGACTAAAACGTGTGTCAATTACAAATGTATAGCTGTGCGATGTCTTCTGAAAGTTGATTTTGTGGTAATGATCCAAAATGCCTTCTTAATTTATCACATCTGGATCAAACTAGTCTGTCCGTTTCTCTGCAAAGCATATGAAATAGGCGGTTCAAAACCCGTCTCTACCAGACCGGCCCTGGTTGTCAGCGCCGATCGGGGGGCGGCATTTGGCTGTCCGCCCCAGGGGGAGTGGGGAGGGTGAGCCGGCTCGGGTCCACCATGAAGCACATAAGGGAGTCTCCAGAACGTGGGTGGGCAAATTCCGTCTCAAAGGAAGTGGAGTTCGCTGCCCTCAGAGAATTAGCTTGCCTCATAGAGACGAGCGGCGAACTCGTGTGGGGAGGGCAAATCGAAATTTTTAAAAAAAGGGAAAAATCTGAAACAAATAAATAATAATACAATTTTTAAAACTCTCCAGGACTGGGGACAGTCACACGTGTATTACAGTGACTGAACTCACTTCTGTGGGAAGCTACTGCTGTGGAGAGAATCTCACCATCGCATGCTGGGGAACTTTACTCACATGCATAGAGTTCTGACCTTGTGTGGTATAAGCACATCAGGACATACTTGTTCTGTGTCCTTTCACCGATCCACCCATCAGGCCTTGCTGTGAACTAGAGGGCAACCCTATAGCAGGGACACCGACTACGCTTACATGCACACAGTGTTCTGGATAATGGTCCTTATCCTGCTTGCGCCATATGCTTAATAAGGGTTTACATGCATGTGAAATATGACAGCAGTGGATGCTCCTGTATACAGTGTGTCCCAAACAAGCCTCGTAGGACCAACTACCCGATATTATTTGGGAGAGACGTTTGCTTCAACGCCAGCTTGTGCTGTGTTTTTGCTCCATCGCAAAACAGCTTATGGCAAACAATCATTCTCATCAATGTTCTCAAGTTTCTCAGCAAGTTCTTTAAAGACATATTAGTGTTGTGATTTCCAATCCAGAAATCACATTGTGTTTATACATTTCATAACTTAGGGACAGAAATGTGCCTCGCAGTCACACCAAAAACATGAGCTTTTCGGGTTCACCGTGACGACAAGCTAGCTATTGAATTATGACCCAAGATTCCTTGCAAAGTAGGACGTACGGACATAAATGTTTCCGGATCAGAGGCATGTTCCGAATAAGGTGCATGCCTTGTCCCATCCTTGTGTATTGTGTTCCTTTGCCCTTTTGAGGCCTCTTGGCCAGGTCGTCATTGTAAATGAGAGATGGTTCTCAACTGACCTACCTGGTTAAATAAAGTATATATATATATATATTTTAAAAGGACACTTTCTGACATCAGGCTAGGAAGGTTAAGACTCCTGACTGCCCTGAGCACCACATTCATGTTGCCTATGCATTTATTTAAAAAAATAAAAAATAAAATATTTGACAAAATCCACTTTCAGTTTTTCATATTTGACCTATTTCTAAATCTGCACCCGCCTTAAAAATAGTGCTGATGCAGTGGAGCTCAGAAGTCAGGAGTTAAAGTCGAGCGCGTGAGCATCCACTGCAAAGGGGCGACGTCGATAAGAGTGTGATTAGTTCCCAGAGTTGGGGACTTGAGTCTTCAGCTTAGCGGGCTTAATTGTTTCTCTCGCTGCGTCGAGATCCTCGGTTCGAAACTCGCCGCAGGCAGAACCAAACTCCGTTACACTGATAGGATCAATATCACACGCTATTAATACAGGTGTTATTTTTCAAACACAAAAGTTAGTGCACCTCACACCACTCCTTAAAGATGGCTGTTATTTGATATCAGGTGTGTGACTGGGACATCAGACCATGCAGAGCTGATCTCAGACCTGTAATCTGCACTTCACCAGGTCCAGAGGCACAACAGCTGTGTGCGTGGTGCCGCAGCTCAGAATCCCGCCAAACCCGCACAGGATTAAATACTTCTGGGAGCCAAACTCACAGCTGTCCCCCCCTGAGGAGAGACAGGGCAGGGGCACCCTAAACAGTGGTTCTGTGTGGCTCAGTAGCAAGAGCACGGCACTGACAACGCTTAGGTTGTGGGTTCGATTCCCATTGGGGACCACATACACAAAAAAAATTTATGCATTCACTGGGTGTAAGTCGCTTTGGATAAAAGCGTCTGCTAAATGGAATACATTATATTATTATTGTCTATTATATATTATTAAACCGAGTGCTTTCACAAAGTGGATTCGCTCACAACACAGTACGCGTCTGAAATGAATATAAGGGGGTGGCGCAGTGGAACCTGATGAATGTATCTGCACCTACTCCTCCAGACTGATGACCGTGTTTCGTTGCTGATACTGAAACGGCGCTGTTCTAACTGTGAGACATCAGCACCCGAGAGGGGACAGCGTTTTCACAACCTGGCTCTTGAGAAACTGCAGATAAACCAATCTCGAATAGCGCGTTTTACAACTCTGCAACAAGGCGTTACGGCAAATAATCACACGCATGACAGCCAGCAAAAACGTGAACGTTACTTCGCATAACTAATTTATCCACGAGGAATCACAACAAAAACTAGGCCCAGTAGGACGTAGCAATGCAAGCACACCTTTAAGCTTATGTTGATTAAGTATTTGGTTGCACACCGATAAATGTCAGGATCCTAACATTGTAAAAATGTCATTCGCCAATGTTTCCGAGACGAGAACCTATGAAATCCGTACTCGTTGGCGCAGCAGGGTCAAACTCTACGATCAACTGGGACATCATCTTTGTCCTTCAGATTTCAGAAAGGTCGTTCGCACACTAATTTCTCACCGAGGTCGACGCAAGGTTGTCTCTCCAATTGCTTGTAGCCCAGGGCTCTACCTCTGAAGTGTGTTTTAAGGCTTCCCCAAGTGTGTCCTTCTGTGTCCTACAGACAACACATAGCTAGCTAGCTAACGTTAGCCAATGTAGCGGAGTGGCACTAGGCCGGGGGGGAGACGAGACGATGTAACGTTAGGCCTCATTTCCAGACTCCTCGCGGTGATTGGATATGAACACACGTAAAGAAAATAAAAAACAAGGCCACTGCTTGTCAACTAACGTTATATTATTTACGACTTTTCAGCCTATCGCCCGTAATATCTCCCCGGCAGCTATCCAACTTTGCTAACGTTACAGGGCAACACTGGCATCGCCAAAGGGGGGGAATTAGCACTAACGTTAAATTAGGACTTAAGAACTTGGAATAACACGTACAAATGCCAACTTGTTCCGAACAAGTGAAGCAGCATCCAACGCATCGCACCGCATGGATATTTTAAAGCTAAGCTATGTTATGTTAATTATTGCTCTCATACGGTTTCAATCTTCGACAAATACAGAAGCTAGCTGGCTGGATACAGATGCTAACCTCGCGTATTACTGCCCTTCTTACCTATTCTGGCACAACATTTCACTATAACAAGATACACTTCTGCACTTTACCCTCCACTGCAGCGGCGGCCAGCCTGCGATTGCCCGGTCCTCCGGTACCGGGACTCTGTTTCGGCTCGTCGACCTGCCGCAAGGTGAATAGCGGGGCACTGAACGGGTTGCCCCGGGCCAACTGCGTCAGCGTGGTGGGATACATCTTTCTGGGGAAGAAGGCTGTGAGGAAAATGGAAACAGAACTTAACGTTAGAGAACGCAAGGCAAGCCAAGCCGACTGACAAATTAACCGCTCGTTGGCGACGGTAGGAGTGGCTAGGTAGCCAACGTCGTTAGCGCTAGCCTGTCAATTCAAAGCGCATTCAAACACTCGAAAATAAACATTCTGTTACTATTCCATGGATAAAAAACCAAAAAACTATTCAAATAGACAGTACGTTTGATCATATTTACAATACCTTCACAAACATGATAAGCTAGCTATTTCACTCACTTTTCTGGCTGTATTAAAATGGCGCTCTCACTTGTCTTACACCGGCGGCTCACGGAGGCCGTAGGTCAGTGCGCGAGACGCTTCGTCCTTCGCCGCTATCACGGGAACGCCCCTCGACATCCTGTCCAATCAAAACACAGAATGAATGGGTGGGCGGTGCATCATTCTGGGCTGGTATGTTGACTACTGAGAATAATATATATTATAATATATGCTATTTAGCAGACTCTTTTTTTCCAAAGCGATTTACAGTAGTGAATGCATACATTTTCAGATTATATGTGGTCCCAGTGGGAGAAGAAATTAACATAGCACAAAATATTATCAAACAAGGAGCAGTGTAGAAAAAGTTACTTAAAATAAAGGGAAAATATACATTGTATTATGTGAATTTGAGCATCGACAGGGTTTCAGCGAATGGAACGTAACTTAACTGCATAACTTTAGAACGAGTTAGTCAAGACTTGTATGACAGAGCTGACATGCAGTCTAGTATTGTCCTTGACTTCACCGGAGCAAACGTGAGGGGTGAAGTCAAGGACGATTAATGGCCAGTAACGTTAGCAAGCTAAATCCCAGAACAGGTTGCCGAATACTTCACAAGATGAACGAGTTCAATAAAAAAAATATGATTTAGTTCATTTAACTGCAGACATGACACTATGTCTGTGCTTGTGAGATGGACAGTGGGACAAGGTAAGGAGATTAAACCGTGCAGGCCTTTTGTCTCCATTTGTGTTATTTGTATTATGGTCCATGTTGTATTTAAGTTAAAATAAGTAATCTGCGTAAACTGTAAATTAAATGAAGTTTGTCTGGCAGAGGTACAGCTACACAAGTGTGACGCCTCTCTGTGTCATTTTTGTGTGGTTATTAATATGCAAAATGTTATCAAAATTGCGGTTTTCTCTCCCCTCCCCACCTCAAAATACGCATTACACAGACGCTATACATCTCTCTCGGGGGCAAATATTTTGCAGACTTGTCTCATGCAATTACATCAGGTGTGCTGTCTAATCAGAGGTGAATAAACAGGTTTATGCACAGCAAAAAAAAAAAGGGGATTTCAACGCTGGAAACCAAAAGTGGGTTCACCACTTGACAGGTGAGTGGGTTTATGACATTTTGTCAAACACCCCAATTCATATTTATATTTTTATATAGGAGTTTATTCCTATGGGCTGTTCTAATATAAATTACATTACGGTTATACTGTAGGTCTTTATTGATCAGAATGATCTTACATTAGGTTAAATTCATGTGAATGAGAAATACTGACTGCAAATGATGCATGTCCATTGTGTCTTTTATAGTTTCATAATGGGCTTTAAAAAAAGACACAATGGTGGCAGAAGCGTTAACATCTAACTCAGCTGTGGCACTTAATAATATTAATATGAAAACTTTGTTTACAATGCCCTTTAATGTAATAGCAAAAATAATATTAGCTTTGCAGTACACCCACTGCTGGGTTTGCTAACCCCTTTCTCCCCACGAAACCCTACAATGAGAGAAATGTAATAAAAATGTAAAAAGCTTAACAATTTATTAACTAATAATAATAAACTATATAGTTGTGTCATATATAGTTCAGACAAATATATATTGGATATTTTGAAAAAAAAAAAAGTTTTTTTTTACACAAACACACAAATGGCGTTTGATGAGATTTTGTTGAATAATCTTTGACCAGATCTGTTCCTAGGTTCATTTCAACATAGACCAATGGACCACAGAAAGGCCACCAGACCATGTGCTGAAACAGGTAATACTAAGGTACAGTATTATAATAGGACACACATTTACATAGTTTAATTGCAGTGAAGACAGTGAGAGCAGTTCCTGAGCTATGATGGTGATGTGAACGGAAAGACGTAAAAAAGAAGGTGATTTAAAGGCCACATTTTTCCAGTTATACAAATGGTATACTACCAACAAAAAAATAAACGTATTGAAAAACATTTGAATGCTTTATTGTTTTAAGACAGAGACATTATAAAAACACTGCAGTTACAAAAACTTTCACAGGCATTTAAACATAACTAAACATCAGCCCTGTTCAAAGAATGGCGCAAATGTCCGAATAAAATGTCCAAGGTCAAATGACAATTTCTCATTATTATTGAAAAGTGATGCTCTTTCAATTACATATTTTTTTCCAAATGACTAGAAAATGTTACAAAAACAAAATAAATATTTTCATATTACCAAATATTTCATATTATTTGCAATTAAAACCACAATCCTTAAATTAGGATACCAGAACTGCAGACTGCAGACATTGGCGGTCTTTATCAGTTTCATTAGGACACCTGGCCGAATCAAACACATTAATATGCATTATTAAAATTACTTTTAAAATCCCCCAAACATTACAATTAATTAAAATAATTGATTAAATTCTACACATAAATACATCGATTATGGGCTGTAGCCGGAGCTTGTGCTTTGAGAGATAAGGGGTGGGGTGGGGAGGTTGTAAGTGCTAGAAATTAACGGCTCAACTTCAGTGGCCTTTTGTCAAACAGGCTGAAGAAAGTTTGTTGCCCTCTGAGAATTAGCTTGCCTCATAGAGACGAGTGGTGAACTTGTGTGGGGAGGGTAAATCTAAATAAATAGAGGGTGTGATTGGCTACTAAATTGGGAGGAAAAACATGAAAAAAGAAAGAAACTCCTCATAATGACCTACTGACACTGGACTACAGCAGTGTGCTGGTTTTCGTCTCAATCCTAACCCAAATTGGTATATAAAAACCTGTTTATTGTTCTTGATTATATTTTTTAAAATATCTATTGAAGGATGGTTTACCTCCTTAATGCCACATTATGTCAGAAATATCTTCCTATATTATGCTACGAAGAATACAATTCCCCATGTTCACATCCCAGGACTCAAGTAAGATCAACCAATGTCTTCACTCATTGTAATGTACTTCATGGCACATGATTCCTTTAGAAAGAGGTTACAATTGATTAAATTATATTGAATAAGTTGAATAAGTTAAGGGGGAAAAAAAATAGTAAAGGACATAAACACATGTTGTCAACAACCTTAATTATTATATTAGTTAAAATTGGCTTTTTCTCCAGTAGCCAATTATACCCTCCATTTATTTCGACTCGCCCTCCCCCACAAACTCGCCACCCGTCCTCCAGGTCAAGCCAATTCTCTGAGGCCAGCGATGATCCGCCTCCTCCAAGACAGAAGTCGCCCACCTACTTTCTGGAGACACCCTTTGCGCTTCTCGCCAAGTTCGTGCCAACTTTCCCTCCCCCCTACCCCTGGGGCGGACAGCCAAACGCCGCCCCCGATCGGGGCCGGACCGACGCAGTCGGGTTTCGAACTGCGACCGCAATAGGCAGCCCACACAGTCAGTGCAAGTCAACAACCTTAATTGATCAGGAGATTGGCAGTAACAAAAACCAGCATACACAGTGACCTGAATTGTGAACCACTGGACTAGAGGCTGACATTTCTGTGTGTCCTTTCAGGCCCAACCCCACACACGAGAATGAACTGTCCCCCAAGTATCAAAGTATTCAGAACAGAAGCACAAGCCCAGTAAATGCACGCACACACACACACAGAGAAACACAGCTATGATGCCAGAAAACGATCACAGACAACGATAACTGGTCTACAAAAAAAACATGTTTTTCTTTCTTGCATGGACTTTGGAAACTGGTTTTGGCTAATTTTGGGCTGCTGAATCCAAATCTGAGCTCAGATTTGCTCTATCACATCAAGTGTTTGTGCTATCTATGCTCCATATTCATGGATTTTACAAAAGTTGACCATCCAGTCTGGCAATCTTGGTGGAGATAAAACAGCAAAAGCTTGATTATTCTCACCAAAGCTACTTCATTTAGGGCCTTAAAATAATTTGACAAATGTTTTAAGTCATAAAAACATGTTTTACATAAGTTTATGTTTTTGTGATTTGCAGCTGTGAAGACTACCTAATCTGCTGTTAAGACTACCTAATCTAAGTTTTACAATTAAATATTGTAATTGAAGTAGGTACCTTTCATTGTAAACATTTTTGCATCTATCAATCTTCTAATGCAACAGTGTTTTTCAACTTCGAGTGTAAAATTGCTGTTTTCTCAAAAATAATGATTTTTCATAGTTAAAAAACCTGATGTGATGGGCAAAAACTAACCAAAAGTTAGCTAGAATCCGTTGAAAAACCCCATGCAAGAAAAATCGTGTTGACCAGAGGATCATAACCCCAGTAAACGTTCTCACAGATGTAGCGATGTAGAATTCCAGCAGATGCTCACAGTTAAAAATGAAAAAAATCCAAGTAAATGCTCACAGTTGACAGACAAGTGCCAGCAGGGACTGATGCGACCTTGACCTTCAGTAGAAAGTAGGGCTGTAACGGTACACGTTTCATACCAAACCGTTTGGTATAGGACCTTCGGTTCGGTACGTGCTGTGAGCCGAACGAATGCAATCTTGCTTTAACCACTAATGCACGTACGGAACATTTTCTTTGTGTGCTTTGTGTTTCTATGGCACATCACTGAACCAGAGAGATTAACTTCACACAGCCCAGCTTGTAGTCAGTATGGTGAACGCAAATGAGCAAAGCAATAAAAACGCCGTAGGTGTTTTTATAGCATCAGATCTGTGACCATACTCCGTTGTCGAGAACACGGGTTTTAAAGACGTCGAAAGTGATTGAGTCCCGTTACGAAGTTCCCTCTCGTCCGCATTTCAGTACTTTGTTCAGTAAATTATGTTTACCAAGTTCATAATAAATAAAAAGCAATTTTATGTTTATTTTTTCCACCCCCCACTGTACCAAAAACGTACCGAATCGTGACTTCAAAACCGAGGTACGTACCGAACCATGATTTTTGTGTACCGTTACAACCCTAGTAGAAAAACGTCACGACTGCAACTCTTTGAGCCAGAATGAGAGACAGACAGAGAATGAAACAGTCTATTGTAGCACCCTTGGATTGAGGGTAAATGCACAGCAACAGTCTACACTGTAGTATGAAGTCCATGTTTTCTTCTGGAAGCCACTGTTTGGGGGGGGGGTATACCTCAGAAAATGGGGGACCTGGTGTGACGGGAAGGAAGGGAAAAAAACTGTGAGGGAGAAAAAAGGAGATTATGAGGAAGGGCTTAATTAAAACCAATTAAAATGGAAATGTGGGCCTCCCGGGTGGTCTAGCGGTTACAACGTCCGACGCTGGTCACTGCCGTGCCAATATTGCCTCTGGCCGGGAGTGCCAGTAGGGGGTGGCAATTGGCTGTCCAACCCAGGTTGGGGGGAGAGAAGCGGATACGAAGTCGCTGCATATAGGAGTGGCCCTGTGTGCGCAAACTGGAGTTACGGTGACAGCTTGGCAAGTTCCGGCTCAGAGGAGGCGGTGCCCAGCCACATGTCACTGCCGGTATCAGGACTACGGCAGTGAGCTCGTAAGATATATGAGGGAGTGGGATAATCGACGTGAAAAAGGGAGGGTATAATTGGATACTAAAAATGAAAAAATAAAATAAAATAAAAAGAAACGAGGAGAAATATGGGTGCTGCTTGTCCTCCTAGGACACCGGGTCCAATGTGTGGATGCCTCCCCCCCCCCGGTCTGGAATTGAATTCAGACTGTGCCAGCGCCCCATCTGACACAATGACTGACCGTGGCCCCTCAGCCACCCGGACTGTAATAAATAAAAAATACGGCAGTAGAATCGTGCTTCACAGGAGAGAGTGTGTGCTTGTCTGCAGCCTCCCAAATTGACAGACACTGCAGCACGGAGGCCAGTCTAGGAATACAACTAGACATTCCAGATTGGTTAAAATTTTTAAAACCCTCCCGGGTGGTCTAGCGGTTACAACATTCAGCGCTGGCCACTGCGACCGGGGTTAGATTCCACTGGCCGCACCAGTATCGGCTCTGGCCGGGAGTGCTACTAGGGGACGGCAATTGTCCACCTCAGGGAGGGGGGAAGGAAGCCGATATGACCTCGCTGCGTATAGGAGTGGCTCTGTGTACCAGAGTTTAAACAAAATCTTAAAAAAAATAAAATATAGTTAATTGGGGGGGGAAACGTCCAGGAAGAACAGACAGCAGGGGTGAGTGAGTATTTGCAGGGTACACCATCAGTGAGTGTATATTAGTAAAGGGAGAGCGGTGGACGCAGGTGTGGACAGGGATGGTAAGATGGAGGTAAGGCAGGGTCAGGGACTCCCGGGCGTGGCCGCTGGGCTCAGAGGACGGCGGCCGAAAGGGTTCAGCTCGTTGGCCTCCATTGCCTGGTAGATGTAGAACAGGAGCCCGGCCACGGCACACAGGAACAGCAGCTGCAGCCACACGGGCAGGAAGTGCCGTTCACGTGTCCGGCCACCAGGGGGCGCTGTCGCCAAGGAGAAGGAGGAGAGCTGGCCTGCGCGGCTCTCGTTGTACGAGTAGCTCCTCTCCGTGAGCTCGCGGCGACACAGGAGGGACTCGTCCAGCCAGAAGTCGCTCTCCTTCACGGGACGGCCCGCCGCCCCTCGGATCGGCCTCCGACAGGTAGCGCTGAGAACGAAAGAGAAGAGAGGAAGAGGTAGATAGTAAAAAATTACTAACCTTTTCCTTCCCAGTGTTACAGGTATAGTACTGCAATGCTTGCAATGATGTCTATCGCTGTATTACTGCACTGATCTCTTGTGCGAACTATGATTGTTCTTACCATGTACTAATGCACATCTTGTAAGTTACTCTGGATAAGAGCGTCTGCTAAATGCTTAAAATGTAAAATGGAGAGGAAAAGAAAGAGGGAGAGGGGAAGGGAGAAAGGGGAGGGGTTGTGTCGGGTTTGTGTCCGAGCTGTGCGTTAGGGGGCTCACCTAATGCCTGTGGGGGAAGTGGGGAACATCTCGTTCAGAACATCTTTCCCATTCATGCTGGAGGTTTGACCACCTTCCATTAACCTCTCCTCCACCTACACACACACACACACACACACACACACACACACACACACACACACACACACACACACACACACACACACACACACACACACACGGAGATAGGAAGACGGAAGTTGTTAAACAAACCAGCGCACACGTGCCAACTCTTGCACGCAGACTCAATCAATCTAAACCTGTGACCTCCACTTTAACCGCATGGATCACACTTAAACAAACAGTGGGCCGAACGTGTCAATATAGTGTGACAATACAGCAGTCACCTCCCACACAGTGCTCAGTGTTCATTTCACACCCTGCTCAGTCAACATGCAATACACACTACAAGGTTGTGACCAGTTTTGAACAGGAAAATCCCCAAATTACACATTTGACCCCTAAATAAAAGCTTCTTCTGGGGTTCATCATTTGTTTTACTTATTTTTGTCCACATGGCATATGTACAAACAAAAGTGCAGGACCCTAAAGTCTTTGTTTGCCAGAGAACATCAGATCTGCACAACCAAAATCTACATTTAAGCCCATACCTTTAAAAAGGTTTTTAAAAAGCTTTTAAACGGTTTAATTTCATGTAATTACCTAAATTTGAATTAAGTCCTGTATTTGTTTCACATTAGTTTACCTTTAACCACTTTTTAACATTATTATTATTATTAATAGTAGTAGTAGTAGTAGTAGTAGTAGTATTTTAACAGTTTATCATAATTGCAATATCAACTTGTTCTACACTTAATTATGTTATTATTCCTTTATTTTTCTCAACTCTCTTATTTCTTACTTTACTTACTTTTGTCTTTTTGATACTTGTTCCAGCCCTTCCTGCTGCACTGCCACTGGCTCCCACAGCGTTAAAGACACTTTTCTGTACTTACTGCCGCTCTCTTGTAAACCCACTGAACACACTTTACGTGCTTCTCTTTGTACGTCGCTCTGGATAAAAAAGCACCCGCTAATATAATACATGAAAATAAGCAATGCGTGTTACTCACTGGGCTTTGGTCGGGGTGGCGAGCGGTCCTCCCTCTGCTCCTCACTGGCCTCTCCACCAGGGGAACTGCCTCTGCCTCTGGCTCCGGCTCTGGCTCCGCCCTCTCCTCTAAAATACACATATTTTCAGTCAGGCACACGCTAACACACATACATGACAGTCAGGCGCGCGATACCACATACATTACTGTCAGGCGCGCAAAACCAAACACAGTACAGTCAGTGTTGGAAACGCATTGGGGGCAAAATTGCTTGAGGGATTGCAAGATTTACTTTGCTACGCTAAGTATGATTCTTTCATATTTATATATATATATTTATATATATATATATATATACATATTGTAATTCACATTATTCAGGACCTGTTACACAATACTTCAATTCAGAATATGAAAAGAACTAACAACGTTTAATTTACAGAGGAATAGTATGACAAGACATGCAATCACGAGGAATAATATTACAAATAATATCCAGCAGTGGTTTGTTTAAATGAAGAGTGAGTTGCAGTTTATGGTCTTTTACGGAGCTGCGTTATTGTCCTTATTAGCCTTTTCCCTCCCCCACAAAGAAACACGTTTCTCCTAATTTTGTGACTTCATGTACAATGTCCTTCCTATTGGTGCAGAAGTGGGTCTTCTGTAATTAGGAATGCATAGTCAGTACATCCACAGTGGCCATCCTTGTAGGGAGAATCCACAATTGTCACTTGAGGGCACCAGGGTCGGGTCACATGGTGGAATTTATTGACCCAAGGAATGCAGTGGGGCAGTTTGTTTGCAGGCTATATGGTGACTCACCAAAGGATTCATTCAAACGCACATGCAAGGGAAGTCTTGACGCAACAGAATCCAAATAAACCTGCAAGATCAGTGGCCAGGGCAAAAAAATGCCCCCAAAATCATTTTATATCGAAGAATTAACTGAATGTAATTATATATTTTTCATTTTATTTTGTTTCAATTTTTCCCTGTTTTTCTTCCAATTTAGTAGCCAATTCAACCCTCGATTTATTTTGATTCGCCCTCCCCTCATGAGCCCGCCACCCGTCCTCCGGGTCAAGCTAATATCCCCGAGGCCGGCAATGATCCGCCTCCTCTGAGACGGAACTTGGCCCACCTGCTCTTTAGGAACGCCCTACTGCTCCTTGGCAAGCTCGTACTGACTCACCCTCCCCCCTCCCCCTGGGGCGGACAGCCAAATGCCGCCCCCAATCAGGGCTCCCGGCCAGTGTCAGACTGACACAGTCGGGTTTCGAACCGCGACCGCAACAGGCAGCTCACACTCGCAAAGCACCAGACAATGGGAGCGCGTTAGACCACTACGCCATTCAAGGCCCATAATGTAATTATATTTTTAATACATTTCTTAATAAATGGCACGAGCGCGTTCAAAATACTGAACATAAACATTGCATCTTTTAGGGATATATCTGGTGTGGACGTTCCACTCAATCCTCTTACGGCCCTGTTTGGTGTCCCCCCCAGGACCAATACTCCCCCGTATCTTAATGTAATTATGTCTTTTACCTCTCTTTTAGCTAGACGCCTCATACTTCTTAAATGGAAACATATACGGCCACCTACCCACTCTAGATGGATCGAGAATGTACTATATTACATCAAGCTTGAGAAGATTAGATTTTCCCTGAAAGGTTCATTAAGAAACTTTAAAAAAAAAAACATATTTTCTGGACTATGCGAAGACCTTGACAGTTGTTCCAGAGTATGGAGATAACTAAAGCCATGGAGTGTTGGAGGGAATGTTTGGCATATATTCACATTTATGCACCTACACACACAGTTTTATTTTATTCTTTCTTTTTTCTTTTATTTATTTCTTCATTTCTATTTTTTATTTTTTTTCTCTCTCTTTGTTCCTTTATTCACTTTTATTGTTGATGTAATATGATTAGTCTGTTTTGCTTTTGTATTCTGAACCTTTCCTTTACCTAATTTGTATTTGAAGGTCTCCCAATCCTGTTTATCTCTGGTGGGGACGGGGGGAGGGAGGGAGGTGGGGGGAGGGGGAGGGAGGGAGGGGGTGGGGAGGGAGGGGGGGTTCAACTGTTGGGTTGGGTTGGAATAAGTTCAACTGTTTCTGTTATGTTAAATAGATACAAAAATATTTAAAAAACATTGCACTCGCAGTTACTAATTCAGAGTCAAGAGAACACAAGCATATTCTGTAAGAAAGTGAAAGCCACAAACACATTAAATCAGATAGAGAGAGACAGACAATCACAGATGAATTTGTGCTGTTTCTGTAGTGCAGGGTTCCTGGGTAATGCTGTGGATGTAGGGCTGGTTATGGGGGATAATTTTGGATTACAGGTAGGGTTGTGGGTGTTGTATTGGTAACTAGTATGCGTCTAGTGCAGGATTAAAGGTTTATTGATGGGTGTGGTGCAGGGTTTAGGGTTTCTGTTAGCCCTTACTGGCTTTTGTCTGGTCAATATTCATATTGTCCGACATTTAAAAAATCTTAACAGTACGAGTGGAAAAAATATCCTGTAACAACATAGGCTATTTGATTGCAAGAATGAATGAAGATAAAAATCCTCTACCAAGCACATCTATAGATGGAGCACTTGGTTCTTGCGTACAAATAATTAGTTACTTGCTTTTTTGAGGGACATACAGATCTATATACATATATATATACATACACACACACACACACACACACACACATACACAGAACAATAATGTACACACACACACACACTCTTGATATCTACACTGCACAGCGGTTCTCAAAATCTCATCCAATTTTTTTTAACACCGCGACAAAACCTAGGGACCATGAAATCTAAATGGCAGCAGTGCAGAATAATGGTTAGGGAACTGGGCTTGTAATGCAAAGTTGCAGGTTCAATTCCCGGGTGGATCACTGCTGTTGTACCCTTGAGCAAAGTACTTAACCTGAATTGCTTCAGTAAATATCCAGCTGTATAAATTGATTTTATATAGAGATGTCAACAAGAGTGTCTGCTAAGTGCCTGTAATGTAATGAAATTAAATGCAAGACCTGCTCAGAGGAACAAGTAGTCACTTAAAAGCAAATTGTTGCTGCAGCACAAGCAAGAAAAAAACCCAAATAGTAATTCAAACCAGAGAGTAGAGATAAGTTCAAAAATGTCTTGCACGGCTGGGAGGAGCACATATGAGGAGTCCGTTTCCTGCCGATGACTGTGAGACTCAGAATAGCTGGCACAGCACGGATCACGCAGGAGATGTTCTGTCCATAGGACTGGATGCAGAGTCTCAGGATTCAAGAAGCTTCTGGCCAGAAAAGCTTAACTCACTCTGTCCTGTGTAGGAGGCATGCCTGGTTCTTTCACCCCAACATAAAAGGGTATTGATATCCACACCAGAATTAGTCCGATCAGGAAAGCAAATTTCTCATCTTCGTGATTTACTAAAGTGGAACGTCTACGTGCAAACCTGGAAAGACTTTGGTTCAGGGTTTGACACCCTCCCATCTCTGCTGAATTTGAGGCACCAGAGTGAGATCACCAGGTCTCTGCTCCCAAGAATTTGCAGACACAATACAACAGGGTGCAGTGTGTGTTATGATGGACTTAAGTTCCATACTGCCTGCAAAATCCCTGTTAGGGAATTCAGCCAAAATGTACTGCAACTGGGCAAAACTGGGAAAGATTTCTTGCTTCAATTTGCGCTTATGAATTTTGTTTCTGAAAATAGCTGCAATATTGTAGTTTTTGGTAAGCAAATTTCCCTTCTTAAAAAAATATGAATTTTTTGCTGCCTTAAAATATATGTTTTTAAACATGATCCCTCTTTCACATTGGCCATTAATAAGATATAGTTTGTTGTTTCTCTGAAACAGACATACATCAATCTTTTTGACATTTCAACTTAGTTTGTAATGTTTTTGTTTTGGAGAACACAAGACTACTTTATCTGTATTATTTCGTATTTTTATTAAGTTGCAGGTGATTGTTAGTGTGTTAGTGTGTGAGTGTGTGTACGTTCATATTTGAGCATCACACTAAATTGGGAGCCAACTCCAGTTATCCAAATCCACAAGTTATCAGGGGGCAATGATGAGGAGGTGTTTGTCTAGCAGAAACTATGGCAGGGTTATGCGATAGTGCTGTGGGTGGAGTTTTAGGCAACTGGCTTCAGCTAGGACAGGGGTGGGCAAGGAGGGCCATATCCGTTTATGGATTTCATGCAAACTTAATTATTTAATTAGCCTAATCGTTTACTTGATCTGACATTTTATCTAAATTTCTTGATAAGCCCATGAATGACAGCTGAAGACTGTTCTTGTGTTCCCATATGAAACATGTTACTGTGGTCTAATCTACAAGTGAACCAGCATTGGTGTATCCAGCTAATTAGCTAATTGAGCCAGGGTAATTGATAGAAACAAAAACCTGCATACACACCGGCCCTCCAGGACCAGAAGTGCCCACCCCTGAGCTAGGAGTTTAGTGTAGGGTTCTGTGATAGTGCTGTGGGGTTGGTTTTAGGCGACAGGCTTCAGCTATGAGTTTAGTGCAGGGTTGTGTGATAGTACTGTGGGTGTGGTTTTGGGTTACAGGCGAAGGCTGTCGAAAGCGGATATACTGGTTTGTGCCTCACCTTCCTCCTTGTCGCTGTACTGGTCAGAGTCAGTGTTGCCATTCTGGTTGCTGTTGACCTTTGTCTTTAGGGTAGTGGAGGGAGGCCCGGGGGAACCCTGCTCTGAAAGCTTCTGCAGCTTGGTCTCGTACAGCTCGCGGGTGGAGGCTGGGGGGGTGATGAAGGCAGTGACAAAGCTGGGTGGGGGGGGTATCAATAACACAGGTTACGAGGGGAGGATGCAAGGGGGTTGTTAGTAATGTGCAGATCGCGGGTGTAGGATGAAGGGGGGAATCGGACATGTAGCTACACCTTAAGGGTGAGAGTGTATACTTACAAGGCAGCTTACAATATGTGTTGCCAACTCGTGAGTGTGTGTGTGTGTGTGTGTGTGTGTGTGTGTGTGTGTGTGTGTGTTTTAGGTTGAAGATTGAGTTTGTATGTGTATGTGTATGTGTATGTGTGTGTGTATGTGTATGTGTGTGTGTGTGTGTGTGTGTGAGTGTGAGTGTGAGTGTGAGTGTGTGTGTGCTTTAGGTTGAAGATTGAGCTGTGTATGTGGATGTGTGTGTGTGTGTGAATGTGTGTGCGTGTTTTAGGTTGAAGATTGAGCTGTGTGTGTGGATGTGTGTGTGTGTGTGTGTGTGTGTGTATGTATGTGTGTGTGAGTGTGTGTACATGTGTGTGTGTGTGAGTGTGAGTGTGTACGTGTGTGTGTGTGTGTGTGTGTGTGTGTGTGTGTGTATGTGTGTGTGAGTGTGAGTGTGTGTGAGTGTGTGTACGTGTGAGTGTGTGTTTGTGAATGCGTGTGACTCACCCACAACAGGGCCAGCGTTGACTCCGTATTTCTCCAGCTGCTCCTTCAAGCTCTCATCTGACAGGTCAGTGACGTCCACGTCGTCTGTCTGTCGAGGCTTGTCCGTCTTTCTTGTGGCCTTCTGTGGAGGGAGAGCAGTGTCAGTGTGCACACGAGCGACGGCCTTTAGCGTTTCACCTCATTCCTAAACAACCATCGCCATTATCAAAACTCACCCAGTGGGCCTCCCAGGTGGTCTAGCGGTTACAACGTTCAACCCTGGCCACTGCGACCAGGGTTCGATTCCACTGGCCGCACCAGCTCGGCTCTGGCCGGGAGTGCCACTAGGGGGCGGTAATTGGCTGTCTGCCCCAGGGAGGGGGGGAGGGAAGCGGATATGAGTTCACTGCTTATAGGGGTGGCTCTGTGTACCGGAGTTACAGTTGACGGCTTGGCGAGTGCCGGCTTGCATCTGCCGGTCTCAGAGCTATGGCAACAAACTCACAATATGAGGGGGGGATTGACATGAAAAGAGAGGGTGTAATTGGCTACTAAATTGGGAGAAAATGGGGAGAAATCTGAAACCAAATATTTATTAAAAAAAATTATAATAATTTTAACAAAAAAAAAGTTACAACTCGCCCAGTGGTACAGGTCCCATCCACTTACGGCTCGAAGGGGCTCTACCGTGGAAACACGTGGCCTGCGATTTCAACTCTGGCCGTTTTTTTTTTTTTAATAGCGAAAGTTTAAATACACGAACAGCCTGTGCTTTAGAAAGACTTCAGAATGAAACGAGGGTAAAGGAACTCCCCACATCTGGCAGTCCACACACACATTCCTCTCTCTGAGAAAGTATTTCCTGAATAAAGTGGCCGTGTCCACTATGAAAAACAGCAGTGTGTCTAGATGTCCACAAAAACGACCTCGGCCTCTCTCCCAGAATCCTCCATCTTCCTCACTGCACCAGAGCTTCTTTAGGGTTGAGCGTTTTCATGGTTTACCCTGACATACATATGCCATTTAACAGACGCTTTTATCCAAAGCGACTTACAGTAGTGAATGCATAAATCTTTCAGTATATGTGGTCCCAGTGGGAATTGAACCCACAACCTAAGCGTTGCCAACGTCATGCTCTACCTACTGAGCCACACAGAACCATGACCCCCACCCACAGTGGCAGTTGCATGCATGATTAGGAATGACATTTCTACACATACACAGCTGCTAAACGAGTCTCCTTCATTCTCTGGGTTATAAAGGCAGAGCACTATAGTCTGACAGTGCACCTATACTGTGCACCATTCAGTCACAGAGAAGTGGTTCTGTGTGGCTCAGTAGGTAGAGCGTGGTTCTGTGTGGCTCAGTAGGTAGAGCGTGGTTCTGTGTGGCTCAGTAGGTAGAGCGTGGGTCTGTGTGGCTCAGTAGGTAGAGCGTGGTTCTGTGTGGCTCAGTAGGTAGAGCGTGGTTCTGTGTGGCTCAGTAGGTAGAGCGTGGTTCTGTGTGGCTCAGTAGGTAGAGCGTGGTTCTGTGTGTCTCAGTAGGTAGAGCGTGGTTCTGTGTGGCTCAGTAGGTAGAGCGTGGTTCTGTGTGGCTCAGTAGGTAGAGCATGGTTCTATGTGGCTCAGTAGGTAGAGCATGGTTCTGTGTGGCTCATTAGTAGAGTGTAGTTCTGTGTGGCTCAGTAGGTAGAGCGTGGGTCTGTGTGGCTCAGTAGGTAGAGCGTGGTTCTGTGTGGCTCAGTAGGTAGAGCATGGCGCTGACAACGCTTAGGTTGTGGGTTCGATTCCCATTGGGACCACATATACTGAAAAAAATGTATGCATTCACTACTAGCTTTGGATAAAAGCGTCTGCTAAATGGCATATATTACTGTAACAATGCGCCCCTACCGGTAACTTTACAGTACAGTTAAACTTTTGCCCTCATAGTACGGCATGGTCACAGAGACAACTCAGATTATTAGCTAAATATATCGGCATCTTCCTTACTCAAGTTGTAACAAGTACTTCTACTTACTAGCCAGTGGAACCAGTGATTCGGTCGGTGATTTGAAACCTGCAGGAATGTTTAGCTATCCAACTAAGCCATTATTATTCAGCGGGGAGTAATCAAACCGCGGATTCGTGTTGCGCATGTAGACCGGGGTGTATATTGTGTGACACATGGTACGGAGGTTCTGATGAAAACAACCACAACTGGGTCAATTAATATAAGCGCTACAATAGCACAACTTTAGCTACGGATTAAGTAAGGTTGCTATGAGTACAAAGCAGCATATGTGTAACGCTAAATCCGCTAGACAGACACAACGTCGGTCTTGACAGCTAGCCAAGCAGCTAATCTCTATAATACCAAATAGCTAGCAAGATAGCCACTTAAGCCAGTCCAGCTAGCAGGCTATTGAGACGTGCAGATTTGCTTTAATAAACGCAAATGGGGTTGTGTAACATTGTGCACTGGCAATAACTCGACATTTCACATTTTGTCCAAGAACCACTTACATCTGTCCCCGTGCCAAAAAAAAACAAGTTAACAAGCTAACAAAGCTAACGCCACAAACTAGAAATGTAAGCTAGCTTTTATCCGGCACTTGAGTTGAAGTAAAAGTGCATGACATAAGATGGAAAAACTCACCCTTCCCGAGCGACTTTTGTTCGCGACCACAGGCGGGGGCAGGTCCAGGTCCTCGTCGCTGGAGAAGGTGTCGGTAACCCGGTCTTTCTCCCGGTTCTGTACGGTCAAGGTGTCCAGGTACAGTTGGACGTAGACGTCCTTTCGCTGCTCGCCGCTTGGCAGGGCCACGTTGTGCGCCAGTAACTCGCTCTTAAGCTTCTCCTTCGTCAGGATCGACGGATCTTCGAGAAATTCCGACATGTCCGCTTCCTTAGATAGTAATAGTTAAAAAAAAAATCAAGTTCCCCTTTCTTTGATATTATCAAACACGGTATTTTTTTTTAACCTGGCGCCTCCTCCTTGAGAAACAAAAAAAGAGTCGGTTAACTACATGGGTTCTCCAGCAACACAATGTTTATAGCACAACGTTACCGAATATTCTTCCCGTGGCGTTGCGGCGACACCGGGATCACGATACTCTCCAGATAGAACCGAACACCCGAGCCACTATCGTTATCAGGAAACTACTTCCGGTGGCCACCAGGCTGCGATCATAGCGCATTGTGTTTTTGTATAAGTCAAAACAAAACAAGTTTAAAAAAATGTGAACCATGCCTAACGATATTTTTTGCAGTACATAGAGATTTGTTATTGGCTCACAGAAAAATATTGCCGTTTTTTCGGCTGCACCTGTCATAGGTCACGTATGTAGCGAGTATACTGACATCTAGTGGCCTAAATTTAAATTTCACTTACGAGCATTTACTAGATTTATTTCACATTCTTTTAATTAGAACTAGCACTAATTTAAGATTGTTCCCGATATATCCCAATACATATACTATATACAAGCTTATACTGAAAAAGCCCCAATAAGAACACAAATGCTTCTAATAAAAACTGCTGTTCCATTATTTATTAAAACAATAAAATAAAAAATAAATAAAAAAGAAGCTATTTTTAAAATTGTAAACTTAATGAAGGCAAGGTTTGTTACTGGCCTTTCAAAGGAATACAAGGTAAAAAGACTTGAGTTGCTACATGGATGGCTATTATTATGGAGTACAACCTTTTAATTTGAATGCCAAAAAAGGACAAACTTTTCCATGTGGAATGGTTGTTCAGAATTGTAGCCTTTATTTGGTATTGTTGTGGGACAGAAACCCACACTCACAATTCCTTTCCTGTACAAAAACCCAATGCTTTTTCATTCAGTCCATGCCATAACTCTGTGACTTAACATGTGCATCGTCTTCACAAAACCTACTGCACACACTGACATAGGAGCCCAAGCACAGTAATTGTATCTTCAACAGCCACATATCACGGTCACTATCAAGAGTCATATTTAGAATATAATCAATTCCATTCCACAGTCACAAGTGCAGCCACGGTTAATGGCATATTTATTCAAAGCACTGAGTAATATGCATGTCAAGCTGTTGAGACATAAAGAACAAGGCACTCCTAATGAACCACAAACAGCGTAAAAGAGATTCATTTTCCCTGTAGAGACACTCCTATAAATCCCTATCAGACATGATGGCTAAACATTTGATAGAAGATCATATTCGAGACACAATATGCTTCAAAATAAACCAGGAATACTGTTTGTACATCTCTTCATATATAAATATGTTAAAATGCTAGCAAAATAACTCAGGCTCATTATCCCAGTGCTTGCACACATTTCTGAATCACACGAAAGGTCAAAGTTTGCATGTTTAGCATTTTTTATGCTGAAGCGCTGAAAGAGTGACGGTTGTTATTCCAATTCGGTCGTCCAACGTGTCAGATGTAACAGCTTAGAAGTGACGTTCAGAGTGGCCACATTCAGGTATGAATCAGCCCTCGCAGATCACAGAGACCGATCGACTCGGACCTCTGAAAATAAATTAGAAGAAAATTCAGGATGACCAAGCAAGTTTTTTTTTTTTTTTTTTTAAACACCTTCTAGAGTGTGAAACAAAGTTCACAGGACCTATCCAAACAATTTGCAATGCAGTTTTAACAAACCTAAAAAAAAAAAAAAACATGGAATGAAAAAATGCTTGCATTTCTGTACTTTTGCCAGGCAAGCAGCCCCCACTGAAGCCTTTCTCTCCCCCCTCGTGAGAACACCAAGGAGAAGATGATCCATTTATGGCCTTCCCCATCGCTCCATGCTCTACGTGGCAGTCAAAGGCATAATTATGCAAATGGTGTCCCGTGCAACATTCCAGGTGATTTCCCGGCACAGAATTACCCCAAAAAGTTAATGTCTGGTAATTCCATCACACAAGAGGGTAGGGACAGACACTCCACCCACGTGTGAGATTCCACTCATTTTGTGAGATGAGAACGTCAAAAAAACAAAAAAACCCAGTGGGCAGCGTGGCGGCGATGGGCGGAGCTTCCTGAGTGAAGGGGCGGAGCTGAGCGTTGATGGGGCGGGGCCTACTTGGCCTCGCTCTCTGGCTTCATGCTGAAGGGCTCCAGCCTCTCGCCCTCGGGCAGCAGATTGTTGAGCCGGTCCATCAGGGGCACAGTCTGGTCGATGCCCATCTGGATGCGACGCAGGATCATGGACATCTCGTTCACCTTCTGGATCTGCTCGGCGTACTTGGCGAAGCGCTTCTGCCGCTCCTGCATGATGCTGAACAGCGTCTCCACCGACAGGTCCATCTGCCGCCCGAGAAAGACAGATCCCCGTGACGTAAATGCACGGCTTTGTTTGAAGGGTACTTAGTACAGCAACGACAATCGCGACACAACAGACATTATGCCTTTCCGAAGATGATGCACAACATTTTTTTTGTTTGTTTCTGACCTTTTCCCTGTTTTTCTCCCAATTTGGGAGCCAATTATACCTTCTATTTCTTTCAATTCGCCCCCTAAACAAACTCTGGTAGAGATGGGTTTCGAACCGAGTCCCTGACAGGCAGCGCACATCGTAGCAGACCAGCCAAGATACGGTGCATTAGACCGCTACACTATCGGAGGAGTCTGTCTCCTCTCCCTCTCCTCTCTCTCTCCCTCTCCCTCTCTCTCTCCCCCTCTCCCTCTCCCCTCCCCCTCCCCCTCCCTCTCCCTCTCCCTCTCCCTCTCCCTCTCCCTCCCCCCTCCCTCTCCCTCCCCCTCTCCCTCTCTCCCCCTCTCCCCTCTCTCCCTCCCCCTCCTCTCTCTCCCTCTCCCCTCCCTCTCCCTCTCTCTCCCTCCCTCCCTCTCCCTCTCCCCTCCCCTCTCCCCTCTCCCTCTCCCCCCCTCCCTCTCCCTCTCTCCCCTCCCTCTCCCTCTCCTCTCCCTCTCCCTCTCCTCTCCCCCTCTCCCTCCCTCCCTCTCCCTCTCTCCCTCTCCCTCTCCCTCTCCCTCCCTCCCTCCGTCTGTCTGTCTCTGTCTCCCTCTCTCTCTCCCTCTCTCCCTCTCCCTCCTCTCTCCCCCTCTCCCTCCCTCTCCCTCTCCCTCTCTCTCCCCCTCCCTCTCCCTCTCCCTCTCCCTCTCTCCCCCTCTCAGTCCTAGCCCTGTTCCTCGGTCACTCCGGCCCACAGAAGGCGATGTGTCTGTGCGGTGTTCTCCTACCTCTCCCTCTGAGCCCTGTTCCTCTTGAGGCCTGTGTCCAGGGTTCTCCTACCTCTTTGATCCTCTTGACCAGGGCGTTCTGGTCGAAGGCCACGGCCTCCGCACACTGATGCAGGTGGTCCTGATAGCGCAGGCACAGCTGCAGCACCTGCAGAGAGTCCAGCCTCTCCAGCCGGCCGCTGCTGGGGGACGTCTGTCCACTCAGGACTCCTGCAGGAAAGAGGACGTAAGGGTTAGCACATAAATATATTCCCATACCTACACGTGCGCGCGCACACACACACGCGTTAACTAAAGATGTCCAGATGTACAGAACTCTTTGCAGGAAGAGTGTCGTTGTTTTCTGTAGACTGGGCCCTTGTTGAGAACATGTTCTGTTACCTCCAATCAAAGCACTTTATTATCATGATTGTTTTTATGTTTTCGTGTGTGATATACTGTATGTTTTATTGCTGCTGTTGTCTTGGCCAGGTCTCCCCTGTAAAAGAGATCCCGTATCTCAATGGGACTTCCTGGTGAAATGAAGGTTAAATAAATACAATTAAAAAGATGTGCCCACATAACCCACACAACAGGTTAGATCATACCAATATATCGCAGAATGCCACAAACAGGCTTAGTCACACATGCATGCCTTGGTCAGAACTGAGAACGTCAGTGTCTTTAACACTCCAAAAAAATGGGACCAAGGTCATATTTCGCCCAAACATGGATGGGCATTATAGGATAACATAACATATGCCATTAGCAGACACTTTTATCCAAAGCGACTTAGAGTGGTAATGCCTACATTTTTCAGTATATGTGGCCCCAGTGGGAATCAAACCCACAACCTAAGCTTTGTCAACGCCGTGTTCTACCTACTGGGCCACACAAGAACCACCACAGACAACATATCCGAGATGGCTGCCAATTATTTGGTCAGGTTGGAAAGGCTCAATCGTATATGATCCCTATGACTGTGGTTCTGTGTGGCTCAGTAGGTAGAGCACGGCGCTGACAACGCTTAGGTTGTGGGTTCGATTCCGACTTCAACCTTAGGTTCCCACTGGGGCCACATATACTGATGTATGTATGCATTCACGACTGTAAGTCGCTTTGGATAAATGGCATATATTATAGATATTACTGTCTCATGGCACCTTTCAATAGTGGCTGGAAGGTTGGAATCTCCTGAAGCTTGATGACGTCAGGGTCGTTGTGGATGTTTCTCAGGGACTGCGTCCCTTGGGTCACCACTACGATGTCGTCCATTTTGGCCTTCTGTTTAGCTGGGGAGGGCACCACTGTAACAGTCAGAGAATTACGTTAAAGGTTTATCGGCAGTGCGAGATTTGGTGCACTTGAAATTGACTAGATGTGTTATTCCACAAATGAAGAATCAGCGTGGATGCATTTCCACGAACAATGGTGTCCTTAAGATACTCTGAAAACGACGGTAGAATGAAGGATTACAAACAATTTATAAAGAATGTTAAATGAATCAAATGGGGAATATAATTATATTGTTAACTTACCTTAATAAAAACACAATTTAGCATCATAAACAACAAAACAACAACAAAAACTGCCACAACATCAGAATGACATCCGAAGTACCTGCAGTGCTGTAATCGGAGTGTTTATGGTCCGAATCGGCACTTTGTTCCGCTCCCATTCTGAATATTTAACGTTACCGACTCAGATCCTGGTTTATTAATCCAGAGCAATTTTCCACCTGCAACAGACAGTGTCGAAGTTAATTAACGTCATCAAGGGGAAATAAAAACTCGACGTTGACAAGAGTCGAATAAAACCTTAACAGCTACGATTCCAGTGATCACTGTTGCGAATATTAATCATAAAATACGTTATAATATAACTAGCACGGTAATGTTACATTACTGACATTATCTAAAATACTGCAAGCAAGCTTCCAGCTTGTTAGCAGGCTAGATGCTAAATTAACGTTAATGTTACCTTACTAGTCAGTTAATTTAAGACAAAAACAACAGCCACTGTGGTTAGCTATGCTTGATGACTAATTGACTACCGTCAGTTGATCGACACCCATGTACGTTCTGTAGCTACAACTCGTAATATTAATTTAAGCATTTTGAAATGTAAATGAACGTCACCTAACTGCTAATCTAGTACATTAGCCACCCAGAGATAACATACAGAGAGATTATAATCCATACCGTGTCTTTAGTTTTCCTCTTCTTGTTCGTGAAGCAGGTCTGGTTCCACTACAAATATTTAGTCATTTATAAAGTGTTCGTGCGCTATTGACAAAATCATGTTACGAATTCTGGACCAAATCGTGTCTTCTCAATGATTCGTTTTATGGTTTAAATTCGGTTCTTTGTTTTGACATCCTAAAGTATTGAAATTAACTGGAAGGGACAGTATTTCAATTGAACACAAACATCGTCCATGACAAATGCCGAAAATGTCAGCTGGATCATTTACTTCCGGGTCGGTATAAAATGGCAACATGTTCAAAATAATCGTTTATTAACATAAATTATAAAAAAGAATAGACAGGTATTATTTATAAAATAATGCAAGAATGCTTCATATGTGCGAATCCCCATTTTACTCCAACCATTACCAAATTTAGAATGAATTGAATGAAAAACACAACCGAAGCATGCAAATGATGGCATGTCTGTTGTTCTGAACTCATTCGCCAGGGGGCGCACAAAGAACAAATAATCCTGCAATATGCAGGCAGTGATAATCTGCGGTTCAGAGAATGAACATTTTGCAATATGTCCAGCCAGCTGAACGCTTAAATTCGAGATATATAATTCCTATTCAAAAGATTCAGGGAAACAAATACACAGCTAACGGGGTGAGGTGGTTTTCGTTGAGTCAGCTGGTCGGTTTGCTACGTGGCACAACTGGCAGTGTGATGTGTGGATATATCGTGTAACTGTTACGCACCGCAGCCAATTTGATTTAAACCCGTTGGAACAAAATTATAGAGTTTGGTATTTAAAAATGTGACGCACCATTGAAATGGCGCTGCAGGGGTTGGGCTTTACCTGTCGTTTCGCAATTGCTGCAAAACGCTGATCTAGTTATTAAACATTAAACTTATATTAGACATTCTGCTTGTACTTAAATATCCGTAGGAGTGAAGAATGATTCAGGCAGCATAAAATTTCACTCATTTTTATTATAAAAATCAACATTTCATTTGTTACAACAGCTTATAATAGTTATTGAATGGGCTGTACAGGTCTGTTTTATACACCGTTTTACATGTAAAGCAATCCATTTACAAAAAGTAGAGTTAGTGGAAAAAAATGGATATGACTAACCAAATGTTGGTCATTTTGAATACATCCTTGCAAAGCACCATGGTATCAAAATGGATGAAGAAAAAAAAAAAAAAAAAAAACTAAACTAGTTTACAAGTTATTCTCCCATTAGCCCTCCCCCACCCCATCTTAGTTCTCCAAGAGCATGGAGCCAAAAGTGCTTTTACTAACTACCCATAGAAATTCCATCCATTAACATTTATGCAATAGTCTTCGTTCCCACCAATCCCATCAGAAGCAGAAGGCTCACAAGAAACAGTTTATTCGCATTTTAGCAGTCTATACTTTATCAGTTTTGCCTCACAAAAGTAATGTTTATAGTAAAACATCACAGATCACAATTGGCTAAACCAATACTATTAGCTGGGGGGAAAAATAGCATTTGTTTATCCAACATCTTGAATGAGAATTAAAATCAACATGTCAACTATGAGCAATTTGGGTAAGGAAATACATTTGTCTTAATTTCCCATGTGGTTTCAGCCAACAAAACTCCAGTTCCTTTGGTTCCCGTTCATAAATGTGCTTCGTACCACTCACTCACGCAGAAAAGACATTCGCACTAAAACCACAGTTAATCTGAACATTCCAGACTCCTTTCCATCTGGACCATTTTAAAATGTCAAACTTGGCACTGGTGCAAAATGCCAAGGTAAAAATGACTAACATTAATCTTTTATGAACACACGCGCACACGCACACACACATTCACGACAGTGAGGAATTCTGCTGAAAAGTAGTTTTTGGATAACGATTTTCCCAACTGTGTAACATTTGTTATACCGATAACTAGCAGAAGTACCATAAAGTGCAATCAAGAATGAGAACATCGCCTAAAACATGCTGGTTTACCACAGGCAGCGGTACAGGAGAGATTCGAGGGGTCACCTGCAGCCCTTAGCACGGTCATTTAAAGGGACGTGTCAATGGAAGGAGAGGACAGTCAGAGAGGGGAACTTTATGAGGAGGGTAGTGAATTCTGTTCAACTGCGGGAGGCAACCCACACAATCAATGATTGTTCACACATTTTCTTTTGTTCAGCGAGGACTAACAATGCAACTTCCACAGCACGTTCATTAAACGGCAAGGCCGCATCGGACACGAGGCAGCCAGGGGAGCAGAAGGCCTACAGCAGTCCCAGAACAGGTGGAGCCTTCACCTGCTTTCAGGTAACTCTAAATGATTTTAACCAATCGGTTTTGCCGTGGACAGCAAAGTGGTTTGATTGCCAGTCAACGATTGACAGCGCAAGGTAACCGATCGCTACAATTCTAAAACGGGAATCCACTACCAAAACTGGAATCAATCGGACTTACTGAAGGGCCGAGTTTCTCCGACAGGCAAGGTTCACTCGGACACCTGCTGAGGTCCGAACAGAGCAGCCAGAGGGACCCAAATACGCTGCTTAAGTAAGGCTGATGTTTTTAAGAAAAGGTGAGAAATTTTATATCAACGTGCCACGGCCAAGGAGACACTTCAGAATTATTGCGATAATCTGACGTCGAGGTATGTTTTAATGACTGGAAAAGAAGAATGAAAAAAAGTCAATACAAAAGGTAGAAAGAGGGTAGAATCAGTTTGTACTGAAATGAATGCTGGTGCACAATCTGGGAGGACAAGGTTACAAGGGGGGATAGCGCCACTTTGGGAGTGGGGCAAAGACATAACAAAGAAAGATGATGAAACCCTTCTTGGGTAAATGATCAAATGTAAAGGCATATGCTAAAAGAAGAACTGCCCAAACGTTTGATAATGTACAGTTAGGAAAGAGAGCCGTGGTTAGAATACAGGAGCCACGTGGGAAATTAAATGATTATTTCTTTGGCCAGGTGATGGTGGTGATGAATATCCTTGGGTCTCTCCAGGTCAAACTTGTGTGATTGTAAATTGTGTGCACTAATTGTCCTGTGGGGGGAATAAAGTTTGGCCCAGGTCAAATTAAATATTCGATAACCAATCTGTGGCAAACAAGACGGACATCATTTAAAAGTGATATTCTGAGCCACTGCATGCCCTCTGGCAAGGGCACAGCGATTACGAAATTCAGTTTGAGTGGAAACGATGTTTACAAATAAAAACTAACCAGTATCTTGAAAAATGAATTGATTGCAAACATTTTCCCCTTCTAGGTCTTTCTATACAAACAATAAAAGTGGCTCCCTGAACTAGATCTTTGCCTATAAAGCACAAGTCAAAAAAAGAGCACAGCCAAGGGGAAGGGGTGTAGAAATGCAGGCAGGAAAAACTCAGACAAACACAACCACCTGGAGAACAGAACCACAAACCCCCAGGACCAGACTGCCACAAACACACTTGATAGTGACTGAACAAGTACTACTGACCTTTGCTTCAAATTGAACAAATTATTATTTGGCACTGAAGGATATAGAAAACAACTGCACACACAAACGGTGTATAAAAATATTTCTCAATCAAAGAAATGTTAAGGGTGGTTATTTGTCAAGACAGAAAATAAAACAAGGATACCTGGATATCTATTTTTTTTCTTTTCTCCTCCCAAATTGTCGGTCTTAAGATTGTCTCCATACTTTCAGACAAACAAGTAATAGAAAAATAAAATGAGGCATATACTGTAAGAACGTACAAGGAAAAGTACTGCAAGGATATAATGGTTAGATTTACATTAAACTAATACAAGATTTTCTTATAGCTTATAAATATGATATCTACACAATACGTGGTACAAAAATATTGAAAATATTTTGCGGGCACTGGATTTAAAAATGTGATTTAAAAACAGCTTTAAAACGGGTCAGGCACGATAGCTTGTCCTTGGTTGAATGAAGTCTTGTGTTCCCTAAACACTGACTGCGTGTGTGAACAAGGTTCAAAAGCGATGTGACGTGACGATACTTTGGGTCTTGGTTCCTTGACACAAGATTAGTCCACAGTTGCAGTCTGGCATTTTAAAAAAAAAAAAAAAAAAAAAAAAAGATAAAACCAATTTTGGTTAACTGCTCTAAACGTACCGAGAGTATATTTTGGATCCAGTTGAGCAGCCAGGGTGCTCAGTGGCATCATGTCACGTGATCGAAGGTGTGCGCTGTCCTGTCTGTGGTGGCTCATGAGGGGATCTGTAGAGGGGCAGCTGGCGTTTGAGATTGGGGGATAGTCTGAGCTCCCCCTGGTGGAGGGAGGAGATGATTACGCCCACTCTACAGTCCTGTTGTCTCAGACAGACTGGGCCAGACGCACTCCTGCAGGCCACACACTGCGCTGAGGAGAGCAGCTGGGGGGACTGATGTAAACAGGCCTTGGACATTGTGTGTGTGTGTGTGTGTGTGTGTGTGTGTGTGAGTGTGTGTGTGTGTGTGTGTGTGTGTGTGAGTGTATATGTGAGTGTGTGTGTGTGTATGCGTGTGTGTGTATATAGCGTGCGTGTGTGTGTATATACGTGCGTGTGTGTGTGTATATGTGTGTGTGTGAGTGTGTGTGTGTGTGTGTGTGTGTGTATATATGTATGTGTGTGAGTGTGTGTGAGTGTGTGTGTGTGTGTGTGTGTGTATGTGTGTATATGTGTGTGTGTGTGTGTGTGTGTGTGTGTGTGTATATGTGTGTGATGTGAGTGTGTGTGTGTGTGTGTGTGTGTGTGTATATATGTGTGTGTGTGTGTGTGTGTGTTGTAGGGAGGGGACAGTTGCTGCAAGAGCTGATTATCAAACGTATCCATCCATTATTGCTTCAATTACTTGCTTTTCTCCCCAAAGGCATTCTGCATGTGCAGCATGCCAAAGCCCACACTGTAGCGTTTCTGTTCAACATTATTTCAGTTGTTGAAGGTAGGTTACTGACAGTCCCCATCACAAAAGGTGAAGGTTCAAAAAACAAAAACAAAAAAAACAACTTCCTTCTTTCCAACAATTACGGGTCAACGTGCAGGAGGTTTGCCTGGTGTCCCAGGCAGCTCACGGCAGTGAACAGTGGGAGTCGAGCTTGGTGGTGGTGACAAGATGGCTGCCCGACTGGCCACTTTGCGCACTCAAAAAGACCTGCTCCTCCTCCTTCAGCGTTTCGCACTTTCCCCACTCAACCTCTCCCTCGTCACGTACAGCAAACTATTTATTTTTGGCATCAGATAACGGTCTCAAAGTGTCCCTTTCCCACATGCTTTCCACCCCTCCTTCAGCCTTTTAGGAAGGTGTTTTTTCTCTCCTGGATTAAGGCAATGTATTTCTGTCTGTCTGTGATGATTTAATAAAACTTTTTTTTTGTTTCTTTTTTTTTTTTAAATGTACAAATTTCTTTTTTTTCTTTTTTAATACAAACTTCTATGGCACAACCAGAAGATGCTGTATAGAAAATATATAAATATTTTTTTTCTTTTACTGTACAAAATGTTCTGCGCCCCGCCCCTTTCCTTTATAACATTTTTTCATACTGTACAGAATTCCCTGTATTCTTCACCCTCTTCCATAAATGTCTCTCTTGCTCTCTTTTTCTTGTCTTTTCTTTTTAAAACTCATAATATGCACAATTGATATTTACAGTGAGGGGAGGAGCGTAGGGGGGAAGAGGCGGGGCATGGGGGGGGGGGCGGGGCGGGGCTCAGGAGGAGTCTGTGCAGGGGGACGGGGGAAGGGGGTAGAGGTGGTGGGCGTAGCTCCTCTCCGTGTAGGGCGAGGGGGGGCAGCTCTCGCAGTTCTCCTCTGCAGACAGGTACTGGCTGCTGGGGGGTGGGGGGGGGAAGGGCTCCGAGTCGTAGTTGAGGTCGCTGGTGTAACCCTTGGCGACGGGGGCGATGCGGCGGCCGGGCGTGTAGTCGCTGTCGCACACATCCGTGCTGCAGGGCGTGGTGGGGGCGAAGTGCCGGTAGCTGTACGGCCTGTAGCTGCAGGGGGGGGAGAATGCAGAACGGGGGGCGTTAACACACAGACATCTCCCAATTTAGTGGCCAATTACACCCTCTATTTATTTAGATTTACCCTCCCCACACGAGTCCGCCGCTCGTGTCTACGAGGCAAGCTAATTCTCTGGGGGCAGCGAACTCCGCTTCCTTCGAGACGGAAGTCGCCCCCACCCACGTTCTGGTGACTCCCTTATGCGCTTCACGGCGGACCCGAGCCGGCCCACCCTGCCACCTCCCCCTGGGGCGGACAGACAAATTCCCCCCCCGATCGGGGCTGAAGACCAGGGCCGGTCTCGTAGAGATGGGTTTCGAACCGTGTCCCTGACAGGCAGCGCACATTGAAATCAACATCAAAGCCAGCAGTGCTTATGTAAAAGAATACCCTGAGCCAAAACCTACAAAACAAGGCGCTACCTGTTCTAAAACAAAGTTCAACAGGACAAAAGCATTACCGCATTCTCTCAATGCACATTTACACAAGAAATAAAAATTTGTTCTTTAAAGTACTGTCAATTAAAGCCAAATGGAAAAGCACTATATTCAATATTAATTTCACGCTACATATGGGAATAAATAAAACCTTCAACAAAACTCTCCTTTATGTCAAAATCTGAATATTGTTGTGATGCATCGTAAACAACCTCCCCTGGCCTTTCTGCTGAGAGAGCGCAGTCAAACCACCCGGTTACATACAGGCCCGTGTGAGTGAACACCACAGCTGCTCCAGGCGTTCCTGCCTACCTGTAGGATCGGTGTGTAGAGGGGCTGTTGGAGGAGTAGCCAAACTCCATGGTGTAGTGGGACCTCTCAGTGGCGGGAGACGGGGGCGGGTTCAGGATCTGCAGACGACAGGGAGCGAGAGGCAGAGTGAACGAGAGGGATGGAGTGAGGGAGAAAAGAGCATGTGTCAAATTTAAATCACTGCTGCTGGCTTGTCAGGCGGCTAGAGGAACTGCTCCCTCCTACCTCTAGTCACTCATCACACCCTACACCCCAGCCAGACCCCTCTGCTCTGCCTCCTCTGGCAAACTGACGGTCCCATCCCTCAGGGCCCCAGGCACCCGCTCCTCACGGTCTTGCCTCTTCTCTGTCCTGACCCCTCGGTGGTGGAACAATCTTCCGCACTCGGTCAGGACCGCAGAATCACTGGCCATCTTCCGCAAGAGACTCAAAACCCACCTCTTCAGACTCCACTGCCACTGACTCTGTACATTTCATAAAAATCTACTAACCTTTTCTCTCCCTTTGTGACAGGTATGGTATGCACCTGCCAACAACGATGTCTATTGCTGTATTACTGCACTGGTCTCTTGCATGGACTATGATTGATCTTACCATGCTTAAATGCACTTTTTGTAAGTCGCTCTGGATAAGAGCGTCTGCTAAATGTGTAAATGGAAGAGAGGAATGGAAGAGGGGAGCCAGCGTTAGACACCCAGGGGCGCACACTCTTAGCTACGGGAAAGCGAGCACGATATTGGCACCGCCGTGATATACGCACTACTGCGTACTGTTTCACACGCTCACAAAACAGCCTCACTCTTTTATGAGACCTCATTTTTACGTGTTTGTTTCTTCAGCACGGTGATCGGCGGTGGTCGATCACGCCAGCACAAAGCGCCACGTTCAAAACATGCTTTTCCCACGAGTGGCAGCAGCAGCAAACAATACTTAAAATCGTAAACACCCAGGGAGGAAACTAAACAAGCTCATTAATTTGGGGAGAAATGCCCGACAAATGCTGATTGCCAGATGAAAAAGCACAGCGAGGGGAATATGAGGAAGATCTCTGAAGAAGCGTGTAGGACACGGTGATCCCCAAAACCCCTCAATGCCACCTTTAGGAGGAGGAGGAGCAGAAAGTCTGTGTAAAGCACACAGAGACACACCCAGAGGCAGCTGGCTGCTCAGCTCCACATGAACTGCTCCTCTAAGCCCTCAGTCCTGCCTAAAGCAGGATGATCGCCTCTTATCACCAGGGCTCAATCCCAGCGTGTGCCCTTAGCTATGAGAGTGAGAGTGTGACAGAGAATGAGAGAGAGAGAGAGTGTGTGAGAGTGTGTGTGAGTGTGTGTGAGTGTGTGTGAGTGTGTGTGAGTGTGTGTGAGTGTGTGTGAGTGTGCAACAGTGTGTGTGTGTGTGTGTGTGTGACAGTGTGTGAGTGTGAGTGTGTGTGTGACAGTGTGTGTGTGTGAGTGTGTGACAGTATGTGTGTGCGAGTGTGTGAGTGTATGAGTGTGTGACAGTATGTGAGTATGTGAGTGTATGAGTGTGTGTGCAGGCAGGCAGGTAGGACTCACCGGGGGGAAGTAAGTGCCCTTGGTGCTGGAGGAGCTGCTGGAGGAGGCGCCGGTCACGTGGGCGCGGTCGTAGGGGGGTCCGCTGCTGCCCCCCATGATGCTCAGCGAGCTCATCACCGACTTCCCCCGGGACATTCCTGCAGGGGGAGCAGAGTCCATGAGCAGCGCTCTCCGAAACCACACACTCAACAGGGCCAGCACGGGCCTCAGCCCATCGGCTCCTGCTCACCATCTCAATGTGCTGTTCTGTTCACACCGCCATTTTACAGTTTATTCAGCTTGACCACCTTTTTTTTTAAAATTAGTTTCAGATTTTTTCCCATTTTTCCTCCCAATTTAGTAGCCAATTACACCCTCTATTTATTTTGATTTACCCTCCCCCCACAGGTCCGCCGCTTGTCTCTACAAGGCAAGCTAATTCTCAGAGGGCAGGGAACTCCACCTCCTTCGAGAGGGAATTCGCCCACCCATGTTCTGGAGACTCCCTTACGTGTTTCACGGCGGACCCGAGCAGCTAACCCTCTCCCCTCATCCTCCAGCCAAATGCTGCCCCTGATTGGGGCTGACAACCAGGGTCGGTCTGGTAGAGCCGGGTTTCGAACCGCCTCCCTGACAGGCAGCGCACACCAAAATACGGTGCGCGTTAGACCACTACGCTAAAAAGAGCTGATGGTTGGGCACTGAATTGAAACAAAGCGGTCACCCTGTACACAATGGCCCCGGTTGAATAAATAAAACAGGTGACTCTCAGTTCAACTCTTACAACTCAGGTCTGTCTCACAGCAGGGCTGGAGGTGAGCGCAAGCTCTGCACAGGTTTGTACGTTTGTATGCTGGTGTTTACCCAGCGCACGGAGAGAGATCAGAACCTGGCCCTCGACAAGCACCCTTATTATTAACCTTTATTGAAACAGAGAGACGTGCTGAGACCAGAGGTCTCTTTCGCGGCAGTGCCCTGCATCACAAAACAACACACAATAAAAAATACAATACAATACAAGGAGGAGGACACAAACAAGGACAGACCAACATATAGCAGAAGCCAGAAGGCGCATTTAAAAAAACATTTACACAAAAGATTCTCAAAAGAATCTACTGGAATCTAGGAAACATTCACTGCACCCAAACCCCACTGGCCTCAGACTATTAATGAATTGGCTAAATTAGTGTTTTAAAAAAGAAGAAGCTGTTGGCAGTGTGTCCATGAATGGCCATGAGACAAGCCCGCTGGCTCTTTGAGGGAGGCTGTGGGCTGCGGACGTTTGAAGGTGCGTGTGAAACGACCTCTGGAGGGGCGGACCCACCTGGCAGAGACCCCGACAGGGAGTTGGGGTGCGGCACGTATCCCAGAGGCACCGAGGAGGGCCCGTGGACCACGAAGTCGTTGGCCATGGTCTCGCCGTCGTCCTTCATGTGCGGGCAGAGCACGCGCTGGCACACAAAGTACATGGCGCCCACCACGAACAGCGCCAGGATCACCCCGATGATGGAGCCGATGGTGTTGGTGGGCTGAGGGGACGGCTCCTCTGTGGGGTCTGAGGGGAGGGGGTGAGAGACGATGACATCATCAACAATGGCCCCCACATTACCAGAGTACACACGCGACAAACAAACCCACACTACCAGAGTACACACAAATACAAATACAAAATCACAACAGACATTCACCCATGGAGAATATATTCTAAAACTTCAATTCTTTTTGTTTTAATTTGTTTCAAAATTTCCCCCAGTTTTTGTCCCAATTTAGTAGCCTATTTATACTCTATATTTCTTTCAATTCACCTCCCCCATGAACTCCTCGCCCATCGGTATGGGGCAAGCCAATTCCCCGAGGCCAGCAATGATCCGCCTCCTCTGAGACGGAACACACCCATCTACTTTCTATAGACACCCCTAGAGATGTTTTCTAGAGACAAGCTTCTCAGTGAGCTCGTGCCGGACTGGCACAGTCGGGTTTCGAACTGTGGCTGCAGTGGGCAACTTGCATTCCCAAGCAAATGCTTACACCGTTACGCCACCCAAGGCCCCAGAAATGTCAATTCTAAAGCACCTTAATGCTGTCATCACATGATTGGCCAAACTAGTCTCAAGCTCCACATAAATATTGAAAAGAAGAAACTGTTTGTAAGGCATTTTTCATAGTGTGTTTCATACAGCTTTCATACAAGTGCTTAATTAAAAATAAATAAATAAAATAGTTGCATGTGTCGTTATTGTACTTACAGCAGCCCAGCTCATCAGAGTTGTCGGAGCAGTCCGTGTTGTGGTCACACTTTTTGTGTTTCCCGATGCACTGGCCGTTGGCACATCGGAACTGATCAGCTGGACACCGGACTGCGCAAAGAAAAAAATAATTGTACCTCTACACCAAGCTTTACGGTGACAGAGAAGCACAAGACAAAGACAGGAGATGGCAGTACCAACACAGAGGGCTTTGCGGTTATCTAGAATTGCACCAAGATAAAAGGTAAAGTGATACTTTTACACAGGGGCACACAGTACACATTCGTGTCCTCAAACGTTAATTGTGTACCAAGCAAGACGACAAACTTCTAAAACATACGCGACTAAGTTTGATCAGTCCATCATTGGTAAGTTAATTAGTTACTTAATTGGTAACTTAGTTAGTGATAAAAAAACTGCACACCATGGGGAAAAGCAGTCAGCGGTACCTACACAACAAGTTTTCCATCTTCATCTTCCGCAAGAGACTCAAAACCCACCTCTTCAGACTCCACTCTATTACTGTATTACTACACTGATCTCTTGCATGAACAATGATTGATCTTGCGTATAAACGCACATCTTGTAAGTCGCTCTGGATGAGAGCGTCTGCCAAATGCCCAAAATGTGAAATGCAAGTTTTACGGTAGCTGGATAAGCAGTGATTTTCACGCTGTGGGAAGGGGAGAGGTTCATGGGGAGGGGTTAGAGGGGGGGCGATACCTTCGCACTTGTTCTCGTCCGAGCGGTCCTGGCAGTTGACCTCTCCGTTGCAGCGCAGAGTCAGGTCCACGCACTGCCGGCTGTCGCACTGGAACTCGGAGAAGGAGCAGACGGGACAGTCGCGTTCGTCGCTCCCGTCGTCGCACTCGGGATAGCCGTCGCAGCGCCACGCCTGCGGGATGCAGTCCACCTCCCCGGAGGTGCAGGAGAACTGCACCGGGGAGCACGTCGGGGGCTCTGGGAGAAAGACCCCTAACATCAGGCACCACTCATCACAACACACAGCACAAGCCCCGCAAACAACACTTTCCTGCTCCGCACTTTTTACATCTGAGGGGCCTCCCGGGTGGCGTAACAGCGTCTGGCCAGGATGCATGTTGCCCACTGTGACTGGGGTTTGATTCCACTGGCTGCACCAGCTCGAGACTGCCGCTAGGGGGGCGGCGATTGGCTGTCCATCCCAGGGAGGGGGGAGGGAAGCCGATAATGAGCTCGCTGCGTATAGGAGTGGCTCTGTGTACCGGAGCTACAGGTGACGGCTTGGCAAGTGCCGGCTCGGAGGAGGCGGTACATCGCCTTTGTCACTGCCGGTCTCTGGGCTATGGCAGCAAACTCACAATACGAAGGGGGGGGGTAGTTGACATGAAAAGATGGTATAATTGGCTACTAAATTGGGAGAAAAATTGGGAAAAATCAGAAAACAAAGACATCTGTTGTCGTTCCAAACAACCTCGCAATGATTAAAGTCGACCAACTCCAGAAATGTATTCTCGGTGACAAACAGAAACCCAAACAATGCTGCTATTTAATGTTTGGCGTTTTTGGACTCCCAGCGCGTTTGTTTATTGACAGTTTCAGACGGATAGGGGGCACTGCTCCTCCGCAGCTCGTAAAGAACGGGACGGGGTTATGGGGCGGGGGCTTACCTCCACAGGAGAGCTCGTCCTGCAGGAGCACCAGGTGGACGGGACAGGAGCAGCGCGTCGTCCCGTCTCCCTTCACGATGCAGATGTGGGAGCAGCCACCGTTGTCTGAGGTGCAGGGGTGTTTATCTGAAAGAAGGGAGAACATGACCAACAACATTCTTTAAAACAACCAGAAACACTCTGCCTCGGTACCGTTAACGTTAAAACGTTCTGTCCCTTCAATGTAGTGGCCCACCCACGCTGGAGACTCCCTTGCGTGCTTCACGACGGACCTGAGCCGGCTCACTCTCCCCCTCCCCCTGGGGCGGACAGCCAAACACCGTGCCCGATCGGGGCTGACGACCAGGGCCGGTCTGGTAGAGACGGGTCCCTAACAACCAGCGCACACCGTATTGGACCAGCCAATTAGACCGCTACGCTATCCACCACCCCAGGGGACACGTCTAACCCAGGGGTAGAGTGGGTTGGAAATACACAAGCCCCTTTAAGCACTATTCCACTTTAATCCACCCCCCCAATCAATGTGTAATCCAAATGCACCTCTGCACTTCTCCTATCACCACTGTACTGTGTGACATTGTATGACATTTCACTTGCACATACAGTACCCATGCACATACAGTACCCTACACAATTAAGGTGAGAAAAGAAGGCTGTATGAATACATACACACACACACACACACACACACACGTGCTATATTGTACATTTTTTAAAAAAGAATAGGAGAATTATATTATTTTTTACTAGTACAATTTTGTTTAACAAGCAATATTTTTCCCCCTAAAAAGATGTCACTATTGCTCACACCTGTTTTCAGGGCTTGGTGCATCCTCTCTTTGCAAGGACAAAACTAATGAGTCGTCTTCTATAGTGTTTTATGAGATTGGGGAACATATTGGGAGGGATCACTGACCATTCCTCCATACAGAATCTTTCAAGATCTTTCAGGTATTAGGATCTGCGCTTGCGGACTCCCTTCTTCAATTCAAACCACACATTTTCGGTCGGGTGCAAGTCTGGAGACTGAGACGGTCATTGCAAAACATTTTATGGTCAGTTTACCATTTCTTGGTTGATTTTCAGGTATGCACGACAATGATCCCATTGTCTTGCTGAAAGATCCGTTTGCAGCCAAGTTTCAGCTTCCTGGCAGATGGAAACAGGTTTTTTGGCCAAAATCTCTTGGTACTTGAGCTGGATTTCACAATTCATGATGTTAACCAGAGCCCCAGGACCAGTAGATGCAAAACAAGCCCATAAGAGCACAGATGCAACACCATATTTCACTGTAGGTATGACGTTCTTTTCAACAAAAGCATCCTGCTTCCAACGCCAAACCCACCGCAGGTGTGCATGGCCAAAAAGCTCAATTTTGGTTTAATTGGACCATAACACCTGGTTCCAATTGGGGTTACAATGGTGTTTAGCAAAGTCCAGACGCTTGGTTGATTGCCCTGAAAGAGCCTTGGGCGGGCAGCCCTTCCAACAAGCCAATGGTCTGCTGGGAGATTTGGAGACTGTGTACTAGGTTTTGTAGATCTCCAACTGTGGCCCTTGGATTTTTTCTTTGCCTCCCAAACCATCTGCCTCACTGTGCGTGGGGGCAAGATGCACTTGCGTCCTCTGCCAGGCAGGTCTGCCCAGTGAAACAGGAGCCACAGGAGGGAATAAATTAGTGACTGTCTTAACAAATTTAACAGAAGCAGTGAAGGAGGAACTGGGAGTAAAAAATAACCCTCCGGGTTGCCCGCTGTGGCCGGGTCTGGCCGAGCCCCGATTGAAGGCGGCAATTGGCTGTCCGCCCCAGGGGGAGGGGGAGGGAGAGCCGGCACGAGCTCGCCGAGAAGCGCGGAGGGCGTCCCTGTAAGATGGGTGGGCGAGTTCCGTCTCGGAGAAGGCGGATCATAACTGGCCTCGGGGGAATTATAAGTGTGCGAGCCGAGTTAGTTGGGAGGAGAAACTGGGGGAACAGGGTATAATTGTGAAATAATAAATATGAATGTCAGAAGGACTCACTGTACTCGGCCATGTGGAGCTGGCGCACTGCGTGGATGTCGCTGAGCGAGGCGATGCGCGCCTGGATCTTGGTGCGGCCCTCGCGCGTCGTCTTGTCGATGCGCTCGATCATCTGCTGCTGCCGGTCGATCCAGTACAGGTGGTTCCCGAACACGGTCAGCCCCACGGGCTGCAGGATGTTGGAGTCCTCGATCACGATGCGGTTCGCCCCTGGAGGAGGGAGAGAGAGAGAGAGAGAGAGAGAGGGCTCAACAACCGAGGGCACAAACAGACATTAAGCCCAGACATTAATCACAGACATTAAGCCCAGACATTAAGCCCAGAGCACTCAGATACTGAGAGAAGAGGGGAAATAAAGTTAAGGTTGTTATAATTGAACAGTTGCTCAACTTGAAAAATTGTTGAAAAGGTGTTATGGGAAAGGGAGGGAAAACCTTGACTTTGTGTGTGAGTGTGATACTGTGTGTGCGTGTGTTACTGTGTGTGTGTGTTTGTGTGCCTGTGAGTGACTGTGTATGTGTGTGTGTGTGTGCGTGTGTGTGTGTGTGTTTGCGTATATGTACGTGTGTGCGTGCATGTGTATGACCAACTTAATCCTGAAAGTGGAAAACCAACTCTCAGCCCAGACATTCTTTTAACAGTGCTCATCAGACTAAAATCTGTGACAAAAGGTCAAACATAATTCTTTTGTGTTAAGATTTCGACCCTGGGATCGTTGAACTTGTGTCTCTCAAAACACAAGTTTGACTGCGAGACAGACGGTGCAATTTTCGCTGGATCTTTTTGCGGCGAGATCTTAATTTGGGGGGAAAGCGGGGAGGGGGGAGGGCTCCCATCCCACCAGCTCCAATCACAGTGAGCGAGGTTGTCATCAACAGAGAGAGAGAGAGAGAGAGAGAGAGAGAGAGAGAGGGAGGGAGAGGGGGAGAGAGAGAGAGAGAGAGAGAGAGAGAGAGAGAGAGAGAGAGGGAGAGGGAGAGACAGAGAGAGAGAGAGAGACTCTGAACCAAACCCCTTTTCGGGGTTTAGAAACCGCCTTGCCAAGAACCCCCGACCGCCACATCCTCCCGCTGCTATTTCCAGCGGCGTGGAGCAGAAACATCTGGCGGGGCCGGCGGGGACAGCCGCACGCAGCGCGGACCTCATCAATCTAACATTAGCCGGCAGCCACCGTAGAGCCAGCGGCCTGCGGGCGATCTGAGGCACGGCTTTTACCCTCATTTGATTTGGGATTTTTTTGGGGGGGCTGTCCGATCGGCCCCAAAAGAACCGCACACGAGCTGTGGAAGGTACGGACAGGGGGAGACTATCGGACGAATAACTCTCAGGGCTTGAGTTTGTCTCTCTCTACGCAGGAGCCACCCGCGCGCGGCACATCCCCTGACCCCTCCCTCCTCCACTCCGCCCCGGCTCCTGGCCGGATGGTTCGCATTCTTTCTGGAGTGCGTGGGGCTCCCGAGGCCCGCTGGAATGTGCTGA